>CM050519.1:11433220-11783220 GCA_027563665.1 Antrozous pallidus
CAGCACTCAGCAGCCCCAAGCCCTGCCACCGCAGACCTGGGGCTGGGGGTGGGAGGGGGGTGGACTGGAGATACAAACCCGCAGGCCTGGCAGCCAGCAGCCCCAAGGCCCGATGCGTAGGCGCTGGGGCTGCTGGGGGAGGGGGCACAGCGGGCAGGGGCAGTTGAGACACAAACCCACAAGAAACCTGTGGAAAGGGAGATAAGCTATCATAACTTTATCTCCCTTTCCTCAAAATGAGAAAACTGTCCCTGGATTATTTAGTGATGTGGCCCACACCTTTCTACATACACAGGGTATGTTATGACCACTCCCAGAATGCCGTCTCCAGGGAATAACCTACTGTGGCAAATCATCTGAGAGAGGAAACAAGCTTTTGTTAGGTTTATTCTGAAGGTCAGAGAACATGCCACCCCCAACATATGCTTTATTGTTATATTGATGATCTTGAGCTGCAGATTCTTGAAAAACTGCAAGTGCATGTGAGGATTTCACTGAAGTCTCCTGATCTGCCTAAAACTGGACCCCCCTAAAGGAGCTTAAATGTCATAGGTCCCCTTGATGGGAGAAGTGTCATTAGGCAGAGAAGACTGACTCCTGTCACAGGACAGGAGACTACAAGTTGACATCACACCCAAACGTTGTTACAAACTATTTCCCCCCATCCCCCATTCATCTTTCCTAAAAATTATTTACTACCCTCTAAGAGACTACATCTATCGTCCCCTTTCCCTAAGAAGAAGGTATTTAAATCTGCATTCTAAGCCAGCTTGGAGAGTTATTCATTTTTCCCTGAGATCTCCCACATATACACGAGGTACACATGTTAATGAACTTTTGTTTTTCTCTTGGCAATCTGTCTTTCATTACAAGGGCCTCCACTAAGAACTCAGAAAGTTTGAGGAAAACTACTTTTCTTCCTCCATAATTCTATCTCGGGAAATCAAGTCCCCAGCTGAACAATGAGGTTGGCTCAAGTATCAAGCATTCCTAGCTGAGGGGGGGAAGCTTCTAGGGAGAAATCAATGATATTGGCATCAAAGTGGGATGGAGGGCACATGCATGGTTGCTGGTGGGAGTTTAAAGTGGTTCAACATTTTTGGAGGATGACTTGGCAAATTCGATAGAAATGTTCAAGGTACATCCAAGAGAATTTTTCTAGGAATCACATCTGCTGAGATAAAGCACAAGCACATAAGCCCTGGTCAGAACCCAGGATGTTACTGCGGGCTCCCCTTCCACCATAGGAAAACCTGGGAACAACTTGCATTTTTAGGACAAGGTAGCATCTATGCTAATAAAAGGATAATATGCTAATTAGACTGAACATCTTCCTGGTGACCTTCCAGATGTCCTTCCAGACATCCTTCCTGACAAAGCCATGTTGGTGGGGCCAAGGCAGAGGAGGTTAGAGGCAATCAGGCAAGCAGGGGAGAGCAGTTAGGGGGACCAGGCTGGCAGGCAGGTGAGCGATTAGGAGCCAGAGGCCTGAGGGGTCCCAGATTGGAGAGGGTGCAGGCTGGGCTGAGGGAATCCCCCGGCCTCCCTCCCCCGTGCACTAATTTCATGCACCGGGCCACTAGTTATATATAAAGCATGAAACACAATGCCCTTACACAAACATGTACTCAATGAGTGTCAAGTAAGATTATTATTTCCCATAAAAATCCTAGAATGATAATATGAACATGAATGTATAAAGGAATCAGAGAGAGCATCCAAAGCTAGAAGAGGGAAAAAAACCTATTTAGCAAGATTTCATTTGCAAAAAGAACCACTGACTATTAGTCCAACAAATTGCAGTGCTTTGTATAGAGCAAAAATTCAGAAATAAAAGGGTCAAAAGGAGACCCTCATTTGTTTAATTACGTATACACAATTTTACAATAAAATTTATTAAACAACTGCTATGTGCCACACAATATGCTAACAGTTTGGAAAGGAGTAAGGGGAAAGGAAGTTAACAGTGTCAGATACCATGCTAGACATTTTACAGCCATTATCCCAATTAACCCTTTAATCATCCCACAAAATCCATTATTATTCTCCCATTCTATAGATAAGAAAAATGAAAGTGTGTTGAAATAACACAGTTAGCTAGTATCAAAACTTGACTCTAGATTGGTCTGTTGTCCTCTTCCCTATACCAGTAAAGAAAAATACATAAAAGATCTAAGGGAAAGGGGGTTTAAAATATTGTACATCTTAAAAATTTAACTATACTGCACTCCACGTATTCATACAAGCTTAGAGGACTAAGACAAACTCCTGTGGTAACTATATCTACCTATTTGGTCTCCTTTAATTATGGGAGAGAAGAAAATTCATTAAAACACATAAGGATTTATTGGCCAGGTAACTAATAACTCTTAAAGAATAACTTTAAGGTGGCTTACGGGCTCAACAGACGTCACCAGGACTCTCACTATCTCTTAATTCTTCTCTCCCCCATGTAGGTTCACTTCTTTGACAGCCTTCCCCTTGCATAGCAAGACGGCTGGGGTAGCTCCTGAAGAACAGTCCTCCTTCTCAAATATCCCCAGCAAAAATGTGACAAAAAGTGGGTACTGGTCAGTCAAAGAAGAGATGTACACATTACCTATCAGAACTAAATACAAGATCTAAAATTGATTTGCACAAATACTGTTACAACTTCAAGTAAAAACGTTGAATTCTTAGACTATGTAAATTATTACCTACTAGAAGCCTGGTGCAGCTAACACTCAGTGGCTCAGTTGGGTGAGGGTTGTCCATGCACCGGTGTTGCTGGTTCAATTCCCTGTCGGGGTACATACCTGGGTTGTGGGTTTGATCCACAGTAGGAGGGCAACTGATCAGAGTGTGTGTGTGTGTGTGTGTGTGTGTGTGTGTGTGTGTGTCCCTTCCTCTCTCTAATAAGCAAGTCCTCAAGGAGGATTATAGAAAACTAAAACAGAGAACTCTTATACCGCTTAGCCACAGCTGGGACATTTGCTTTCCCCTCTTAAAACATTACATAAAATACGGCTTCCACTTGTACACAAATTTCTTTCCCTATAGTTTAAACATCTTTCTTTCAATTCTACCTTTTCTCACCCTGCCTATGAGCTCAATGGCTAGTGTCAGCCCACACACCAAAGGATCTCAGGTTCAATTCCCAGTCAAGGACACGTAACTGGGTTTCAGGTTTGATCCCTGGCTCTGCAGGGCGGGGCTTATGCAGGAGGCAACCAATCCATCTCTCTCACATGGATGTTTTTCTCTTTCTCTCTGTTCTTCCCCTCCCTTCCTCCCTCCCTCCCTCCCATTCTCTCTAAAAATCAATGGAAAAGATGTCTTCAGGTGAGGATTAACAACAACAAAAATTTCTACCCTTTCTCTCCTCCATCTCCTTCTCATTTCATCAGAAAAATAAGAAGTAGAGCAGCTAACACTCAGAGTGCTTACTGAATGCAGCAGGGAGACTAAGATGCGCCCCTGCCCCAGATATTCACACCACTGTATAACCTCCTCTGCTTGAGTGAGAATGGGACCTACGTATTTCTATTCAATACAATATGGCAAAGGTGGTAGGATGTTACTTCTGTGATTAGGTGGCTGCAGTCCTGCTTCCTGCTATTGATTCCTTTGAAGTTATTCTTTATTTCAGTTAGTGTACTCTTCATTTCAGACTGCTCCTTTTTTATGCTATCGACTAAGTTCACTGAGCAATGTTATAACCACTGTTTTAAGCTCTGTATCTAGAAGATTGCTTTTTTCCATTTTGTTTAGTTCTTTTCTGGAGTTTTGTTCTATTCTTTCATTTGGGCAACCTCCCTGTGTTTGTTTCTATGTATTAAGTAGTGCTGCTACGTCTCACAGGCTTGGTAGCATTAACTGACTAAGTATAGGGTCAGTGGCACAGCCTCCCCCATCATTTAACTGGGTACTTTTTTTCTTTATACAAATGTGGAAGAGGAATAATATAGTAAATCCCTCCCATTGATGTACCAACAGCAATAAAGGCTCAACTACACCAGGAAAGTGTAAAGCTCACATGGGAGGTGCAGGTGGAGGGAGGGGTCAGAGCACACCTCAAGGACTGGTTATAACCACAAACCACCAACCTCTGACCACTGCGGAGGATCAACTGTGCAGGGACCTACCATGCAGAGTAGGACTGACTTCTGCAGGGCTCTGGTGTCTGCTGAGTCTGCCCCTTGAGTATGTTGCTTGTGGAGATGGTTGGGTGATGGTGCTTCAACATGTCTGAAGCTGTCCATTGGGTATGCTGGCTCTGGGGCCTCCTGGAGGTGCAGGTCAAAGTCAGCTACTGCCTGGGTTCTGCCCAGGGCCAGCTGGCATGAGCTACAAAGTGTTCTGCAGACAGCTGCTTCTTGTGCTGGGCTTGGAGATGCCCAGATGAGGCCAAGCTATGAACCAAGGCTGGCCTCTGCTAGTGTCAAGCCTGGGGCCACTTTTATATATATATATATATATATATATATATATATATATATATATATATATTTTATTGTTTTTTTACAGAGCGGAAGGGAGAGGGATAGAAAGTCAGAAACATCGATGAGAGAGACATCGATCAGCTGCCTCTTGCACGCCCCCTACTGGGGATGTGCCCGCAGCCAAGGCACATGCCCTTGCCAGAATCGAACCCGGGACCCCTCAGTCCGCAGTCCGACGCTCTATCCACTGAGCCAAACCGGTCTCGGCTAGCCTGGGGCAACTTAATGAGATGTACAGGGCTCACTGAGGCCAGATGCTGCCTATTAATGAGATTTTAGGGACATCTGAAGCACGAGCCAAGACAGGCCATTGGTATGGGAAAGCCACTGGGAACAGTTTGGATGGAACAGGAAATTGGGTGGGGTGAGGCCAACAGTGTGAGGCAGGTTGATGAAGTCTCAGATATGGCTCCCCATCTGCTGGCTTTCTGGGGGAAGGGCTCATCAAAGGAACAATGGCTTCTGCTAGCACTTCTGTCAGGGAGAAAGCTGCCCCTCCAGTTCTCATCCAGAATTGATTAAACAAACAATTCCATTCCTCCCATATGTCTCAAGTGCCTTTCAAGCTGCTGCCCCAATTCTCCATTCTGTAACTCATCTATTTTGCAACAAATGGTCCTGAAAGATAAGATCTCAGGTGTTATTTATAATGAGAAATATTAATGTGTATAGCACAGCAATTTTCAACCTTTTTTATCTCACGACACACATAAACTAATTACTAAAATTCTGCAACACACTAAAATATATACTTTTTGCCGATCTGACCAAAAAAGGGTATAATCTTGATTTACAAAAAAATGATAATAGTAATTACCTATCCTTTTGCTCCAAAGTGGTTTTTTAAAAAAATCAGATGCCTATACTTCTACTAAATCTGGTACCAAGAATTAACCAATCAAACTCAAGCTTAATATGCAACTCTATTACATGACCTATATATTTATGGTTCAAGACAGGGCATTCACACCATACAGTTATCGTTGTATTGGCTGTTGTCATTTTTTTTATTTGACAATCTTTTAAGGGAAAAGAGGTCAGTGCCCTGACCAAATAGGCAGATATTGCATGTTTTTAAAAATTCTTGCAGCACGCCAGTTGAAAATCACTGGTATAGAGAAAGACTTGAAAGTGGTATATGGTTCTATTCACTTTCTAAACAAATATTATATTTTAATATCACACAAAGGAAGCTGCAAATGAAATTTGCCATTATAATTTAATTCACTCACATAATTTATTCCTATAATTCAGAGATGAAAATGCAGTATGCTCAAGATATGGGCATGAAAATCACACTGGATGTTAACACCAGTGGAAATGAAACAAGTACAAACCAGGAACTCCTTAAACTAGAGCAGACATAGGAGTTGTCAAATAAAGGTGGGAGGAGAACGGATTTTAGGAGAAAAAGTGTTTGCTAGCAATTCTTGTCCTCTTTCAGAGATAAGGTTGAAAGAGGTCAAGAACTGGTAAGAAAGTCCTTTCATAACACCCTGGAAAGATTTGCAAACCTGTTATGTATTTTCTTTTTTATTGTTAATTCTCACCGTAGGCTATTTCTTTTCCATTGATTTTTAGAGTGTGCAAGGAGGGGGAGAGAGAGAGAGAGAGAGAGAGAGAGAGAGAGAGAGAGAGAGAGAGAGAAAGAAAGAGAAACAACAATGTGAGAGAGACACATCACAACTGGTTGTCTCCTACAAGTATCCTGACCAGGGCTGAGGATCAAGCCAACAACTGAGGTACATGACCTCAACTAGAATCAAACCCAAAACCCTTCA
This sequence comes from Antrozous pallidus, assembly GCA_027563665.1. Taxonomy (NCBI): domain Eukaryota; kingdom Metazoa; phylum Chordata; class Mammalia; order Chiroptera; family Vespertilionidae; genus Antrozous; species Antrozous pallidus. The sequence continues at coordinate 11,439,483 of CM050519.1, forward strand.
CCCAGAGGGCCAACACTCCAACCACTGAACAAATCTTTGATACATAAAATTAGAAAAAGCAATACTGTAAGTTGATATGAGGAAATAATGATAATGCAAACAATAATGAAACATTACAACTACTTTTATAAAACAAGAACAAATCACTGGCTTGAGCTCTTTTTAAAGAGACAAAATGTAGCCGAAACTGGTTTGGCTCAGTGGATAGAGCATCGGCCTGTGAACTGAAGGGTCCCAGGTTCAATTCTGGTCAGGGGCATGTGTCTTGGTTACGGGCACATCCCCGTAGGGGGTATGCAGGAGGCAGCTGGTAGATGTTTCTCTCTCATCGACGTTTCTGACTTTCTATCCCTCTCCCTTCCTCTCTGTAAAAAAATCAATAAAAATATATTAAAAATTAAAAAATAGAAAAATGAATTCAAATGGCTATGACTATGATATACTAATTTTTTTAACTTCTTCATTTTAGATTCATTACATTCTTTCACATTCTCTTGTAGTCAATCACCAAATCCTAACAACTTACTGAAAAAGTTTCCCTAACTTCTCAGATTTCATTACCACATACTTATAATCCTATATAATAAAACCCTAATATGCAAATCAACCAAATGACAGAACCGGTCACTATGAGCAGGGCCTAAGAGGGGTCCTGGACTGAGAGAGGGTGCAGGTCAGGATGAGGGACCTCCCCCCCCTTATACCCCTAATGCACAAATGTTGTGCACTGGACCTCTAGTCCTATGATAATTTCCTAATTTTGTCTGTTTATCTTCCCTTCAAGCTTAATTTTTTTCTGAATCACTTGTATTCCTGCCTTACTCAAAACACTCCAAAAGGTTCCTCACTTCCTATGAACTAAAGATATTCCCATTTCACAATATAAGTGTATGGTCCCAACCTTTTTCACACAGCCCCTCTGGGCATAATAACCTGTCTGTCAGGTCACACCACGTTAATATGCATTTCAGCATTGCATCTCTGTTGCACCCTTCATGGTATCCTATGCTATGCTTCTGTCCATCCATCCAAATCCTGAAGGTAAACAGGATTTATGTGCTCCAATCATAAATGCACCACCTCCAGTTCTACCTTTTCTTTCAAAAAATGTATTTTATTGATTTTTCACAGAGAGGAAGAGAGAGGGATAGAAAGTCAGAAACATAGGTGAGAGAGAAACATCAATCAGCTGCCTCTTGCATACCCCCTACTGGGGATGTGCCCACAGCCATGGTACATGCCCTTGACCGGAATCGAACCTGGGACCTTTCAGTCTGCAGGCCGACGCTTTATCCACTGAGCCAAACCGGCTTCAGCTCTACCTTTTTTTCCCCCCATACTCTTTCTTTTCAATCTTCAAGAGAGACTGCCTCCCTAATGTTTCTTCTCCCTTTAGCACCCAGGAGAAATGCTCATTTATTCCATATTTTCAAGTCTTACTGGGGTAGCTGTTATAAGTCAAATGAGTGCCAGAGACTAAGGCTAGAGTTGAAAAGTAAGGCATCATGCATTACATATCTATTGAGCAACCACCATGCAACATAATTCTGGGCTTGGCAGGCAAGGTCCTATGTTCATGGAATGTGCAGAGGTGTGCAAGCGCAGGGAGTGGGAGGTGACCAACACTGAACACGTGAACACAGAATCACTTCAGAAGTGAAAAGTGCTTTGAATACCAGGTATCACATGCTGGCAAACGAGCTATTTTAGAAAGGTGGACAGGAAGGGCCTCTCAGATCTACTTGATAACCTGGCCATATGATAAAAGTTTTTAAAAATTTAACAAACCATTTTACTAGAGGTTCAAAGACTCAATCACATTTTGGACATACATATATCTTACGAAATTCTTAGGACAACATTTACCGATATGAAAAAGTAAAGCACAAATACTGTGCTCACTAAGAGCTAATCAAGATTGCTCTCTTTACAAAAAAACTTTTCTTGACGGTCTGTTTCAGGAGACCCAGCCGCGCTCCGAAAGAACACTCACATCCAATGGCTCTCCTCCGTGGGCCCAGCGCTTCCTTGGCTCTCCCGAGAACTGCGCAAGGGCCAGCGACCCAGGAGCTGACACTGCAAGGGTACGCGGAGAGCAGTTCTACTTTCTGCAGAGAAATTCCACAGGTTTATGACTAAAATCAGTTTCACCAAAAGAAGATGTAGAAATTCTGCAGCCTGGGGTAAACTGCACCGCTCAAATCGGGACACCAAAACAGAGCCCCAGAGAACCCAGGTTGTGGGGAATGGAAACCCGTTCCGGGCACGTTGGGGAAGACACTGCAGTTCCCGAAACTAATGCCCTTGTCTGAAAGCGAGCTTAGCAACGAGCCATGCCTCTCAAGACAGGTGAAGATGACCATAAAGAACTTTAAAAAGTGCACCAAGTGGGGCCGTCTCAAGGAACCGTAAACTACTCACACCAGGAGGCGCGCAAGGCAGAGCCGCGCGAGCCTTACCTTGACCAGCCACACTCCGGTGTTCTGCTTGGCGCCGGTCAGGTCGAGTTCCCCGCGCTCGGCCATGGGTCTGTTGCCGGAAGAGGAGTGCGACCCACCGCCGGGCTCCGGGTGCTGGGTGCTGGGGGCTGGAGGCTGGGGGCGAGTGTCCGGGGCACGACGCGGGCCGGGGTGAGAGGCCGACGCTTCAGCGGCCACCTGCCAGGAAGGTGGAAACCCCGGGAAAGAGGAACACGCCGCTGGGAGCCGGGAACTGCGCTTGCGCACTTCCGCCGTCAGTACGGCTCGCGGGTGCAGACAAACTTCCTGCCGGCAACTTTTGTGAGTGGACGTGCCTAACGGTGCTGGCGCTGTCCGAGTATTTAAACAAAGGGCGTGGGCCAAAATAGCGCCGGCAACGCATTTAAAGACTAGGCCAACAGAACTGCGGGAGGAAAGTGTCAAGGCAGGAAACTAGAGCTCAAAGAGACAAAGGCTGTCAATATATGTCCAACCCGGCCAAGGAGAAACAGTATTCAGAGAACAGTGTTGGAGTAATAAATAAATTATGTGAATTAGCACAAGTGGGCACTGGGATCAAACTAAGTAGCTTTTGAGTATTCTGAACACATGCTGTTTCTAGACCTGAAGAAAAAGCAGGATCTCAACTGAGAGGCTACCCTGAGCAACTCTGATTAAGTAAACAGAGGACACTCAGAGTCCTAATCAGGAGTCCATGAAATTAATTAGTGACAACAGACTTGAAAGAGACAAAACTGATTGTTAAACTCCCCTGCTTAAACAGTTTCCTGTCTCTCTTCTTACCTCTAAAATAAAATTCAATTTTTTCTACACAGGTCTTCTCAATTTGATCACTAGTATTTAATTCAACACCACATTCAACTACACTGATCCCATCAGATCTCCCCCAAAATGTTAGTATCTTCCTCAATTTTTTCAGAGCCTCTACACACTGGATCCTTTTTACTCTGATGTTCTATTCTGACCTTACCCTAACTCCTCATCCTCTGATGGGCCAATTCCCACTTAGGTTTCAAGACAAATAGAAGTGTCACATCCTCTGAGGCCTTCTATCAACTCCTCCATAGGTCGTTCATTTTACTTGACATCACATTATAATATGCATGTTTACATGCTGCCTTTTCTTTCTAAACTATGAGAATCTCCTAGGCTGAAATAGTGCTGTATTTATTTTACTAAGGACCAGGTGCACGAAATTCGTGCACGGGGGGTGGGGGGGATGTCCCTTAGCCCAGCCTGCACCCTCTCCAATCTGGGACCCCTCGAGGTATGTCCAACTGCCCTTCTAGGCCCAATCCTACATCCTTCTCACAATCCAGGACTGCTGGTTCCAAACTGTTCACCTGCCAGCCTCCCTGATTGCCCCAAGCACTTCTGCCTGCCAGCCTGATCACCCACTAACCACTACCCTGCCAGCCTAACTGATGTCTAACTGCTCCCCTGCCAGCCTGTTTGCCCCCAACTTCCCTCCTCTGCTGGCCTGGTCACCCCTAACTGTCCTCCCCTGCAGGCTTCATCACCCCCAACTGCCCTCCCTTGCAGGCCTGGTCCCTCCCAACTGCTCTCCCCTGCTGGCCTGATCACCCACAACTGCACTCCCTTGCAGGGCCTGGAACCTCCCAACGGTCCTCCCCTGCTGGCCATCTTGTGGTGGCCATCTTGTGTCCACATGGGGGCAGGATCTTTGACCATATGGGGGCAGCCCTCTTGTGTGTTGGAGTGATGGGCAATCTGCGTATTACTCTTTTATTAGGTAGGATAGAGGCCTGGTGCTTGGGTGGGGACCAGCTGGTTTGCTCTGAAGGGTGTCCCAGATCAGGGTAGGGGTTCCCTTGGGACGAGGGGCGGCCTGGTAGAGGGGCCTGTGGAAGTTTGCAGCCCAGCCACGCCCCCCGATGACCCAAGCAGAGGCCCTGGTATCTGGGATTAATCTATGTCTACAATTGAAACTGTAGCCTGGAGCAGAGCCAAGCCTTCTGCTAGCTCCGTGGTGGCAACCATTTCTGTTTGAAATTTTGTAGCCTAGAGTAGAGGTCTAGGCCAGCAATAGCAGGCAGAAAGCTTGGCTTCCTCCGTTGCCAGGGAAACCCAAGCCTCTGTTCTCTCCAGCTCAGTGGCTGCCACCATTTCTGTATCTTTTATAATTGAAACTTTGTAGCATTGAGTGGAGGCCTAGGTCAGCAATGGCATGCTGAAAGCTTGGCTTCCTCTGTTCCTCCTGCTCTCAGTGGTGGCAGCCATCTTGGTTGAGGTTTATTTACATAATCTGCTCCTGATTGGCTGGTGGGCATTGCTGTGGTCATGGCTTGTGGGTGTAGCAAAGGTACGGTCAAATTTGCATATTACTCTTTTATTAGATAGGATATCCACAACATCTAGCACAGTGCTATCGACAGATTACATTAGGCTTAAGCTGAATGAATATTTCCTGAAGAAAAGCAAACAGTAAGATATTGCAAGAATGGCAAGTAATGTATTGAATCATGCATCTGATCCATGCACATAATTGAAGAAATTCTATGTCTGTGAGCATAGGGCCAGTAAAAGCCAGTAGGCCTCTGAGATCAGCTGGATAAACTAATAGGAAAGATGCATGACTATGCATGTGTTGAAAAGAAAGGTTGCATTCTTGTGCCACAGCTTGGGAAAGGGCCTTAAAATGTATAAGGTCAAGTGCATGATGAAAGTTGCTTTAAGCTTTGATCACATACAAGGAATAAATTTAAATATGAGACCAGGCAAGAAGGAAATTAAACTAGTCTTGAGCACCCTGGTAATGAACTTTAGAGTAAAGGATTAGAATATTGGCCTTGATCTTTGATCTTTGGGGAGTGTGTGTGTGTGTGTGTGTGTATTTATAGGGATTGGGGGAAAAAACAATAGCTAAAGAAGAGATGGACAAAGAAAAGAAGAGGTGAATATGGAAAATGATTATATAGAAAAGAAGAAAAATTCCACAATTTATTGAGTACCTATCCCTCACCCACTGTTGAATAAAGAACACACTTCCTCTATCTGTGCTTTTCAAACCCCCTTCCTGCTTAAGGAAGGATACTTACAAGCTGTGAGAGAAAAGGAGGACGTGGGCTATTTGAACCAGATTCACAGATTTACTTTGGAGATTTGACAGTGTAACAGATAAACCTGGCCCCTCCTAAGGATCTATAATATGCTAGACATTAATAATTTCGGCCTGATACAATTTTATGTTTTTTTCCACCATCATCTCATACCCTTAATATCCATTCTTACACAAGTTCCCTGGATTGTTACTCATATACTATATAATAAAAGCCTAAGTGTCCAGTCATTAGGTCATCCATTCAACCAAACAAAGTGTAATTCTATCCAATAAAAGAGTATTATGCAAATTTGATCATACCTTCACCACACCCACGAGCCACACCCATAGTCACACCCACCAGCCCATCAGGAGCAGATTAAGCAAATAAACCCAACCAAGATGGCTGCTACCATTGAGAGCAGGAGGAAGGCTTGGGTTTCCCCAGGAACAGAGGAAGGCAAGCCACCTGACTTTGCCTGCCTAGGCCTCCACTCAATGTTAAGATACAGAAATGGCAGCAGCCACTGAGCTGGAGAGAATAGAGGCTTGGGTTTCCCTGGCAATGGAGGAAGCCAAGGTTTCAGCCTGCCATTACCGGCCTAGGCCTCCACTCTAGGCTACAAAATTTCAAACAGAAATGGCTGCCGCCATGGAGCGAGCAGAAGGCTTGGCTCCGCTCCAGGCTACAAAGTGTCAATTGTAGACATAGATTAATCCCAGATATCAAGGCCTCCACTTGGGTCACTGGGGGGCATGGCCGGCCTGCAAACCTCCACAGGCCCCTCACCCAGGCCGCTCCTCACCCCAACAGAACCCCCACCCTGATCTGGGACCCTCTTCAGGGCAAACCAGCTGGCCCCCACCCATGCACCAGGCCTCTATCCTATCTAATAAAAGAGAAATACGCAGATTAACCATCACTCTAACACACAAAGATCCTGCCTCCATGTGGACACAAGATGGCCACCATAAGATAGCCAGCAGGGAAGGGCCGTTGGGAAGTTCCAGGGCCTGCAAGGGAGGGCTGTTGTGGGTGATCAGGCCAGCAGGGGAGGGCAGTTGGGAGGGACCAGGCCTGCAAGGGAGGGCAGTTGGGGGTGATCAAGCCTGCAGGGGAGGACAGTTAGGGGTGACCAGGCCAGCAGAGGAGGGAAGTTGGGGACAAACAAACTGGCAGGGGAGCAGTTAGACATCAATTAGGCTGGCAGAGTAGTAGTTAGCAGGCAGTCGGACATCCCTCGAGGGGTCCAAGATTGGAGAGGGTGTAGGCTGGGCTAAGGGACATCCCCTACCTGCCATGCACGAATTTCGTGCACCGTGCCTCTAGTATGCTAATGATATGCTAAGGCCACTCAATCACTCACTCTGATGTGCACTGACCACCAGGGGCCAGACACTCCAACTGGTAGGTTAGCTTGCTGCTAGGATCCAGCTGATCGGTACTGAGCAAGATGGTCTGCACACGCCCTGGAACCCTCCCTCAGTTTCTCCTCAGCTGGCTAACCTCCCGCATTTCTCCGTGGCCCCAGTTGTGCACTAGTGGGGTCCCTCAGCCTGGCCTGCACTCTCTCACAATCAGGGATCCATCAGGGGATGTTGGAAAGCCAGTTTTAGCCCAATCCTGCAAGACAGGCCAAGGGACCTCACTAGTGCATGAATTTATGCACCAGGCCTCTAGAGAATTATTAAAACTTAAGTGATTCTTTTGGAGTATAGCACACCTCCTTATAGGTCACACTTTCTACCTCACCACTGTGGGCCTCCTGAAATTTGAGCCTACTTATAAGTCTACAAGCAAAGAGAATGTTGAATGGGTTCTGAGGAGAATTAGCATTGTCTTGGGAGGAAACACCCCTAGGAGAAGCCATTACTTTCCTCAGACAAGTAGAGTTAATTCCCTTGGAGTAGGGTAGGAGATGAAAGGGTTGCTACCTCTGAAGGGGATACAGGTCCTACTAGGGGAGGCCATTTCCACTGACAAAGAAGATTCATCTGAATTTGGAGTTCAGTGTGCCCAGTTTTATTAGGGTCGTCCTATTCCAACTTAACAGGATCCCATTCTTTCCTAATCAATGCTCTCACTGTAACAGCCTATGAGGCTGGGAGTTCAACTTGTGTTGTAATTCAGAGAATTACGGGAGAAGTGTTTATGTTTGATTTGTAGCAATCTTAGCCCCAGGGCTGCAAGAAACAGGGCTTCCTTCAGGGCACACATTGAAGCTTTCAGGTCATTTATGTGGTCTTGAGCTGGGAATTCAAATCCCTGAACTCATCTGAAGCATTCATCAGAGAGAATATATGAACTCATATTTTCACAGCAGTGCAATTTACAATAGGTAAGATTTGGAAACAGCCTAAATGCCCATCAGCAGATGAGTGGATAAAAAAAAATCAACTATGTTACATTTATACAATGCAATACTATGCCGCAATAAAAAAGAAAGAACTCTTACTATTTGCAACAGCATGGATGAACCTAGAGAGTAATTAAGTTGAGCCAAATAACCCAGCCAGAGAAAGATAAGTATCACATGATCTCACTCATATGTGGAATCTAATGAACCAAATAAACTGATGAACAAAATAGATCCAGAGTCATAGAAGCCTGAATAGCATGTTGAACCTCAAAGGAAAGGCAGGGGAGGGTGGGTGGGTAGAGATCAACCAATAAATTTGTATGCATATATGCATAACCCTTGGAGTGGTGAGGACCTGCAGAAGGGAGGGGACAGGAGCATGCTGGAAAAGGTCAGTGGGGGAGGGAAGCCCATGTAATGCTGGAAAAGGTCAATGGGGGGGAGCCCATGTAATACTTTCAACAATAAAGATATTTTTAAAAATCCCTGAGCTCATTCTTTTCTTTCATCACTTTGTCTGCAACATTTTAAGCAACGAACAATCTCATTACATTAGTTAGTTTTTCAAAAACTTTCAAAAGTATCATATACACAGTCACTCAGATCCTTGCTTCTGAGTGATTATGTGTATCCAACAAAGCTATTTCATGGATTTCTATGCCCAATCACATCATGGACTTTCAGTGCTGTCTTTACTATTGGAAACAGAGTCATTAGCATCTTTAATCAGATTAGAGAGGAATTACAGGAACCCCAGAAACAATTTAGAAAATTCAACCTTAACATTCTGTTCCTCTAAAACCATTTTCAGTACCAAAATCTGTATTGAGCAGAGATGGGGAGGGGAGGAGGAGTAGAGGGCTAGAGAGGGGGATTGATTTTAAGAAATTGGCTCATGCCCTGCCCAGGTTTTTCCGTTGGTTGAAGTGTCGTCCTATATACCAAAAGGTTTCATGTTTAATTCCAGTCAGGGTACATACCTAGGTTTTAGGGGTTTGATCTGGTTGGGGCACATATGGGAGTAACTGATGGATGTTTCTCACACTGATGTTTCACTCTCTTTCTCTCTCTCTCTCTCTCTCTCTCTCTCTCTCTCTCTCCCCCCTTCTTTCTAAAAATCAATAAAAAACATATTCTGGGGTAAAGATTAATAGTAATAATAATTTTAAAAAGAAATTGGCTCACAGAATTATGGAAGCTGAGAAGTCCTAACATCTGCAGTTGGCAAGCTAGAAACTCTGGAGAATTTTATGGTTTACTTCCCATCTGAATCTAAAAGTCTGAGAAGCAGGAGAACCGAAGGTGTGAATTCCAGTTTGAATCCTCATCCAAAGGCAGGAGAAGATCGATGCCCCAGCTTAAAGACAGTTAGGTGGAGAGAGTAAGTTCTCCCTTACTGAACTTTTTTTCTATGCCAGGCTTCAATGAATTGGATGAGGCACACTGGGAAGGGCAATCTTCTGTACACAGTCTGATTCAACTATTAATCCCTCCACAAATACCCTCATAGGCACACCAAGAATAATGTTGAACCCAATAGTTGGGCAACCTGAAGCCCAGTCAGGTTGACACACAAAATTAACCATCATTTATGGTCTTTACTCTCCCATATGAAGTCTAGTCAAGTTCTTACTAAGACTTTTAAAGCACAAATGCAAGTCAAGAAGGGATGGCTCAAGTTCACTGCTGGCTGAAAAATTTCCTAGAAGTATAGTAGTGTTTATTTAAAACATGCAATACCTGTCTATTTAGTCAGGGTCACTGAGCTCTTATCTGTTAGACTGTCAAATAATAATAAAAAAAAGACAACAGAAAATACAACAATAGTGCCTGGTGTGAATGCCCTGTCTTGAATCATAAATATATATAGGTCATGCAATAGAGTTGCATCTTATTGATCATGTTGCATAATAAAGTTGCATATGATTGGTTAATTCTTGGTACCAGAAATCCTTATAGAGAAGTATAGGTTCCTGGGTGGTTTTTTTTTTAAGGGTAGCTAATTACTACTATTATTTTTCTTTTTTTAAAATATATATTTTATTGATTTTTTACAGAAAGGAAGGGTGAGGGATAGAAAGTCAGAAACATCGATGAGAGAGAGACATCGATCAGCTGCCTCTTGCACGCCCCCTACTGGGGATGTGCCCACAGCCAAGGTACATGCCCTTGCCGGAATCGAACCCAGGACCCTTCAGTCCGCAGTCCGACGCTCTATCCACTGAGCCAAACCGGTCTCGGCACTACTATTATTTTTCTAATCAATCAAAATTATACCTACTTTTTTTGTCAGAGCAACAAAAATGCAATATATTTTTTGGTGTGTCACAGAATGTTAGTAATTAGATTATGTGTGTTATGAGACAAAAAAGTTGAAAATCACTGGCTTAGACTAACCTATGACCCCACTTTACCTATGGTTTGAATTCTGGTTAGAACCTCAAGACAGCCCTACCTGCTTAAGAGGCAGAACTATGGTCTCTAGACCAGCTGCAGCTGAAACAAATCCCCCAATCACCACCAAACATGCTTCATTCAGGATGGATGTTTTCAGCTTCTGGCCCCTAGACAAGCTCATTAGGATCCTCTGAGGGATGTGCTAAAAATTCAGACACCTACTGCCCAATCTACATGAACAAAATCAGAATTTCTGGAAGTGGGTCAGAAAACTGACATTTAAGCAAGAAACCTGGTATTTTTGAGGCACATCAAAATCTGAGAATCATTGTTCTAATCCCACATTGATAGAGTTTATTAAAAACCAGGTCAGACTCCAAGGTCTGAGGCTTAAGAGAAATTTGAGCAGAAAATGTTCTCTTTGTCATTTGTCTTACAGCTATAATTCCCCCATGCCTAGTAAATTCAGAACACCACAATTCTATCATGTAATCATTAGGGTTATAAGCAGCAAAACCATTAGAAGAGATGTTATAAGTAAGTTGGAGGAATTAGAATGATATTAACAGGTAGCTGAATCTACAGTGCCTCTCAGGGCCAGGTATTCTCTTTGTTCACATTCATTCAGAAACATTCTAGCAAGTGGAACTATTACCTTCAGGGCAGTTCACATAGGCAAAAAATACCACCAAAAAGGCCTTGTTATGTCTTGGCTGGTTTGGCTTGGTGGATAAAGTGTTGGCCTGCGGACTGAGGGTCCCAGGTTTGATTTCGGTCAGGGGAACATTCCCGGTTGGGGCTCAGTCCTCAGTAGGGGTCCTGCAGGAGGCAGCCAATCAGTAGTTCTCTCTCATCACTGATGTTTCTATCTCCCCTCCCTCTTCCTTCTTCTCTGAAATAAAAAATAAAAAAATAAAAATTATTTTTTAAAAAGGCCTTGTTAAGAGAGAACCAAGATGGCGGCATAGATAAAACACCTATCTTGCCATCATGCTCAGCAATTTTAATATTACAACTTAACGAAAGAACAAACACCTTCCAGAATCACCAGAAAGCTGGCCGAGTGAAAACTCCACAAATAAAAGTGAAGATAAGACACTGTGACTCGGAGGAGCGGTGGCAGACAGCATTGAAAGATTCGTGCGGAGTCAGAGGTTTGGAGCATGCGCCATGGAGAGGGCGGGCGGCTGAAAACCGGCCAGTTTTCTCGAACGGGGAGACAAAGACGTCCCACTGGACTGATTCTCCAGCTCTGGGCGAAGTCCAGGGAACCCACTATCACACGGGGTGAAAACTGGACAGTGGGAGGGCACCCGAAGCTCGGGTGCTGCCGGGTCTCCCGGCTTGTGGAGAAGGCAGCTTGCGCGAACAGCTCAGCTGCGCAACCACGTAGAGAGCGCTCTGCTACTTGTCTCTCATTTGGAAAACCGTCAGTCTGCTTTGTTTTACGACCCTGGGTGAGACATTGGGCGCAGAGTCATTTGGGGAGAGTCTGAATTCCCCGGCTGCCAGTGGGGCTCGGCAGCGGCTCTCTCTCAGAGGTGCTGGCGGCCATTGCCCCCGGCACAGAGTCCCTGGGGCCGAATAGGGCGGAGCTAATGCTGTCTGCTTGGCCCGCTGAGACTCCGCCCATCCAACCTGAACAGAGCTGAGCTTCACAGACAATTGGCCTGGAGGTCAACCCCTCCAAGTGCTAACAACCATTAACTGAGCTTAACTTAAGCAAGACTGTGCAACCCATATCCACCTCAGGTAACTGGGGAGGCTGAGCCACTGTCCCTAGTAGGACGTCTACCACACAAAGCTAATTGACCAACTCAGGGAAGCAGCCACCACGCAGAGACATGGAAAGAAATCAGATGTGAAAGAAATGGAGGAAAAAAAAACGACTGGACATGGAATTCAAAACCACGGTTATAGGGTTTTTCAAGAGGCTCCAACAAAAGGTCGAGGCCTATAAGGAAATAAGCATGATCACAAAGAAAAAGATCAAGACCAACGTGGAAAGAATGAGTCCTACAAGGAAATAAAGGAGATATGAAAAAGGACCAACCAGAAATTAAGCATACACTGACTGAAATAAAATATATTATACAAAGACCTAAAAGTGCTCTGGAGCACCCCAAGAACCAAGTTAAAGATTTGAAATACAAAGAGGTAAAATCCACTCAGCTGAAAAAGCAAGAAACCAAAAGAATCCAAAAAATTGAAGATAGTGTAAAGGGCCTCTGGGACAACCTCAAGCATACCCACATCAGAATTATAGGGGTGCCAGAAAAAGAGAGAGAGCAAGACAATGAAAACCTATTTGAAGAAATAGTGACCAAAAACTTCCCACACCTGGTGAAAGAAATTGACTTAGGAGTCCAAGAAGCACACCGAATCCCAATATATAGGAACCCTAAGAGGACCACACCAAGGCACATCATAATTAAAATGCCAAGAGCAAAAGACAAAGAGAGAATAATAAAAGCAGCAAGAGAGAAACAGTTGGTTACCTATAAGGGAGCACCCATACGACTGTCAGCGGATTTCTCAACAGAAACGATGCAGGCCAGACGGGAGTGGCAAGAAATATTCAAAGTGATGAACAGCAAGAATCTACAACCAAGATTACTCTATCCAGCAAAGCTATCATTCAGAATTGAGGATCAGATAAAGTGCTTCGCAGATAAGAAAAAGCTAAAGGAGTTCATCACCACCAAACCAACATTATATGAAATGCTGAAAGATATTCTTTAAGAAGAGGAAGAAGAAAAAGGTAAAGATGAAAACTATGAACAACAAATACACATCTATCAACAAATGAACATAAAAATCAAGTGAACTGATAGGCTGATGAACAGGATAGACTGGTGAATATAACAGAGACATGGACATAGAGAGGGAATGGACTGACAATTCTTGGGGAGAAAAGGGTTGTGGGAAGTGCAGCAAGAGACTGGACAAAAATCTTGCAACAATGGGAGAGGACAGTGGGGAGGGGGAGGTGAGGGTGGCGGGTGGGATAGGTACAGGGTGGAGGGGAGCTATAGGGGGATAAAAAGGGGAAACAATGTAATTAATAAACTGAACAATAAAGATTAAAAAAATTTAAAAATTAAAAAATAAAATAAAATAAAAAGGCCTTGTTAGTAATTCAGACTTACCAATTATTGGTTCCCAATATAAAGATTTTCATCCACAAATTACAAGTGACTATTGCGGTGTGGTAATTAATTAGATTTCACCTACATTGGTGATATCATAGGCAGGTGAATTTGCTTTGACATCACACCAGAGCTATAACACCCCATTTCTCAATTCTCCCTTCCTTTTCATTCACCCCAATAGTTCTTTCTTTCATAGAATGCCTGCCGTCCATGGGAGATTCCTTGTTTCCTCAGCCATCCACAAACAGAAAAATTTTCCCTAAAATTTTCATGTTGTTTACTATAGAAAGAATGAGCTTTGTAGTCCAACAAAATTTTAAGTCTAGCTCTGCTAAATACTGGCCTAATTATTTTAACATCTCTGTACCTATTTCCTTGCTTATAAAATGGGATTATTATACTTACCTCATAGAGTTCTTACATGAATAAATGAGACAAATCAAAAGGATTTAACACTAGTTATATATTTAACTATGTGGTAACTGCATTAATTATATTACGTCAAATAATTAAAAGGAAGCAAAAAAGATTTATTATAGTCAGTAAAGTGCTGGTACACATTTAACTATTGGCTTTCCTAACACCATACCCCTTCCCCACCCCCACACCCACACCCCCAAAAAAGCTCTGCCTTGTAGTGTATGCCATTTGCTGTGGTGTATGTGGTGTATGTACTTCTGCCATAGCCCATTTCAAGCTACCCATTTCTTTCTTTTTTTTTAAAATATATTTTATTGATTTTTTTACAGAGTGGAAGGGAGAAGGATAGAAAGTCAGAAACATCGATGAGAGAGAGACATCGATCAGCTGCCTCTTGCACGCCCCCTACTGGGGATGTGCCCGCAGCCAAGGTACATGCCCTTGCCGGAATCGAACCCGGGACCCTTCAGGCCGCAGTCCGATGCTCTATCCACTGAGCCAAACCCGTCTCGGCTCAAGCTACCCATTTCAACATGACATCACCAAACACAGAATTGGAAGAGATGTGTACATAGCCATTGTATAGTAATTTCATCCTATAGATACATTTGATGTGCATCAAGAGCGTAGGAAATATAGTAAAATAATTAAGGCATGATGAGTTTCTATTACCTTTGTGCTTAATATAACTTATTGAAGCATTAGCGTTCTGGGAAAAGGGAATAGCATCTGCAATCCCCAAAGAGAGAAGGACCTTGTGTGCTGGTGTCTGTGGAGCTGAGAGGCTGTCAGGGGCAGAGTACAGTGAGTAAGTGGGGAAGTAGCGACAGCGCCACCCATTGGAGAAGGTATGGGAGGCCAGACCATGAAGGGCCTTGGAAGCCTTGTTCAGAGCAAATGTAAACTTGAAGAAGAGTTTTAAGCGTGAGTATGAAATAATCAGATTTACATGAAAATATTTCTTTTTACTGATTTCAGAGACAAAAGGAGAGAGAGATATAGAAGATCAATAATTAGAATCATTGATTGGCAGCCTCCTGCATGCTCCACACTGGAGATCAAGCCCACAACCCCGGCATGTGCCCTTGATCAGAATCGAACCTGGAACTCTCCAGTCCGGAGTCCAATACTTTATCCACTAAGGCAAACCAGCTAGGGCAGATTTACATTTTTAAAAAAGATCCCTCTAGCTGCTGTAGGGGGGGAAATGATTAGAAGGCCCAGATTCGAAATCAAGAGGCTAGCTCAGACATTACTGCCCTAATCCAAGTGGGAGAGGATAGTGGTTTGGATTAGGAACCTGGTAATGGAGATGAAGAGAAGTGGATGAATTGGAAACATTTAGATTTAGGAGGCAGAATTGACAAGGTATTGTTATTCCTTTGTGTATTGCAAAATACTATCTACCAACTGATAATTCAGAACAAGAAAATAAAACATGGCTTTTGAGATCTTGCTTCCCAGAATATGTCATAAGTTTTGGCTCAATTAAACTCTTGTAACAATTTGAAAAACAAAACAAAACATACATACAGCATTGGTCCTGGGAGGTCAGGTAAGACTGCATGTACTTTGCCTGATGGGTGATATAAATCAGTTGAATTGCTTTTGGTAAGTGCCTTGTGTCTGAGATAACATATGGTTGTGTCCTGCAAAAAGCCTTCACTCGTATAAGGACAGAAAAAGACCTATTTTCTCTGCTGTGGCCTTCCACAACTTATGAAAAGCGCCTGGTAAGTAAACCCCAAGATTGCTGGCTCCTCTGTTCAAACTGCGGAACAAGATACACTAGTCTCAAGTCTACATTCTCGCATCCCCCTGCTTCCTACCGTTTTCACAGCTCAAGGATAATTCACACCAAGGATTCTCTACTGAGTAGAACGTTCCCTTACCATCTTTGGAATTCTTTATAACTTTTGTTCTAAGCATGTTTTGCAGGCCAGGGGAAATATGAATAAAACACCTCCTTAGGACATCTGTCTGTCTCCTAGAAAGCAAACAAACTGTAACTTTTCAGGACAACTCCAGTGGTACCTGCTCAATTTCAACATAATCCCCCTCCCTTCCTTATCACCTAGCAACAACAACCAATTGCTCTTGCATTTTTAGCAAACCACTCTTTATTCTCTACCCTGCATTGACTAGCAGTACACCAGCCCTTTCCTCCCTTGGAAAGTAAATAAATTTTCTCTCTGCATCTTTCTCTTAGTTGTGAATTATTTCACAGCCTCCATCACCAGCCCAAATCCTAACAACTCTCTGTCTGTTTAATTACCCATTAGGGATTGCTCTGGGAATAATGTGTTAAATAAAACATAAGGAAATTTAATCTGTCATTGTTGTAATAAAATCCAATTTGTTTTCATATATATGATTTGCCAAAATATTTATATCATAGTTAATATATTAAACAAAATTATAGTTAGGAAGCAGCACTGAAATATTGATCTAAGTCCCCAGTTAAAAATCACAAATATCAGTAAGTCCTAAAATACTATATTAAACAGATGGCTCTTCATTAGTGTTCAAATTTCAAAGCCAGAGAAGTTATACATGCTGAATATCAATGAGGAATTATGTCCACATACTGCTAAAAGCAAGAGCTAGAAATTTCCATATTAATAGATCAGGTTTCTTACCCAAATATACAAACCCAAGGGGCAGGTTAGTTTTTGCATGAGGGTTAAGTGAAAATACTAGCTAAAGCGAGGAAATGCCTCTCCCATCAATGGGTAGAATAAGAGATGTGTTTTAAGACTTCTTTCTGTAAGTAAAGCTCATGCTACAGCTTTGTAAATGCAATTTTTACTTCTCTCTCATGAGTAGATGATGGCTCTGTTTCAAGAAGTTGTTGGAGGCATAGAGTCCTTCCATCTCATTATTTCACCACCTCTGGGTGTTATTCTTATCTGCATGGCAGACCATAAGGTCTCGTTTTCCAGCCAGCAGGAAAAGAGAAAGGGGAAAGGATTTTACATCACTTTGGCCAGAGCTTGAAATTTTTTTTTTTCATTGCAGCATTACTCATAATAGCCAAAAGGTGGAAGCAACTCAAGTGTCCATTGGTGGATGAGGATAAGCAAAGTGTGGTATATACATAAAATGAAATATTATTCAGCCTTAAAAAGGAATGAAATTCTGACACATGCTACAATATGGATGAACGTTAGGTCATTATGCTAAATGAAATAAGCCAGGCACAAAAGGACAAATTGTGTGAGTCCATTTACATGAAATTTTTAGAGTAGCCAAATTCATAAAAGCATGGTTGCTAGGAAATAGGGAGTGAGGGCAGTGGGGAGTTGTTTAATGAGCACAGGGTTTCAGTTTTGCGAGTGAGAGTTCTGGAGATGCCTGTGGCGACAATTGCACAACAATGGGGCGTACTTGATGCCTTTGAATTGTAGAGTTAAAAATGGATAAGATGGTAAAGTTTATATTATTATGTATATGCCACAATTTTTAAAAACACAAATTTAAAAATTATAGTCGGGACTAGTGTCTGGGTGCACAGATTCATGCACATTGAGGGGAAGTTAATTAGAAGAAATAATTTAATATCGCTATTCACCCTTTCTCTGTAATAGAAGTGTCAACCAAATTCAAGAATGACAATGACAGATTCAAACAAATGTGTGCAATTGGTGCCAGTGAGAGCTTTATATGTATCACGCATACACAAATCAACTTAGCCTTTTATAGATATGGAATAAACTTGCTTAATTAAACCCGATTTCTGATTTAGCTAAACTTTTTCCAGCCCAGTGAAGCATCTCAACATCTCTTTCAGGTAATTGTCAGCAACACAGCAGTAAATATCAACATGAAACAGGTTATTATTATAGATCACACAGGGAGAACAAAGGGGAAAATATTTTACTTAGCAGTGTTTGACTATTCTGTGCTGTGAGAAAACCTGAAGTCATTTTCAAGGTCGACCATTTCTTACGCCTTTTCAGTTGGGTCAAGTTTCTAAACTTTCTAAATCTCCATTTTTCCAGCTAATGAAAAGAAAACAGGATTCTACCGAGTCTCCTATCTACCTACTCCAGGATGTTCTGTGTGAGATGAGGCACGTGAAAACACTTCCAAACATTTGGTTACAGTGTAAAATGTTGGCACCTGGGCAGGGTTCCTGAATTGCAAGGAGGCTAGTCTCCAGGGAGAGGAAGCCGGGTGTTGCTACCGTGACATCGTTACCTGGTGCCCACAGCCACCATTTTCAGGCTGGGCTGGGCTGTGGGCCACATTTTACACGGTGGGGTCTTGGCAGTGCTGGCTGTGATTTGGTGGGGTGTCGCTCCGGGTGTTGGCAGGGCCTGTGTCCCACTTGGGGAAGCCAGGTCCATATTATTTTGTTCCTGTCATTAATAAGATAATCAAATTTGCCTATTTCTTGAATCCAAAAAGCATTATGTAAATGATATATTAAAACTGATCTTATTTATTTATTTTTATTGTTGATAGCTTTACAGATGTCCTCGATTTCCCCCTGTTCTTCCCCCTGTCCCTGCCCCCCGCCCCAGGCCTTCTCCACACTATTGTCTGTTTCCATGGGTTATGCATACTAGTATATACCTATATGTTTTTTGGTTAATCTCTTTTCGTACCCTCTACCTCCCTCCCCTCTGGGATCTGTCATTCTGTTCCATGGATCCATGCTTCTGGACCTATTTTGTTCGTCAGTATATTCTGTTTACTAGATTTCACATGTAAATGAGGTCATGGGATATGTGTCTTTCTCTGAATGATTTATTTCACTTAGCATAATAATCTCCAGGTCCAGCCATGCTGCCTCAAAGGGCAAGAGATCCTTCTTTTTTTTTTTTTTTTTTTTTTTTTTTTACAGCTGCATGGTATTCCATTGTGTAACTGTACCACAGCTTTTTAATCCACTCACTACTGATGGACTATTTCCAGATTTTAGCTATTCTATATAACTGATATGAACATAAGGGTGCATACATTCTTTTTAATTGGTGCTTACGGATTCTTGGGATCAAGAATGGGCTTGCTGGATCAAACAGCAGTTCTATTTTTAATTTTTTGAGGTAACTCCATACTATTTTCCACAGTGGCTGTACAGTTTGCACTCCCATCAGCAGTGTGGTAGGCTTCCCTTTTCTCCACATCCTCAACAGCACATGTTGTTTGTTGATTTATTGATGGTAGCCATTCTGGTAGGTGTGAGGTGAATATGCCTCTTGGCCATCTGTATGTCCTCTTTGGAGAAGTGTCTATTCAGGTCCTTTGCCCATTTTTTAATTGGATTACTTGTCTTTCTTTTGTTAAGTTGTATGAGTTCCTTCTGTATTTTTGATATTAACCCTTACCAGTTATATCACTGGCAAATATGTTCACCTATACAGTGGATTCCTTTTTTGTCTTGGATGGTGGTTTCTTCTGCTGTGCAGAAGCTTTTTATTTTGATGTAGTCCCACTTGTTTATTTTCTCCTTAGTTTCCTTTGCCCTAGAAGTGCTGGAAAAAAATCCTGCTATGTGAGATTTTACTGCCTATGTTTTCTTCTAAGATGTTTATGGTTTCAAGCCTTACATTCAAGTCTTTAATAAATTTTGAGTTTATTTTTGTGTCTGGTGTAAGTTGATGGTCTAGTTCCAGCTTGTTGCATGTGTCTGTCCAGTTTTCCCAACACCATTTGTTAAACAGCCTGTCTTTACTCCATTGTATGTTCTTGCCTCTTTTGTCAAATATTGACTGCAATGATGTGGGCCAATTTCTGAGGTCTCTGTTCTATTCCATTGGTCTATCTCCCTGTTTTTGTGCTGGTACCAGGCTTTTATTATAATGGCTTTGAAGTATAGTTTGATATCTGATATTGTGATCCCTCCAACTTTGTTCTTCTTTCTCAAGATTGCTGCAGCTATTTGGGGTCTTTTATGGTTCCATATAAATTTTTGGAATATGTGTTCTATATCTTTGAAGTATGCCATTGGTATTTTAATAGAAATTGCATTGAATTTATAGATTGCTTTGGGTAGTATAGACATTTTAATGATGTTTATTCTTCCAATCCATAAACATGGTATACATTTCCATTTGTTTGTATCTTCCTCTATTTCTTTTTGCAATGTCCTATAGTTTTCCAGGTACAGATCTTTTACCATCTTGGTTAAGTTTATTCCTAGGTATCTTAATATTTTTTTGCAATGGTAAATGGAATTTTTTTTATTTTAGTTTTTCTTTCTGAGAGTTTATTGGTGTATAAAAACACCATCAACTTGTGGAGGTTGATTTTGTATCCTGCTACCTTGCCAAATTCATTTATTAAGTCTAGTAGCTTCTTGGTGGAGTTTTTAGGGTTTTCTATGTACAATATCATGTCATCTGCAAATAATGAGAGTTTTACTTCCTCCTTTCCAATTTAGATGCCTTTTATTTATTCTTCTTGTCTGATTGCCATGGAAGGACTCCCAGTACTATGTTGAACAGGAGTGGTGAAAGTGATGATAGATCCCTATCTTGTTCCTGTTCTTAGGGGAAATGACTTTAGTTTTTGCCCATGAATTATGATGTTGGCTGTAGGTTTGTCATACATAGCCTTTATTATGTTGAGGCATGATCCCTTTGTTTCCACTTTCCTGAGAGTTTTTATCAAAAAGGGGTGATGAATTTTGTCAAATGCTTTTTTCTGTGTCTATTGATATGATTGTGTGATTTTTATCTTTTTTGTTGTTATTGTTAATCCTCATTGGAGGATTTTTTCCCCATTGATTTTTAAAAGGTAGAAGGAAGGGATGGAGAAGGGAGAGAGTGAAAAACAGAGAAATATGGATGTGAGAGAGACACATCAATTGGTTGCCTTCCATGCCCATACCCAGATGCACTCTGACCACAGCCCCGAATGAGGATGAGGATCAAATGCACAATTCAGGTATGTGTCCTTAGCAGGAAATCAAACCCATAATCCTGTGATCTGTGGGCCAATGCTCTAACCACTGAACAAAAAGGCCAGGGCTATCCTTCATTTTGTTTATGTGATGTATCATGTTTATTGATTAAAATGGACTTACTTACATAGATTCTTTTACAATTCCTTCTAGCTTTCAGAGACATTGAGCAATGAATCTTTTGTTGTTAAAGGGATGTTAATTACTTTTCTTGGAGTCAAACATCCTCTTTGTAAATCATGAAAAATTGATTGTTAGACTTACAATGGTTATAATTGAACATATTTTATTTAACTCTAATGCAAATTTGTTTTCAATAGATTTTTTCCTCTTCTCCTAACATCTTTTAAATAAGGTAATTACTGTGAATCTTTATACTCAGCTTATTCATTATCTTCCTTAATTGTTAAGCTCTTCCCAGAATCTCTTCCCTTAATGACTAAAACCTCTCTCTCCAGCATAAAGTGTGGGTTACTGATGATTTACAAAGTGTACCTTAAAGTTCTGATTTTCTGTATTGGTTGTGGTAGTGGTTTTGACAGGTGGTAGAGAAACAAATGCTAGGGTAATAATTCCTTTCCATATGCAGACAGATTTAATCAATATCTTCTTGTGTAAAGAGGCAGACTAGTACAAATATGTAGGACCTGCAATAGTACTATTTGAATTTATATAACCTTTTATGTGTTATTCAAATTCCACCAGGCAAGAAAATGAAAACTATAGTACTTATGTTTAAGAATGCTAGAAAAAGCTATTATTATCATCTGTCTTCTTAAGCAATTTCAGCTGCTGCCATAGACTATGATTCTGGATGGTTTTAAATATATCCTAATGCTTTGATATTCCTTTCTTCAAAATGTAAAGCCTAGTACTCATCGAAAGATGAGACAGAGGGCTGGAAGCCAGGACTACAGGCTTAGTTAGACAAGGACCCCTGCTGGGCTACCTCGCAAGGGGAGAGAGCACACGTGCAGAGGGCAACACGCCTTTTGAGGGGAGAAATGGGAAGGGATGGGGCTTAGGGTACTCGGCACACGCTGATTGGTGGTTTCATATAAGGCACATGATTAGGCACGTAGGTACTTAGGAATAAAGGGCTTAGGGTATTTGGCAGGTGCTGATTGTGGTTCAATGTGTAGTCCACATAAGGTGCCTGGTTAGGTGCTTAGGAATGTTAGGCCGCAGGTGCAGTTTACCTCATACTCCGTCCATCAGTTGGGGGAAGGGAAGATCTATCACTCACCCCCCTTGACATAGGCCAGACCTAGAGATTCACTTCACACCATAGAATGTGATGAAAGGACAGCCTTCTACCTGTTCTCATTCTCTCTCTCTCTCTCTCTCTCTCTCTCTCTCTCTCTCTCTCTCTCTCTCTCTCTCTCTCTCTCCCCCTCCTCCTCCTCCTCCTCCCCCAAGAAGATTATTTTATTAAGACTATTGTAATAGGGGGAACATCCTAGATCTGAAGATCAGAGTGTCTCAGTGTCTTAGACTTTTGTAGGGAAAAGGTAAATTACAGATAGGATGATTTATGGCTTGCATCTTTGCAAACAGAAGACTCAATCAGTGATTTGAACAGAAAGGTTTTTCTCTGAGGTGAGCTGGTTTCGGGGGGACAAAAATCAAATTATCATGAGACAAAGAACAGGAAATTGAAGAATCATGTTGGAGGGTCTGCCTTGTCACCAGGTTCAGGCTAAAGGGAAAAGGTCTGTTTTTGTTTTTGTCAATTCACTCATTCTGGGGGAAGCCAATCACCATATTGACACTCAGCAGTCCTGTGGAGATGTCCCCTTTTAGAGATGTTCATCTATAAAGAGGACTCTGAAAAGAGAAACCAACTTGGGAGAACCAAGATGGTGGCATAGGTAAGCACCTATTTTGCTGCCCACGCAACAATTCTGAAACTACAACTTAACAACAAAACAAACATCATCCAGAATCACCGGAAAGCTGGCTGAGTGAAAATTCCACAGATAAAAGTAAAGGTGGGACGCAGTGACTCAGGAGGAGCAGCGGTGCGCAGCTTTGAGGTTCGGAGCGCGAGCGAGCGGTGAGGGACGGGCGGCAGGCAGCGAGCCCGGCTGGTTTTCTCCAGCGGGAGGGCAGAGGCCTCCCACAGCACTGACCTCCCAGTTCCAGGCGAGCTTCCAGGTCGGGGAAAGGAAGACCCCGGGCGCGGCTGAGGTCTGTGAGTTTGGGGAGAGTGCGCACGTAAATTGGAACAGCAGTTCCTGGAGTCCGTGACTGGGCAGAGAACGGGTGACTTGCTCGCTTGCTCGGACACCACCGTACTGCTTTGTTTTACAACCCTGAGTGAGACTTTGGCTATGCAGACTCATTTGGGGAGAGGCAGAGTTGTCTGGCAACGGGGAGACCAGTGGTGGATTTCCATTACCACCCAACACTGAGACCCGTGAGCCGCATAGCTAAGCTGACTCCACGAGCCCCATAGACGCTGACGCTGTGCGCCATGTAGGGCAGAGCTAAGGCTGACATCGCATGCCCCAAAGACACTGACGCTGCGCACTGCATAGGGTGGAGCTAAGGCTGACATCGTGCCACAGAAGGAAGCTGAGCCACTGCCCCTTAGAGGATACCTATCACACACCGCTAAGGGACCAACTCAGGAAAGCAACCACAATGCAGAGAAAAGGAAAGAACTCAGCTGTGAAGGAAATGGAGGAAAAAAGACTACTAGACATAGAGTTCAAAACCACAGTAATTAAGTTTACAAAGAGGCTACTAGAAAAGGCCGAGGAACTTAATGAGAACTACAAGGAAATAAATAACACCTACAAGGAAATGAACAACACCTATGGGATATGAAAAAAGACCAGCTAGAAATTAAGCATACACTGACTGAAACAAAAAATATTATACAAAGACCTAAAAGCAGTCCAGATGACCGCAAAAACTACGTCAAAGATTTGAAATACAAAGAAGCAAAATCCACTCAGCCAGAAAAGCAAGAAGCCAAAAGAGTCCAAAAAGTTGAAGATAGTATATGGGGCCTCTGGGACAATCTCAAGCATACCAACATCTGAATTATAGGGGTGCCAGAAAAAGAGAGAAAGCAAGATAATGAAAACCTATTGAAGAAATAGTGACCGAAAACTTTCCCAACCTGGCGAAATAAATCGACTTGAAAACCCAAGAAGTGCACAGAACCCCAAAATATAGGAATCTAAAGAGGACCACACCAAGACACATCATAATTAAAATGCCAAGAGCAAAAGATAAAGAGAATATTAAAAGCAGCAAGAGAAAAACAATTAGTTACCTATAAGGGAGCACCCATATGATTGTCAGCGGATTTCTCAACATAAACGATGCAGGCCAGATGGGAGTGGCAAGAAATATTCAAAGTGATGAATAGCAAGAATCTAAAACCAAGATTGCTCTATCCAGCAAAGCTGTCATTCAGAATTGAAGGTCAGATAAAGTGCTTCACAGATAAGAAAAAGCTAAAGGAGTTCATCACCACCAAACCAATACTATATGAAATGCTGAAAGGTATTGTTTAAGAAGAGGAAGAAGAAAAAGGTAAAAATATACATTATGAACAACAAATACACATCTATCAACAAATGAATCTAAAAATCAAATGAATTAACAACCTGATGAACAGGATAAACTGGGGAATAGAACAGAATCATGGACATAGAGAGGGAATGGACTGATAATTCTTGGTGAGAAAAAGGGTGTGGGAAGTACAGCAAGAGACTGGACAAAAATCATGCAACTATGGGAGAGGACAATGGGGGGGAGGTAAGGGCGGAGAGTGGGATGGGTACTGGGTGGAGGGGAGCTTGGGGGGAAATGTAATTAATAAACTGAACAATAAAGAAAAAAATAAAGATAGATTGTTCCATAAAAAAAGAGAGAGAGAGAGAAACCAACTTGCTGGCACCAAGGAGACAGGTATATGAGTCCCTGCTTCAGTGACGCCTTCAGATTCTTCCAGCCCTCCTGCCCTTGAATCCTCCAGTTGAGACGCCAAGTGTTATAGAGCATAGGCAATAAGTAATTAATATAGGCTTCTCCTCTCAATGTGCAATTATACTCAGGTTTATAGGACCCCACCCCAATCCCCATCCTCCTTCAAAATCTCATTTTACAATTCAAGAGGCAAATGGGATAGCATCTAGTAAAATAAGCATGCTTTGTCTAGGGCTATCCACCCAGAGAGACCTGAATCAGCCAAAGTTTTGTTGTATATGAAAAAAATGATGATTTCATAAATGAACACAAATTCTTCTTTAGGACATATAGATGACTAATAGACAGATGAAAAGTTACTCAACATCGGTACTCATCAGGGAGATAAGAGATATCACCTCACACCTATCAGAATGGCTATCATCAACAAATCAACAAACAACAAGTGCTAATAAGAATGTGGCCGAGACCGGTTTGGCTCAGTGGATAGAGCGTTGGACTGTGGACTGAAGGGTCCCGGGTTTGATTCCGGCAAGGGCATGTACTGTGGCTGCGGGCACATCCCCAGTAGGGGGCGTGCAAGAGGCAGCTGATCGATGTCTCTCTCTCATCGATGTTTCTGACTTTCTATCCCTCTCCCTTCTGCTCTGTAAAAAATCAATAAAATATATTTAAAAAAAAAAAGAATGTGGAGAAAAGGGAACCCTCAAGCACCATTGGTAGGATTATAAAGTTGGTATAGCCACTATGGAAAACAGTATAGATGTTCCTCAAAACATCTTTCCAGTTTTTGAAATTTGTGGTTTAGAACTTTGCTATTCAAAATAGAACTACCGTATGACCCAGCAATTTCATTTCTAGGTATTTATCCAAAGAAATCAAAATACTAATTTATGAGATATATGCACCCCTATGTTCCTTGTAGCATTATTTACAATAGCCAAAATAAGGAAGTAACCTAATTATTCATTGTTAGATAAAGAAGATGTATTATACACATACAACAGAATATTATTCAGCCATAAGAAATAATGAAATATTGTGCTGGCTGGTGTGGCTCAGTTGGTTGGAGCATTATCCTAAACACCCAGGAATGGTGGGTTTGATTCCCAGGCAGGGGACATGCCTGAGTTGCAGTTTGACCTCTGACTTGGGTGCATGCAGGAGGCAGCTGATTGATGTTTCTCTGTTGCATGGATGTTTCTCTTTTCTCTCTCTTCCTCCCTCTAAGATCAATAAAAGAGAAAAACAATTATTTTTAAAATACATTTTATTGATTTTTTTACAGAGAGGAAGGGAGAGGGACAGAAAGTTAGAAACATAGATGAGAGAGAAACATCGATCAGCTGCCTCCTACACACCCTCCACTGGGGATGTGCCCACAACCAAGGTACATGCCCTTGACTGGAATCAAACCCAGGACCTTTCAGTTCGCAGGCCGACACTCCATCCATTGAGCCAAACCAGTTTTGGCAAAAAACAATTATTTTAAAATAGGAATTAAATTTTGCAATTTGTAACAATATGGATGGACCTAAAGGATATTCTGCTGAGTGAAATAAATCAGAGAAAGATAAATACTGTATGATTTTACTTATGGGTGGAATCTAAAAAACAAAGTGAAAAAACAAACAAAATAGAAACAAACTCATAGATACAGAGAACCAATCAACGGTCCGCAGATAGAAGGGCGATTGGGTGAAAAAGGTAAAAGGGATTAAGAAGTACAAATTACCAGTAATAAAAGTAGTCATGGGGATGTAAAGTACAGCATAAGGAATATAGACAATAATCCTATATAATAAAAGCCTAATATGCGAAGTGTCCAGTTCGCCGGTCAGCTATTCAACCAGTCAAAGCATAATATGCTAATGATATGCTAGGGTCACCCAACCACTTGATGTGACATGCACTGTCCACCAGGGGGCAGACACTCTGACTGGTAGGTTAGCTTGCTGCTGGGGTCTGACCAATTGGGACTGAGCCAAATGGGTCAGACACATCCTAGAGCCCTATAGTGGTCCCTCACTAGCTGGCCAACCTCCCATACCCCTCCCCGGCCCTGACTGTGCACCAGTGGGGTTCCTTGGCCTGGCCTGTGTCCTCTAGCAATTCAGGACACCTTGGGGGATGTTGGAGAGCCAGTTTTGGCCTGATCCTACAGGCCAGTCCAAGGGACTCACTGATGCACAAATTCATGCACCGGGCCTCTAGTCCTATCTAATAAAGATAATCTGCAAATTGACGGCACCTTCGCTACACCCACAAGCCACGCCCACCAGCCACACCCACAGCCAATCAGGAGCGATATGCAAATTAACACCCAACCAAGATGGCTGTGGCCACAGAGAGCAGGAGGGAGGCTTGGGTTTCCCCAATAATGGAAGAAGCCAAGCTTTTGGCACACCCTGGTGGGCTCAGGCCTTCACTCAATGCTACAAAGTTTCAATTATAGAATCCCCAAAGAAATAGTGGCAGCCAGGAAGCTGGAGAGAGGAGTAGGCTAGGGTTGCCCCTAGCGATGGAGGAAGCCAAGCTTTCCACAGCTCTGGCCTGCCTTGGCCTCTGCTGAAGGCTACAAAGTTTCAGTTATAGAAGGTAAATATCCAAGGAGAAATGGCTGTGGCCACGGAGTGAGCAGGAGGCTTGGCTCTGCTCCAGGCTAGAAAGTTTTCAATTGTAGAACATAAATACATTCCAGATACCAGGGCCTCCACTTGGGTCACTGGGGGGTGTGGCCAGCCTGCAAACCACAACAGGCCCCTTGCCCAGGCCACCCCACACCCTAAGGGAATCCCCACCCTGATCTGGGACACCCTTCAGGGCAAACCAGCTGGCCCCCACCCATGCACCAGGCCTCTATCCTATCTAATGAAAGAGTAATATGCAGATTAACTATCACTCCAATACACAATATGGCTTCCCCATGTAGTCAAAGATCCTGCCCCCATGTAGACACAAGATGGCCACCACAAGATGGCCGGCAGGGTAGGGCATTTGGGAGGGACCAGGCCTGCAAGGGAGGGCAGTTGTGGGCAATCAGGCCTGCAGGGGAGGGCAGTTAGGAGTGACCAGGCCTGTAGGGGAGGGCAGTTAGGGGCAAACAGGCTGGCAGGCGAGCAGTTAGGCATCAATCAGGCTGGCAGGAGAATGGTTAGGGGGTGATAAGGCTGGCAGACAGAACCAGTTAGGGGCAATCAGGAACACAGGTAGGCAAGCAGTTGGGAGCCAGCAGTCCTGGATTGTGAGAGGGATATTCTACTGCCAGTTTAGGCCCAATCCTACTGGATTGGGGCTAATCAGGCAGTTGGACATCCCTCAAGGGGTCCCAGATTGGAAAGGGTGCAGGCTGGGTGGAGGGACAACCCCTGTCCCCCGTGCACAAATTTTGTCCACTGCGCCTCTAGTCCTATATAATAAAAGCCCAGCAACCAAATGGCAGAATGACAAGAACGACCAGTCAAACAGCACTATGATGCACATCAAATACTAGGGACAGACGCTCAATGCAAGAGCTGCCCCTTGGTGATCAGTGCGCTACCACAGTGGGAGTGCAGCTCAGCTGACCAGGATGAGTGGCTGCTCCTGTTGTGAATCCCAGACTGATGGGCAGGAACCTGGCTGTGATTGTTGCCTCCTTGCCCCAGGCTCCTCCTCACTTCCTGCTGCCTCCTCCGGATGCCTGCGGGCTGTGCAGCACTGCTGCCAGGCTCGCAGAGCTGACCCCAGAGGTTGGGAAGTAGGTTTGGGCCACTATGGGACTGAAGGGTACTGTGCTGCCTCTTGGTGCTATTGTCCCTGGGCCTGGCCTGACCAGGTCCCCTGGAGAGGTGAATGCTCTGGCTCCATGGAAGATGCCAGACCAGGAAGCACCACTCAAAGGGCAGGACCACAGCCACTCAACTGACCAGGATGAGTGGCATTCCCACAGCGGGCTGATCCCCTTAGGCCATGCCCTCCATCAGTGCTCTAGTATTGTAATAACTACATATGGTATCAGATGGGTACTAGACTTATGGAGCGATTACTTCACAATTTATATAAATCTCTAATCACTATGTTGTATGCCTGAAACTAATATAATATTGTTTTTCAACTGTAATTGAAAAATAAAATTAAAATAATAAGAAAAACAACAACCTCTTAATCATGCCTCTTTGCAACATGATAAATTAGTTTATTTAGTATACAGTTCCCAAATACTCATCGTTAATACAACAGGACCAATTATACCATAGTCTAATTTTAAAATTGCTAGTCCAATGAATAAAACAAAATAGCCACTACCATAGGAAAATTCAGATTGTGTATGTTTGAAGATGAAAATGCTAATGAGAATTTTGAAGTTTGTAGTTTAGAACCTCGTTATTCAAAGTGTGGTCCCCAGACTAACAGTATATGACCATTTGAGAGCTTTTAGCAGCTAGTAAAGAAATGCAGAATTAGAGCCTTACCCTAGACTTACTGAATCAGAACCTGTATTTTAACAATCTCCCAGGTGATTTATATGCACAGGAAACACTGAGAATGAGGACGGGAATGGGGATGGTTAATTCATACACTCATTAATTCAATAGATATTCCTTGAATATTCATTGTAGTGAAGAAGGTACATCAGAACCTTTCAATTCCCTGTCAGCTGAAAAATTTTATGTTTTAAAAATCAAATTCCTTGATAGGTAGAAAAAAATTTCTCTGGCTTTTCTCCTACCATCGTCATGTAAGTGCATTGGAAGACAGGTGCCAGAGGAAGCAGAGGCAAAACTCCCTCGAGATTAGAACTCTACTTACCTGAAGTTGAGTAGACGTGTGTGCACATACATTAAAACACCCATTGCTGCCTCTGACAGCTTGCTACAAATTGCCTCGATAAATTAGTTCTTTGACTTGACTTTCAAAATTGCCCCCAAAATCACAGTGCAATTTCACAGTATTTTGGAAACAGTGAGATTCTGACGGTATGTCAAGCATCCACTGTTGTGTCTTCTGAAGCTGTATCTCTAGCTATGACCCATGGGGCATGCCAGAAAGAGTGGAAGGTTCATGTACAATGAGAAAGCCAAAACTGGCTTATATTTACCACCAGCCATGCACTAGAAACCTTTTCAGCTATAAAATTCCATCAATAGGCCCGTGGGCAGGAGAAATGAAAATGGGGAGGAGAATAAAAGGACAGAAAAAAAAAGGAGAATAAGATGAAAGAGGGGAGTACAAAACTAACCTCCGTGCCTGTTCAGTTCCCAGATGCCTTGGGCTGCCTGCCTTTGATCTAGCTTCTTCATTTAGCAACTAGTAAAGAAAAGGATAAAGCTATTATTTTAAAATGTCATTTCCTTTCCCTGAGAGGTCAGATTTCCAAAATGGATTCCTTTCAAAAATTGAAAATTGATTTGTGAAGCAAGATACTTTGTCAATTTTATATTTTTGACCCTTCTAAGTAGTGTTACTCTTCTTATGCACATGAGAAACAAGGTGCTACTCTGCTGTAACATCGCTGGTCCTGTCAATTTACATGAATGTGATCAAACAATACGGCTTAGATTATTTGTTGGAGTAATTTTTGTTAAATTGACTATGTTGCTGTGTATCAGTGCTTTTAAATCTTAATGAGTGTCTGACACATATTCATCTCAAGAATACATCAATACACACTTGTTAAATAAATAAGTGAAACAGAGCTCAGAAAGGCAACAGAAAATGTAATTTAAAGCCCCATCTGTCAAGGACTCAGCTATTGGTTATATGACCAGTCACCACCTGCTACCCCAGCAAGGCTGCTTTAATGAAAAGGGGTAACATTGATTTATATCTCTTAGTTTCCGTTGAACTCCAGGATTGCTCAATAATGTGGTCTTTTGGGAGGCTAGATTGTTAAAAGTAATGCTGGATGAGGCAAACAAATAATAGTCAATTACCGATGTGACTGAAAAATCCTCCCAAAACAAACATTCACATAATGAGCTCAGTTTGTGAATTTAGAATTGTAATGAAGATAAGGCAGTGTTGGAAGCCCTAAAGACTGTGTGTGTGCGTGTGTGTGTGTGTGTATGTGTGTGTGTGTAAGCTTGGCTTCTGAAGCATATTTTATAAAAGTATAGGCTTCAAAGAAGCTAGCTGAATGTTTTCTGTTCACTACATGCTTATTAGTAACTGCTCCCTCACTGACCTTAAGGATGCAATTAAAATCCTAGTGATGTGTGGTTTCTGCTAGAGGAATAAACAGGACCTGACCCCATGTGATTTGCTGCATGAATAGAGTCTAAGATTTCATCTGCTAGCAACTCGATTTGGGATGGTTGCTAAGGATACTATTTGTGTCTCTGTGTCCTAGGTGCTCTATTGCTTGGAGAGAATTACAGCAGCTTCACCTGCTACTTTCCCGGAGAGAATACCTGAAAACTTGTTCGGATAGCTACAATTTAAAAATTTTGTTGGTCTCTTTAATGTTTTGAGTGCCTCTGGCTTTTGAGTGTAACTTGTGAACGTGTTGGCATCTAAAAAAGAATATCCTCAGAAACCACAGTGCCATTTTGTGAGAAAACAGAGGTCTGAGTGGTCAGACTCTGGGCACCAAGTTCTCTGACCGAGCCTGTGGCACAGGCCCGCTTGTTGTTTTTTCTCCGCTTTTTTCCTCAGAGTCACCCTGCTAAAGGTTAAAGTCCAGAGACCACAATTAAATTCCAGCCTTGTTCCTTGCCTTTGGCTAGTGTCCTCTCTGACCCTCAGTTTTCTGACCCTTAAAACAAAAAAATAATGATCTGTCAGTGTTGTTCATGAGGATTATAGAAGGTAATGGGAACCTGTGGTCAAAATCTACTTGTAAATTGCAAAGCAGATGTAAGATACTATTCCAGGGAACCTCGCTACCTTTAGGAGGTTACCACCAGCATGTTTATTAAGGATTCCTTAGAATCAGCCCCCATGGAAGGAAGTAGGATGAGTAGAGGGAGAAGTTGAGTTGTGAATGGATGCAGACCCAACAACAGCCTCAGCCAGCCCTACAGTGAGCTCTGAAGCTAGAACAGCCCTTCAAGATTGTTCTAAATAGGGCTAAAATGGCCAGGCCTTTCCCCCCTCTGTTATGGACTGAATGTTTTGTGCCTCCCCAAATTCCTATGTTGAAGCCCTAACCTCGAATGTGCTGATATTTGGATGTGAGGCCTTTGAACAGTGATTAGGTTTAGCTGTGATCATGAGGATGAGACCCCGTGGTGAAATGAGTGTGTCCTCATAAGAAGGAGAAAAGGCCAGAGCCCTCTCTTCACCATGTGAGGATACAGTGAGAAGGTGGCCCTCTGCAAGTCAGGAAGCGAGCCCCAAAATCCAACCGTGCTGGCTCCCTGAACTCGTACTTCCAGCTTTCAGAACTGGAGAAGATAACTGTCTGTAGTTTAAGTCACCCATCGAAGGTACTTTGTTACAGCAGCCCAAGGTTACTGAGACAGTCTTCATCAGTCACTGGGTGTGGGCTGACCAGGGAGGAGCATAACCTTTGCCTGTGCAGGTCAGGTAGGGCTTGAACGGGCTGCTTTGTTCAGGCTGTCTGTGGGTAACACATCACAGTGGACATCACCACACCATTACTGTCTCTCACTCCTCCCTAAAAAGAAACCTCACTCTGTCCAGATATTTTATGACAGGCAGAAGGAACAAGCTTATTACTGACATCATGTTTCACTCATTCACTTCTATTTAGCTCCACTCCTCTCCTGTTTTGCACAAATCTCTTTAAACAGTGCTTATTTTACCTGAACGGACATCACACCCTCAACTTTGGCTTATAGGGAAGACATTCTAACCAACTGAGCTACCCAGCAAGGGCCCTGTTACTCTTATGTAACAAAAGCAAATGGACTTAAGCAGATGAATACCATGGTAAGATTTGCAACTGAGCGAGATTTCTCAAACTAGAAAGTGACCTGAAGGGGAAGATTAAGAGCAGCAAGATTATTGAAAGACTTCTAGTCAAACACTGTAGCTTAACTGCACATTTATTTCCTACTAGAAACCTGATGCACAAAGATTTGTGCTAGAATGGACCTTCTTTTCCCTGGCTGCCAGCACTGCCTTTCCACTCCGGCCCAACCCCAGAGCCACCTGTTTCCCCTCTGGCCCTGCCTTCCCACACTGCCCAGAGGCTCTGAGAGACGTGGAGTGGAATGAAATGCCTGCATCCCGCCCATCCCCAGTAGCTCAGTACTTGTGTGTGCAAATTAGTCAGCATATTTGTTTGATTAATTTGCATATCGCTCCTGATTGGCTGGTGAGCATAGCAGAGGTACGGTCAATTTACATGTTTGTCTATTATTAGGTAAGATTGCTTCTTCCCCCAAGTTCCCACTAAAAGGATGCTACATGTATTTTTTTTTAAGTACAAATAGGATAGTGGAGGAGTCAACAAATAAGGAAAGAGTTCAGCACCATTTTGGAAGCTAAAGAGGAGCTGAAAGATTGGAAACTGACTCAGCTACATGGAGAGTGGAAACTATCTCAGTGCCTGGGCAAAGAGGCCTGTGCATTAGGTAGACATGTTCTCAGCTGCAAGCAACCAGATATAGAACAAGCAGAGGCTTCAAATATATGAGGGTTTCTTTTTCTCATATCACAAGAGGTCTGGAGGAAAGTAGTTGGCAGCATCGGTTCAGCCATTCACCTATTCCAGGATCTGTCTTTCTGTTCAGCAATCTTTGGCTGGTTGACTTTTGTTTGCCTCATGGTCACAAGTTGGTCCCTGCAGCTTCAGATAATGTATTACATCTGCCTCAAAGAAAGAATAGATAAAGGGGAAGCTGCATGGCATTCCTATCTGTCCTTTTTTATTCTAAGACTGTCAGCAGATTTTTGCCTACAACAAAAGTGGTTATATGTGGTCTCTCATGGCTACAAGGAAGGATGGGAAAGTAAGTACTTCACCTGAGACACCTGGTTATCTAAAAGGTAATTAATGTACTGTTAGCAAGGAATGAGAAGGCACTAGATATGGAGTAGGTATCTGACAGTGTTGACCTCATAGATACCCACAATAGGTGAATGATTTGTCAAAAAGGCATCAGGGCTTGTGGAAGGGATGATGAGCAAGCTGAACCCCTTGAAATGTGTTAAAAACTCATTGACAAACCCAGTGGAAACCTGTTGCAGATTGTCTCCTACACCCACCCTGCCAGCACTCAATCTCCATGATGGCGACGGGAATTCTCTAGAGAAACTGCAAGGATGGAGGTGCTGGGTTAGAGGACATCAGGCTCAGCAGGGGTTAGGAGTGAAGATTCAGACCAGAAAGGAAAGTTTCCCAGTGGCATGGCAGCACCCCAAGGAGTCGTCCCACTCTCAGATGCCAGCAGCTGTGTATACCGTCCAAGCAGGAGTCAGAAGTTTCTGTTCTGTAAAAAGGTATATTCTCAGAGAAGAGACCTCCTGATACTACCTGTCGCTATTATTTTTATGTTTTAATTATGTGTAATGAAAAATGTTGCAATTTTAAGTAATAAAATTTATTTAGAAACCCCCCACATATTTTCTAACACTTTTTAAAATCTACCAACTTGGATCTTCAAGTGTACAGTACTGTTAACTATCTGTACAATGCTATACAGCAGATCGCTAGAACTTTTTCATCTTGCATGATTGAAGCTCTCTACCCATTAAACAGCAGCTCCCAGTTTCTCCCTCCCCAGTCCCTGGCAACAAGCATTCTGCTTTCTGCTTCTCTGAGTTTTAGTGAAACAGTTTGACTAAAGGCTAAACATAATCAAACCAAATCAGGTCCTGTTTCAAAACAAGCAGTTGTGAAAATATGCTATTTAGGCTGTGTTCTAGAGAAGACATTCAGGACAAACACTTCCAACATAAGACTGGGACTAAAGACATCACACCCTTCTGTTTGGTCAGGACCAATCAGTAAAATTCCTGATGAATGGCCTATGTAAAGAGATCTAACTGATTGGGTTATGGGCTGAAAGAATCGTCCTTATAGAGGCTCCTAGGCACCGTGTTCCCAGTCCTGAAATGTCAGTGGTCAACCTGAATCCTCAAGATTGGCCTGTCTGAGAATAAGCATAGCTTCTTTGGGTTAAAAAATTAAAACTGTTCCCCAGGGAAGAAATAAAAATAAATAAGTTGTAGGTATGGAGAAGGCTAAATAAGCATATATGAAGAAACAGATATAATGAAAAAGTAAATTTAAAGTGTTAATACTTCTTATTTTGTTTATTATGAACATTCTGTTAAGTTTTCTAATCATTGAGATATTATGTAAATATTTTTCTTGCCTTTAAAGTAATTACTGCATTGCCCTGGCCAGTGTTGCTTATTGGTTAGAGCTCCTGCCCAGCACTGAAGGGTTTCCTGTTCGATTCCTGGTCAAAGACATATATATACCTTGGTTGCAAATTTCTTTCATCCTAGCCCTGATTGGGGCACATGTAGAAGGCAACCAATCAATGTGCCTCCCTTACATAGATGTTTCTCTGCCCTTCCCTCCCTTCCACTCTCTCTCAAAATCAATGGAAAAATATTCTCCAGTGAGGATTAAAAATAACAGCAAAAAGGTAATTACTGCATTTTGAAGAAATCTAAGGCATTAGACTTGCAAAAATTTTATTTTTTATATTTTTATTTATTTCAGAGAGAAAGGAGAGGGAGAGATAGAAACATATAATAATGAGAGAGAATCATTGATCGTCTGCCTCCTCCATACCCCCACTGGGAACTGAGCCCACAACTTGGGCATGTACGCTTGACTGGAATCGAACCTGGGACTCTTCAATTTATAGGCCAACACTCTATCTACTGAGCCAAACCAGGTAGGGCTTGCAAAGAATTTAATTGACTAAATTTGCAAACTAATGTTTGAATGCTTGGGAAGAAGACACTGACAAAATTGGACTTTATTAATTGTATAAGTGGTTTCTAAATATTTAAAGGAATATTGATTATTGAAATGATAAATTTCGAGTTGGACAAAGTACAAATAATGACTAATATTCGCTAGGAAGAAAATTCCTAAAAACAATTCAACACAGTAAGCTTTGAATCAACTTGCACATACGTAGAACCCAGTCATACTTTAAAAAAATCACAGTTTTATTGAGGTGCAATTAACATATAAATTGCACTTATTTAAATGTGCAATTTAATTATATTTTCATATGTATACACTTGTAAAACCAAGCCTACCCTTAAGATAATGAACGATTCTGTCATCCCCAAATGTTTCCTCATGCTTCTTTGTGACCCAGTCCTCCCTGTCACCACCCCAGTGCCCTGGCAAAATTGGTCTACATTCTGTCCCTACAGATAAATTTCTACTTTCTAGTATTTTATGTAAGCAAAATATACAAAATTTACATGTTTATGTATTTTACTGTGTGGTGGAGTCACACAATGTGTACTTTTTTGCCTTGCTTCTTTCAGCTACTATAATTATTTTGAGATTCATCCACATGGTATATACTAATAATTTGCTTTGTAATATTGCTGAGTAGTGGTCCATTATATGCTTATAGTGCAGTTTCTTGACCCATTCACTGGCTAAAGTATTCTGAATTTGTGTACAAGTTTTATATGAATACACACTTTCATTTCTCTTGGAGAAATACCTAGGGTTAGAATGGCTGGGTTATATGGTAGGTCTATGTTTAAATTTTTAAGAAACTGTCCAATGGTTTTCCAATGTGGTTAATACATTTTATATTTCTATCAACATTGTTTGGGAATTCTTATTGATTTATATCCTTGCAACATTCTTGGTATGATGTGGATGAGTGATGATGATATTTCATTGTGGTTTTAATTTGCATTTTCTAATGACTAATGATGTTGAACATCTTTTCATGTACATATTTGCTATCCATATATTTTCTTTTGTGAAGTGTCCAAGTATTGTGTTCATTTTTATTTGATTGTTCATCTTGTGTAATTGAATTCTAAGTGTTTTTAGTGTGTTTTAGGTAGGCCATGTCAGATTATAACTCTACACATCCGCAAGTGATACATTCAAGGGGCAGACTCAGTGAGCATCAAAGCTCCAATGAAGCATGTCTTGCTCCATATGAATGCTTCCTGCACAGCAGCTCTTCTGCTGTGGTCACTCTGGTCCTCACAGTCAATTGCCCTGAGGATCAATTCCTCCCAGTGCAATCGAGGCCCAACTACAACAAGATAGTGCACACAGCCCAAACAGGGGCCCATTAGAGTGCCCAGCTCAGATGACCAAGAAGGCTGAGCCACTAGGCCCTACAGGACACCTACTACACAAGGCCACTCTACCAAGTCCAGAAGACAGAGAAGCTCTACCTAATACATAGAAACACACATGGGGAAGCACCCAAAATGTGGAGACAAAGAAACATATCACAAACGAAAGAACAGAAAAAGAACTAAATGAAATGAAAGCAAGCAAACTACTAAATAGAGTTCAGAACAATGGTTATAAGGTTGCTCAAGGGTCTTAATGAGAGCTTCAAGGGGTTTAGTGAGAATTTCCAGGTTCTTAGTGAGAATTTCAAGGAAATTAGTGAGAACATTAAAGACATGAAAAAGGACCAGTCAGAAATGAAGGATGCACTAACTGAAATGAAGAATAATTTACAGGGAATCAACAGTAGAGTAGAGGATGCCAAGAATCAAATCAGTGATTTAGAATATGAAGAAGCAAAAAACATCCAATCAGAACACTAAAAAGAAAAAATAATTCAAAAATATAAAGTTAATGTAAGGAGCCTCTGGGACAACTTCAAGTGTACCAACATTTACATTATGGGATGCCAGAAGGAGAAGAGAGAGAGAGAGAAAGATATTGAAAACCTATGTGAAGAAATAATGACAGAAAATTTCCCCTACCTAGTAAAAGAAGTAGACTTACAAGCCAAGAAAAGTGCAGAGTCTCAGACAAGATGAACCCAAAGATGCCCACACCAAGACACATCATAATCAAAATGCCAAAGGTTAAAAACAGAAAATCTTAAAAGCAGCAATAGAAAAGCAGTTAACTACAAGGAGCATCCATACAACTATTAGCTGATTTCTCAACAGAAACTTTGCAGGCCAGAAGTAAGTGGCAAGAAATACTCAAAGTGATGAATAGCAAGAACCTACAACCAAGATTACTCTACCCAGCAAAGCTATTTAGAAATGAAGGTCAGATAAAGAGCTTCACCAACAAGAAAAAGCTAAAGAAGCTCATCACCAGCAAACCAGTATCACATGAAATGTTTGTTGAAGGGTATTTTTTTTAAGGATGTTTATTGCTACTAGAGGCTTTTATCATCATCAGTACATGGCTGGTTCTGGCTGCAATACCTTTTTCAGACTTCACAGGGAGCTCAGATTACAGGAGTCAATGGAAGGGTATTATTGAAGAAAAAAAGAGGAGGAGAGGGAGGGGGAGGAGAAAGAGGAGAAGAAGGAGAAGAAGCAGAAGAAGTATAAACAATAAAATGGCAATAAATACATATCTATCAACAACTGAATATAAAAATAAATGAAAAAGGAATCTAGTGAATAAACAGATGATTAAAATAGAATAGAGAATCCGGATATCAACCCAATCCACTATGCTCAATTAATATTTGACAAAGGAGGCATGAACATAAAATGGAGTCAAGACAGTCTCTTCAATAAATGGTGTTGGGAAAATTGGACAGATACATGCAAAAAAATGAAACTAGAGCACCAACTTACACCATACACAAAAATAAACTCAAAATGGATACAGGACTTAAACGTAAGACAGGAAACCATAAAAATATTAGAGGAATCTATAGGAAGAAAAATCTCAGACATATGCCAAAAGAACTTCTTTGATGATACTGCTCCTAGGGCAATGGAAGCTAAAGAGAAAATAAACAAATGGGACTACATCAAAATCAAAAGCTTTTGCACAGCTAAAGAAACCATCAACAAAACAACACGAAAACCCACTGTATGGGAGAACATTTTTGCAAATGTTATTAGTGATAAAGGTTTAATCTCAAGCATCTACAGGCAACTTACCCAACTCAATAAAAGGAGGACAAATGATCCAATAAAAAAATGGGCAACAGACCTAAATAGAATCTTCACGAAAGAAGACAAAAGGAAGGCCCAGAGACATATGAAAACGTGCTCAAAGTCACTAATTATCCGAGAGATGCAAATCTAAACAACTATGCGGTACCATCTCACACCTGTCAGAATGGCTTACATCAACAAATCAACAAACGACAAGTGCTGGTTAGGATGCGGAGAAAAAGGAACTCTCGTGCACTGCTGGTGGGATTGTAGACTAGTACAGCCACTGTGCAGAACAGTATGGAGTTTTCTCAAAAAACTAAAAATGGAGCTCCCATTCGACCCAGTGATCCCACTTCTAGGAATATACCCCAAGAAATTAGAAAGACGAATTAGAAAAGATATATGTACCCCTATGTTCATAGCAGCACAATTTACCGTAGCTAAGATTTGGAAACAGCTGAAGTGCCCATCAGCAGATGAGTGGATTAAAAAACTATGGTACATTTACACAATGGAATACTACGCCGCAGAAAAAAAAAAGAAGGAGCTCCTACCATTTGTAACAACATGGATGGATTTGGAGAGCATTATGCTAAGTGAAATTAGCCAGGCAGAGAAAGACAAATATCACATGATCTCACTCATTTGAGGAATACAATCAATGACATAGACTGATGAACAAGAATGGATCCAGAGACTGAGAAAAGTCCATCAGAATGTCAAACCTCAGGGTAAGTGGCAGGTGGTGGGAGTAAGTGGAAAAGTCAATACATTTGAACTCTTGAACTGAGGTAAGTGATTTGTGTTTTTACATCCCTGACAAAGTTTATATAAAGTTATAAAAAAATGGCAGCTAGTTTGACATTGAATTGACATGGCCTAGAGCTTGTCATATCCTATGGAGACCAGTCCTTAGGCTAGGCCCTGCTTAACCTCCCGTGACACCATGATACCCTTACATGATATTATTCTACAATGTCATTATAATATTTGATATTTGACAACAGCATATTATACAATTATCCCAAATAAACTTACAAACTAATTCTTTGAATGGTGGGCAGCAACTTAAAAAAGGATAGGAAAGAAATTAATCCCTTTCAGAAGGAATTAAGGCACTGGAAGGCATCCGAGCATTCTATATTGGCCCTTCTTGCCCTTTCTCCCAAGAGGGACCTTCTTGTTACTATCCAAATACACACAGCTGATGCCTGAGTTTTCAGTTCCAGCTCTGGCTGAAGCCTTTGGGCAGCTGGCACCATGGATCTGTGTCTCAACCAATGGTGTGAGCTGGGCCCTCTCTGGAGAAGAAACCTGGGTCCCCTGAGATATGTGATCAGTACCGGGACCCCGCCAGCAGGCGAGGGGATCCCAAGGCAGGTACTGGACGTGGAGGCCACAGGGGCATAGACTACAAAGGAGACAGAACTGAACCTCACATCACCCTGTTTGGCCCCGGAGAATGGCTGGTTAGCCAGAGACGGGTAAGATTCCTCAGGGAAGGAACAATCTAAGACAGGCACAGTCGCAGAGGGGCCAACAGGAGAGAACTAAAAGGTCAACAGAGGTGGGGCACAGACCCTCATCCACAAACCTTGCAGGGGTTTGAATTCTCACCCCTCCTGAGGGAGGTCTCCTACCCCCACGGCTGCTTCGCCTCCCACGCACAACTCATACCGGGACCCAGGTGGCAGACAGAGACTCGGCCAGCAATAGCTGCTCTATATCTAAATTCAGTCTATTACCAGGAATGCTCAGGACCTACTCAAAATTGCAAATATTCTTTTCCACTAGTATTTACAGGGTAAACTAAGATTTCTGCTTGAGTATTAAAATTGACAGGAAAATAGTAATCAAGTTTTCAGATTAATTTAAATTGGCCAAGTGAAATAAGTGAATACTCAAGAAAATTATAGTGTACTGGACAAAAAGCTTTTCCTAAAATATTAACTAAAAAATCTATTAGTAGTTCATCTCACTGTAAAGTTGCCTAACATCCAAAGAACCTAAAGCAGTCATATTTGAGTGAAAAAATTAAAATTTAAAATTACCAAGACTGCAATATAAAATTTCCAAAAGTCCCTATTAATCAAAAAAGGGGAGGGGACAGTGGGGTAATATCATGTAAGGAAAAAAATATCGAGTAAGTAAAATACATCTAGAAAATTCTTACTCCAGTAAAGTAAATTCCATTTGTAAAACCAATTGCAGGACACCCATGAAAAAACACACATGGTGTCAAAATAAGCCAAAGGAAAATCATTTAGGCAAAAATTAAAAAGAATCCCAAGTCTATTTTGCATAGAGGATCCCTTTGTTAACTTTTGGTCGAGAATGTGTTTGTGTGTTTTCAGAGAACAACTCCAA
Source organism: Antrozous pallidus (assembly GCA_027563665.1). NCBI lineage: Eukaryota > Metazoa > Chordata > Mammalia > Chiroptera > Vespertilionidae > Antrozous > Antrozous pallidus. Next base: position 11,480,567 of record CM050519.1, read on the forward strand.
GACCATGGGGGTTCCTGTGACTGTGAGGAACTGATGGATCTGTTCCAGTCACGAGGATGGTCCAGAGATGGGGGACACTGACGACACCTTGCCATGCTAGCAATAGGCAGCTGTGCATGTCTGCAGGCAGCCCACGACCAAACCAGAGAGGATGGATCTTGCATTGCCACGATGTGTCCACCATCTGGATACCTTTGCTGACATGTACACATAAAGAATTATTTGACACTGAAACTGGGACTCAGAACAGTTGGACATTGAAACTGAGACTGAAACAATTTTTGTTCTTATACATTTATTTCTAGTATGCAGAGGCAAGATATTTTTGAAGAAAAGAAACAGGGGAGAATGATTGATATAGAGGCAGGGTGGCCTTGAACAGGCTGTCAAGCTACAGGGGAAGGCTTGGGTGGATGGGAGGCAGATGCGGGGGGAGATCAACTGAAGGACTTGTATGCATGCATATGAGCATAACCAATGAATGAAAGACACTGGGGCGGGGAGGGGGGGAAGCTGGGGATATGTGCTGGGGGGTGGGGGATCCTGGGGGGAGGATAAGGGGGAGGGGGAAAAGAAAACATGTACTACTATTAATTATAAGTTATACTGCAAAAAAATCAATAAAAATATATTTTAAAAAAAATAGAACCAGAGGCATGGAAACATGGAACAGACTGATGAATCTCAGAGGGAAGGGGGTGGGAAGAGATTAACCAAAGAACTTATATGCATATATGCATTACCTATGGACACAAACAATTGGGTGGTGAAGATCTGCAATGGGATGGGGTGGGAGCAGGTGGAGAGTGGCAATGGGATGAAAAAGGGGGATATCCGTAATAATCTCAACAATAAAAATTTTTTAAAAATAATTTATATAAACTTTTGTGTGTTTAATAAAGTTTAGGCCTTTTATTTTTACTTTTTAAAAGTTCTATTAGAGATTTTTTTTACATTTTCTAAGGCTGTATTTTTTATTTTAAAATAGAATATCAACTTTGCCACCTCAGAATAATATAAAGCAACAAAACCTCCAAAATTATGTGGAGTATGACAGTCATTCACAATCCATGTATACTAAAGAATCAGAAAAGCATAAAGAAGAGAAGGAAGTGGCGGAGGAAACGGAAGTGCCCAAGCCATGTGTTGTTTTCATTAGTCAAGCAGATTATACTGCTTACTGGAAAATTTCTACTTCCAAGATGTAAAGACAAAATTTTCTCAAGTGATTAAAGCTGAAAGTGCATGCTAAAATATTGGAAGTGGAAGAGCAAAAATCACTACTGCAGTCTTAAGTAAAAATATGCAGAAAGCATTTCTAGGCGGTGCACAGAGCTTCAGTCTAAGAGACTGCTTCAGGGAAACTGCATTATCACCTCCTGCCGATCTTCAAGACCAGTAGTTGAGGATAAGTCTTTATTTTAGTCAATTGTGATTAGAGAAGAAGAAAATCTTTATACTGCAGTGCTAATTTCCCCATCAGCCAAAGACTATTGGCAGAGCTAGAAAAAGTCTTGTTACTCTTTCAACTTCAGTTGAAAATGAGTAGTGATTTAGTATTGTTAAAATGAGTGTTGATTTAGTATTGTTAAAATGAGTGTTGATTTAGTATTGTTAAAATGAGTGTTGATTTAGTATTGTTAAAATGAGTGGTGATTTAGTATTGTTAAAATGAGTGTTGATTTAGTATTGTTAAAATGAGTGGTGATTTAGTATTGTGACCATGAGAGTAACCCAGGGGCTGAGAATGATTTTTTGTACTAGAATAACTTTAAGTAGGCCACTCAAATTTATAACAATAATTTAAACATTGTAATAACATTTCAGATTCATTCATATAACCTGAAAGCCCATCCTATGATGGCCATATTTATTTTTGCTTTTGCCTTTGTCAAAGTACTTAATTTAGTATATGGCCACTGAGCATTCGGCCAATAGTATCTAACTATTTCTATGAAGTATATATTTGTATACGTTTAACATGGTTTTTCCTCTCCTGCCCTGCGCCCTATTTTCTCTCTCCCTGCCAATTTTTTCTATTGTTATTAATCCTCACCCAAGATATTTTCCCCATTGATTTTTAGAGAGAGTGGATGGGAGAGAGGAAGAGACGAGAAAGAAACATCAGTGGGTTGCTTGCCTCCTGCACATGCTCCAACCAGGGCCAGCAATCAAGCCTGAAACCGAGGCACATCTCATTGTCCAAACTCAAACCCATGACCCTTCAATCAAAGGGACAATGTCCTAACTACTGAACCAATCGGACAGGGAAATTTTTCCTATTATTTTATATGTGTTTTGGTTAAATTTTAATTTAGTCTGCAGGTGGCAGGGTATCAAGTCAGAATGTGATGAATCTAGAAGATGAATAAAAATGCCCTAAAGATAGATTCAGGGACTCACGTGGCATTGGGCCACATTTAGGGAGAAGAGATTTAGGTTAAGCAGGCATTTTGTTGGTCAGAAATTTAAGTATAAGAAAGGTCAGGGCAGCGCCGCGCTCCGGAAGAAGGCCGGCCGCATGGCGCGCCGCGCGGACTGCTGGGACGGCGCCCGCGCCCGGGAGCACGTGCTCCTGCTGCCAGAATATTTAAAAGATGCTTCCAAGAAGATGAAAAGTGGGCTTATGTTTGTAAAATTGGTTAACCCGTGTTCAGGGGAAGGAGCCCTTTACTTGTTCAATCTGTGTCTACAGCAGCTGTTTGAAATAAAAGTTTTCAAGGAAAAACACCGTTCTTGGTTTATAGACCGATCAGTTCAATCAGGAGTCTTCTCCATTTCGTCACACCGATGGACCCTCTGTTTCTGCTCCTCCACTACCTTGTAAAGGCTGATAAAGAGGGAAAGTTTCAGCCTCTAGATCAAGTTGTGGTGGATGATGTATTTCCGAATTGCATCTTGTTGCTGAAATTTCCTGAACTTGAGAAGTTACTTCGACACGTGACAGAGGAAAAAGAAATAGGCAAAAAGAAATATTACAAGTACAGCAAAGAGAAGACATTAACATGGCTGGAAAAAAAGGTCAATCAGACTGTGGCAGCATTAAAAACCAGTAACATAAATGTCGGTGCCCGGGTACAGTCAACTACATTTTTCTCCGGTCACCACATTTCCGGTGACACGGAAGAGGACTATATTCGTTATGCCCATGGTCTGATATCTGATTACATCACTAAAGAATTAAGTGATGACCTATCTAAATATTTAAAGCTTCCAGAATATTCAGCTCCATTGCCAAAACCTCCATCAAAGAAGGTAAAGTTATCAGATGAGCCTGTAGAAGCAAAAGAAGATTATACTAAGTTTAATACCAAAGACACGAAGACTGAAAAGAAAAATAGCAAAATGACTGCAGCTCAAAAGGCGTTGGCGAAAGTTGACAAGTCTGGAATGAAAAGTATTGATTCCTTTTTTGGTGCAAAAAATTTTAAAAAAAGTTGAAAATATTTGAAACGTTGAAAATGAAACATGAACTCCAACAAAATGTTTTATCTTTAATATGTTCCACTTTTGTCTTTCCTCCATGTCACTGTACTTCCTGACTCTTAATCACCATCCTTTTGAAATAAAAAAGAGCAGTTTTTTAGATTCACTTGAACATTTCTTTGTATTTGAATTTTATGTTCCTGAACAAAATATGGGAAAGTAATTGTGTAACTAAATGGCTGTGGACTTTGGAGTCTTCTTTGACATACTGAAAAGTAATCAAGTGACTAGAGTCAACCTCTAGCATCTCAATTTTCTCAATAAACTGACATGTGACAATAAAAAAATTTTTTTAAAAAAGGAAAGTTGAGAGGTTCAATAGCTACAGTTGAAGATATTGACACTCCACACCCATCCCCACCACCTGCTGACATGAGCATCTACACTGCAAAGCCTGGGAAACTACAAACTACATTCCCCAGAATTCTTGCTCTTAGGACCTACAGTTGACCCTATGGTTGAACAGCTTGGGGGTTAGGAGCACTGACCTCTCTAGCAGATACATCTTAGGCTTCCCTGATTAGATGAACACATGTGAAATGCTGACGTTGATGAAGACTGTGGAGAAAGAGGCAAGCTCTGGTCATCTCTGGGCTGGTTTGGATGGTGGTGGAGGCCGTCTAGTGAGGCAGCAGCCGTGCTTGTGGCTTTCTGAGTCTGCAGCTGCAGTGATGGCAGGGCAGCCGCCAGCCATCTGGGTGGACCAGTTCTTTAGTTAGTGTGGTTTGGGTTTGTTAGTCCAGATTTTTGAGTTGTCGTTTTTTTCTCGCCTCCACCCCCAGCAGTTTGGTGAGCTCTTTATACGCCTTAATAAATCCATTTGTACTCACCTAGCTAGAGGATTCTATTTTCAACTATTTGGGAAGTTGACATTTCAATTTTTGTTTTGCAACATGCAAATTTTGTTTTGCAACCCTTTAGCTATATTATCTAATTTAATCACCCTAAAACCAAGTGATAAATGTACTTATCATTTAATTCTATTAACAGATAAGAAAGCAACTTTTCAAATCTCTTCTAAATGTAGAGAATGGATTTGGGAGGTAACTTTTTAATACAGAAAGTTGCAGGAATAGTATAGCGAACTCTGTACTTTTTACCCAGATTCCCCTATTGTTAATATTTTACCACATTCAATTTATCTCCTTTCTCTGTCTTTCTTTATACACACAGTATCTTTTTTCAACAAGTTGCCTTTAGTTATCAAACCAATTTAGTGTCCCTTAACTAGAACAGTTTCTCAGTCTGTCTTTGTCTTTCATAACTTTAACATTTTTGAAGTGCAGAAGTCAGGATTTAGTTGGGTGTTTCTTTCTTCCTCTTTTTTAAAAATTAAATTTATTGGGTGGGTGTTTCTTGAGAATGTAGTTTTAAATATACATATTCATTCATGTATTGCAAAAAATTTTGAACAGACAAATGGGTAACGTGAAAAGTAAAAAAATGTCTCTTCTCCAACCCCTTCAATATAAATAACTTCTGTTAACAATTTGACTTTATTTAGAACCTTAAAATGTTGCTTAAATTTTTTTCTTTGATTTCAGTATCTATTGCTGAAAGTATAGAAACATTTTCCTATGTGGTTGAAATTATCAGCATCTTACACTTAATAATAGTTCTTTCATATTATCTAACACTCAGTTGACATTCAGTTTCCCCTGGTTGTTCCAGAAATGTCCTTTACAGTTAATTTGTCCATGCCAAGATTCAATCTAGAAGCAGATGTTTGCAACTGGTTGCCACATCCCCTAACTCTCCTTTAATTCCAAAGAATCTATAATGTTAAATGGTAAGATATACTATTGTAAGAAAGCACCAGTCTTTAACATTGACCTTGTGAGTCTATCAAGAAGAAATATTTGGCTGAGTCTCCAAGACACTAGAGGTCATTGTTATGCCAGTGGTGACAGCCCTCTCTCCAGCTGAGGCGCCGGGGCTCTGTGCTTTGATTTTCTCTTTCGCAATGCAAATAATAAAGTACCTGGCTCCCAGAGTGTGTAAGAAAAAAAGCTCACCATCGATCAAATATAAAGTCTTAAATACAAATATACTTGCCATAAAACATTACATCTAAAGCAAACAAGAGGAAAACTCAAACTACAGGAATTAGAGAATGAATACTTATCTTATAAAAAGTAAGAAAAGTCTATAATCTGGAGATGTTTTCTCTTTTGATTTATTTTTCATTTTTTTCTTCTGATCCTTTTTTTATATCTCATTGACAGTGGGTGAGAGTTCCCTAGACCATATATATTAATAGAACACAATGAAATAACTATATTTTTATATATTTGAGTGTAGTGGGAGTGAATTGACAGCTATGACACAGGAGAACAAACACTAAACAATGTTTTGTAAATATTTTTCCATGTCAGTAAAATGCTATGCCTATTATTTCTAAAGGAGAGGTTGGATTTATTCCAGAACTTGATTATCTCCTATCATCTCACATGCTTGGCCTAGAGAAAGGAATTCTTTGTTTATTGCTCCTTTGTTTATAAGCATGCTAATAAGTCTATAGCGGCATATTTAATGATGATTTGTAGATGTATTTAATGATGCTTGGACATACAGGGAGAATGCCATGTAATGATGGAGCAGTAATTCATACATACAGGGAGAATGCCATGTAATGATGGAGCGGTAATTCATCTTCAAGCCAAAGAATGCCAAGGGTTGCTGGGAACCACTAGGAGCTAGGAAAAGGCAAGAAACAATCCTTCCTTAGAGCCTTGAGAGAGCATGTCCTTGCTGACTGATGCACTGATTTTAGACTTTCAACTTCTAAAACTGTGAGAGAATAAATGTTCTAAGCCATCCAAGTTTGTGGTAATTTGTTATAATGGCCCCAGGAAACTAATACAACATTGCAATGTCCTATGGCTTTGGGGAGCTGACTCATTCTAATCAAAATTCACCAAACTCAAATTTCAACTTATTATTTACAGTGGAAAATAGTTGGCAGGATAATAGGCATTCCCCAAGGGCGTACCAACTGGCACATAGACCTAAAATATAAATCAGGGACGAGAAGGAGAAACTAATAACCATCAAATATATGATACTAGAGGCCCAATGCTTGGATTTGTGCACCAGTGGGGTCCCTCGGTATGGCCTACAGGGATCAGGCTGAAACTGGCTCTCTGACATCCCCCAAGGGGACCCAGTTTGCAAGAGGGTGCAGGCCAGGCTGGGGCTGAGGGACCCCACCAGTGCATGATTGGGGCTGGGGAAGAGCCAGGGAGGGACTATGGAAGGGCTCCAGGGCGTGTCCAGCCTGTCTCACCCAGTCCCGATAGGCTGGATCCCAGCAGCAAGCTAACCTACTGGTTGGAGCATCTGCCCCCTGGTTGTCAGTGTGCATCATAGTGACTGATTGAAAGATTAAACAAATGGTTGGACACTTGGCACATTAAGCTTTTATTATATAGGATGGCATAGAGCCTTAGAAGAAGAATTTCCAGGTCTAGGAGAAAGCATATTCAAACATTGACAGATCTTGGCAAACTTCCTAATCGATTGTTCTGATACCATAATTTTATCAACAGTTAGGCTATGTCAAAACAAAACTTATTTCTGCCTGGGTATGATACACATTACACTTTCACATGCATTGTCTAATTTTTTGAAAAGGTTTCCCCCTCCCCCCGACTATAAAAGACATATAAGTTCCTGGAGATGGAGAAATTTTTTTCACTTGATCTGCGAAGGAAAGAACTGCACGTATTTGAATGGCAGGTATGAATGAGCTGCTCGGGTGATGAGTGGTTTCCCTCTGGGTCATTCAGGTGAGTAACTCCCAGGAAGGATGGGTGTTGGTGAGCTTGCATTTCAGAGTAAGCCCTGAGACAGAACTGACCCTGCTGCATCACAGACAGGAGAATTTGAAGTGGGCACCTGGGAGGGGGTCCCTCAGAAGAAGGCCGAGAAGCCAGTGACAATGAGCCTGGGATGGAGAAAGAGAGAGAGGTAAACCCAGATGCAGTGCAAGTAGAAAGGGGTTTTGGAAGCGAATGTAAATTTCCTAGAGTTCATAAAATCCCCTTCTGTTTGTGTCAGTCGTACTTCAAGTTATGTACTTAACCTCTTATTAGAGCTTTTCTGAGTTGATTAGTTCTGGGCTTTCTCCCAGGAAGGCAGCTCTACAGCTTTCACGAGTTGTTTCAGCAGAGCGAAGAGCCGGGAGAGCCCATTTCTGACGGCAGGAGTGAAAGAGGTGAGGTGAGGTGAGGTTGCCACTGGTGGGTAAGAAAGCATATCAGAAGGCCTACTCTAGGTGCTGTTTCCGGTAACAAATGTAAATGTTTTCAGTCTCACTTCAAAATCCATGTGAGCAGCTAAAAAGGAAGGAGGGAACATTTAAATGTGAGGACAGGTCTCAAGGTTTTGGTTGCATCTATGGAAAGGGGTCTGGGAATCCTTGTAGACAATCCCTGGAGGGTTGAGGCATTGTGAAACTGTGCTGAAAGGAAGACCACGGACAGCCAGAAAATGAAACAAGAGCAATGGGAAAAGCAACATGGGAAGTGTGATACCTGCTGTGAAAGCCTGGGCAAGCTGAGAGCCAGAGGCCTGACTACCTGGGCTGGCGGACGTCTGAAAGTGGATAGTCGATGACTGTGAAGAGCAGACTGCAGAAGGGTGTGTCTGTTTCCTAGTGCTGTAGTAACAAATGGCCACAAATCAGGTGGCTTAGAAGAACAGAAATGTGTTCTTTTACAGTCTGGAGGCCAGAAGACTGAATCAAGGCATTGGCAGGGCCACACTTTCTCCAGAAGTTCTGGAGGAAGAGTCCAGTTGTTGCTTCGTCCTCCTTTTGTGGTTGCCAGCTTGTGACCACTTGGAATCCCTGCTTCCCTCTTCATATGGCTTTCTCTTCTGTGGTCACTCATAAGGATGCTTGTCATTGGATCTAGGGCCCACCTGGATAACCCAGTATGGTCTCATCTCAAGATTCCTAAATCAGTTACATCAGCAAAGACAAAATAAGGTCACATTCACAGAATCGGGGGGTTAGGATATGGACATATTTGGAGGGGCATCATTCAACTCCTAACAGAGGGCACTCCCTTCAGAGGAACCCTGGGAGAGAGCACACACTTCTTAAGGAAAGGTGTTTGATAATCATGCCTCCACTAGCTTTCCAGTCCCATAACTCCACTCTGCCCCTGCTCAAGCTGTGCTGAACTGCTCTCATTTCCACAAATGAGAGGTTTTACCATGCCTCCATGCCTTTGTGTAGGCAATTCTCCCTTCCGATTTTAATTAACCACGTTGGTTGTGGGAACGAGAATCGATAGGATGAAGTGGTTGTGAAACCTCTTATCGGAATGAGACAGACTCTCTGATTCCAAATGTTCACATTTCATTAATGAAGGCTTGTTTTGGACAAGCTGGCTATATCCCGGAAGTCCTTTTACATTTTATCTGTCATTATGTAAGTAGCAGTTAGAAGTTTCTTTGTGTGAAATGTAAAAAGTTCCTCTCTGAAATTTGATTTCATATTTACTCACAAATAGCAGCTGCTCACAAAAGTCTTTCACTCTTGGTAAATTGTAAGTTTGCCTCTGAGCACATAAATATTCTAGAGGTTTGTGTTGTTTTGTATCTCAGGAGAAGTGGGACACAATGAGCTAGATATTCATAAGGCTGCAGATAACTTGTTTTGGATGCTCTCAGTAGACTGAGAAACAGCAACTGAGAAGGAGAAATGCTTGCATTTCAAAGAAAATAGTCAACATGCAGTGAATGACAAGGATGCCAGCCACTAGATCAATGTATTCATATCTCTCTTTTATTGCTACTTTGTAATTAAAGCCTAAAGTGAATTATGAAAATGTACAAACAAACATTTGCACCTTGGATTGATGCCTGGCATGCTGTGAAATTATAATGGGATATGATTGTTTATGTATTATGCATATTATACTATAATGGAGGGATTTTAATCTGTGATATGTGATAAAAATATAAGTCTATCAACACAAAGGCAGATGAAAAGTATATTGCTTATTAAAGATTATAGATAAACTAGGAAAAACTAAGGGGCAGAGAGGAAAAAGAGGCTGCTGTGGCCAGACACAGACAAGGTGTAGACCACCTGGTACATAGTGAAGAGATGATTGGGAAGCAGATCAAATGGGGAGCCTAATTTACTGCTATTCACACACAAGTTACTTTTTACTTAAATACAACATGATCACTGTCCATACTCACCTCAAAATCTTTCATAGAGATTCTGAGGACCCTTGCCTTTCTGTGATCTGAAAAACACTCTTCCCTCCCCATTCCCACCAGAGCAAGGGGCACAGCTTACTAAGCCTCTGAAAGGGAGGAGGAGGGAACAAAACATGGCTCACCAGCTTTCCCATCGCGAAAGTGTTGGAGAAGAGAGAACCTACTGGTGCCGAGGTCGAGGCATGGATCTGAAGGCAAAACCTCCAGGTCGGAGCAAGCTGATCCTTGCTCTCCCTCAGTGCTCAGAAGCCCGGGCAGAGCTAGGACTGATCTCTGGAGCCTGTTGAGTGGCCCAGAGCCTGGAGACTCCACCTGTGTGAAGGAGGAAAGTGACTTGGCCCTGTGGACCTCTGCCTCCACCTCACATCCTGCTCCAGCCAGAACAGAGGGCCAGACCTGCTGTGCCAGGGCTCTGGGCTCTGGCCAGAAACGGCGGCAGGACTGAGGTTTAAGAGAGACTCAGACTTCAGTCATTCATTGTCTCTTGAATATCTAGATTGAATGTCTATCCCTACAAATTACAGACATACTATCAACACCCCAGGATTATTATGAAGACAAATGGATGCATTCTTTCTTTCATGCATTCACTCAACCAATATTTTTGGGTGCTGTGGTGGGCAAAATCCTAAGGTGACTCCCCAACAACTCACGTCCTCGTATAAATGCCTCTCTGAATTTGGACAGGCTCTGTCAATGTGACCGGCGTGACTCCTGTGATGAGGTTGTGTGTTGTGGCAAACGTTAAGAAACTCTATTCATCAGTTGATTTTGAGTGAATCAAAAGGGAAATTATGCTGGGTGGTTCTGGATCACATGATAGCCTTCAAAGTGTCAGAAAGATTCTCTTGCTGGCCTTGAAGCAAGCCGCCATGAATTCTGTAACTGCAAGGAAATGAATTCTGCCGACAACCATGGCTAATTAGAAGAGGACCTGGAGCCTCAGTGAGACCCCATCCATGGCAATGACACCTTAATTATAACTTTATAAGATCCTGTGCTATGCTGTGCCAGGACTCCTGATCCATGGAAGCAAAGAGGTAATAAAATGTGTGTCATTTTTAGGCACTGCATTCCCAAGCAATTTGTTACGGAGCATCATGCTAAGTGCTTCGGATCCAGTGGTCAACAATGCAAGCACAAGCCCGCCGGCAAGGAACACAACCACGGATATCTAAGGACTGGTGAGTAAAGTAGTGCTTTTGAATCAACTCCTCTTCTCGCTTCTTCATCAGGGAGTGTGCTTCTTTCATTGCGCCCTTCTGCCTTTATGGGAGGGAAGGGAAAGAGGGTATGCAGGAAGAAGGAGGAGATAACATAAGGAGATTCTTTCCAGAAAATACCAGTTGGTTCCAAAAGGATAGGCAGAGGAGGAAGAAAGCAGAAGGGCTTGTCTTCTTCCCCCAAGTTGGGGAGGGATAGAGGTTTTAAGCAACCGGGAGGGTTTTGGGGAGATTTCAGAGTAGGAGATATCATTCCTCTCTTCTTTGGGTAAATACTGGGAAATCTTTTAAAATATATATATTTTATTGATTTTTTACAGAGAGGAAGAGAGAGGGATAGAAAGTCAAAAACATCGATGAGAGAGCAACATCAATCAGCTGCCTCCTGCACTCCCTCCACTGGGGATGTGCCTGCAACCAAGGTACATGCCCTTAACCAGAATCGAACCCGGGACCCTTCAGTCCGAAGGCTGACACTCTATCCATTGGGCCAAACCGGTTTCGGCAATACTGGGAAATTTTTAAGTGTCCTTAGAAAACTGCTGGATTTAACACGATCTTGCTTAGGCAATAATTTGTAAATGGATCTGGGCAGAGAGAGGGCCAGAAATAGAGTCCTCTTCCCTCCTCTCCCCACACTGCCCAGCCCTTCCTCTTTGCAAACTTATCGACTCTCAGCTCATTCAGTCCAACTTATTTCTCCAGAGACACAAAACAAAATAAATTTTTAGGATGTTTATGTACTCAGAGGCAAACTTATAATTTGTACAAATGAACTTTTGTAAGCAGCTGCTATTCATGAGTAAACATGAAATTAAATTTCACAGACCTTTTCACACTTCACACAATGAAAGAAATGGTTTTCAAGCAGAAAAGAACAGGATAACTTTAATTAGCAAGATCAAGTGTTTTCTCTTACTAGTGTTATGGTGGCTCTAATACAGGTCAGACCACTATTTGCTAATAAAGAAAGCTCGTTACCCTCTCGCCCCCGCCGCCCCCTCCTCTTCTTTTTTTTCTTCAGCATCCGAAAGTGTCTGGAGTATATAATTGGCCCAATATTAGCAATACCTTAGAGTGGTGGTCTTCAATTGGTGCAAGTTTGCTCCCCACCAGACATTTGGTAGTGTTGGGAGACATTTCTGGTTGTCAGAGTTAGAGGTGGATGCTACTGACGCCTAATTGAGAGAGGCCGTCGATGCAACTAAACATCCTGCGGTGAACAGGACAGCCTCCTACAGCGACAAGAGCAAATGTCAGTGGGCTGTTGAGAAATGCTGCCTTGGGAAAGCACAGGTGGCTGAGAGAGGGAGCATTTAGGAGGAGCACCTGCCCCTACAAGGGGGAATGAATGGAGGAGCAGAGAAGGAGGTGACAGACAAGGACTGGCTTGAACAAAGACCCATGGGGTCCCTGGCCTGTGAAGGGTTCAAGCGGTGCAGCCCAGAGTGAAGGTGGCTGAGGAACAGGTTATGTCTCCAGGGGTGAGCTGTAAGCCATGCACAGACTCTAGACTTCATTCCAAGGTCCCGAAGGAGACATTGGAAAGTTTTAGGCAGGGCTGTGACAGATGCAGCTTTGCCTTTACAGCTTAAAAAGGAATTTCAACTACTCTCATCAGATCTTTGCAATAACTCAGGAAGGAAGGAAGGGCGTCTGTTATTATTTCTGTTGTAAAATTCATCTGTGTCTCAGGACTTCCTCACCACATAAAGGGACATAAACTGCCTTCCTGTCTGTGACAGGAGGAAATGCCAGAAAGGGAGAGATGCTCTCCAGCCTTTGCAGACAAGGCAAAGCTGTGTATAAAGGGGTTTGTCTCCATTGCCTTATTGTCCACTGGCCAGCAATGTGTTGTTCTTGCTCCTATTGTTTTCCCTTTGGTGAATCATGACCATACACCAGCTATTTAGAACTGCATAATTCACTCAAGTTTTACTCCAGCAACCGTCATACAAGAATTGTTATGGTATTAGTTGAAATGAAAATGCACAATCAGAAGAATTCATGTACGCATAGGTAGTGCTATCACTAAAGGAATGTAATTAACTAGTCAAAGTCAAGGGGGAAATACAAAAACATATTGAAAATAGATGCTGGCTCATACATTAGTGTGGAATGATGAGCAGCATAGAGAAGACAGGCCACCTTCATCCAGGTTAGGCGGAAAGGCTGGTGTTCAGACAGAAAGACAGCATACTGAGAGCAGTGCACTTAAAGTCTGGCTCATCCGAGTCCCTTCAACTAGAGCATTTCCTACTCACCGCCCATAAGCCATCTGCCTTGAATTTTCCGTGTGCTGAGTTCTCCTGGGAGGCACAACAAACCGTCTTCATGGACTTGATTTGTAATGTTCCCCAACCACACTGCGAGTGGAGGTGCAGTGTTCCGCCTTCTGTTTTGCAGGTGGTGAGGAGGAGGACTCTGTGTAAGCTGCATTATTTGCTGGTCCAGGGCAAGGATTGCTTAACAACTTTTCTGATTTATCTAGGAGATATTTGCCAATAACTACAAGTTAAGTAAAAGCCAGAATAAATTCAAGAATAATTTACATCAGTTACTATGTTTGTTTTTAATAGCTTAACATTAGTATGCAAATGCTTCTGCCTTCGCATTTCTTTTCTTAACTGTAGATAACCATGGCAATCCTGTGCTCTAGAACCTTCCATGGCTCCTTCTGTTTTCAAAATTATGTTCAAATGTCTGGCATACAAAGTCTTTCACAATCTGATCTCTGCCTGCTCCCCCCACCTCGCCCCCCATGTGGGATCTCAATATGGAATCAGCACAGTAATCACCATCAGGGCCCGGGCAATCCTCATCTAAGAGGCCCATTTTGTGTCTTGTTTCTAACAATGTTGTCTCCTCTGACTAGACTGTCCTGCCACTCTGCTTGAAAAACTCTCTGGCTCTTTTAAGTTGCACTTGCTGCTGTAGATAAAATGACCGTGCTTGGAAAACCAGACTGGGGAGTCATAGCCCATATCCTTGTTCCTATACCTGAATGCCAGTTTCATTCTTGCATTGGTCATTTGCAAATAGATACCTGCCCGCTCGCAAGGAGTCTTCACTCTGGGAATTGCCACCCTGATCCTCTGGTCTCAGGAATGGATCTCTGGCAACTGTATTTGTATCATGGCACCCATAGTTTTTAGGGTTCGTGCCTGGCAACCTGTAAGGTTTTATTTCCTGGAACTTTTAAATTGGGATGCAGGAATAATTAGATCATACTCACTATGTGGCTGGAACTGCCACTTATAAATGTGACAGCTGTGAAGCAGCCATTTTCGCTGTGATGCAGAAGAAACAAGTCCATGGAGAGAGAGAAGTAAAACAAATCCATATGGGGGATCAGAGATGAGAGACGGAGAAGTTAATTTGGAAGTTTCACAGGCCTTAATTTTAGTTCCTTTCTGAAGCATATCCCAGCCACATTCCTGTTCATGTAGTCCATGAAATAACACCATATCCTTATAACAAATCCTTGCCTTTTCATTTTTTTCTATTTATTTGCAAACTACAGTATACTAGGCACATTTGAAGGTGCAAATTACTTTTCCTCCTTCATCTTCAATTCTCACTTTCTTACCTGTAACGCCACTGCTGGCTAGCAGTCCACTGTAATTATAACATGAGTCATTTATCCATTATCCTAGGCATGGACATTTAAGTTACACCCCCCCCCCATTTCTTTTTTTGCTATTTCAAAGAAAGCCTCTAAAAATATTCTCATATGTGTCTATAAATGCACAAAAGTAAGACTCTTTAGGATATACTTATAGGAGTGGAATTGCTGAGTTGCAGGTTATGCACCTATTCACTTTGACAAGATAATGTGAAATTGTTTTTTAAAATCATTGTACTAGTTTAGACTCCCACCATCTTTAATGGCCAATAAGTAACTAATACTGAGCGCTTAGCATATTCCAGATACCCACTGATAGAATTGTCCTGTTCTTACATTCTTAGGATAAACTCTACTTGGTCATGCTGACACCCAACGAAGAACAGTTTCTGACAGTGGCTTTTACCTAGGTACCTGCCAAGTCCAGAATTGGCAGAGAAAACAGTCAGCCTCAGTCATCGGAAGGGTAGGATCAAAAGGGAGCTTCCAGGAGGTCCTAACTCTGCAGAGACAAGTGCCACTTTACTTTTTTTTTTCTTTTCTGTATCTTCTTTATTGATTGGTTATTATTTTAGTCTCTCTTTTCTCTTTCATAGATCTAATTTTTCCCTTCCCTTTTCTTATCCTATTTTTCTTCTTTCTCTTCACTTTTCCTTTTCTTATTATATGCTTTCTCCTCTATTGTCCTTTTCATAATTATTCTTTTCCTCTTTTCTTTTTTTGATTTAATTTAATTTTATTGTTTAAGGTATTATAAACAGTAGTACATATGTCCCCTTCCCCCGCCCCCTCACTGGTCTCCCCCCAGCCTCCTCTACCCTCCGACACTTGCTCTTGTCCCCCCGCCCCCAGTGTCTTGTGTCTATTGGTTGGACTTATACGCATGCATTAAAATCCTTCAGTTGATCTCTTACCCATCCCACCTCCAACCCTCCCCTGCCTTGCTGTAGTAGTTTGACAGTCTGTTCAATGCTTCTTTGCCTTTGTCTATTTTTGTTCAAGTTTGTAATGTTCTTTATTGTCCATAAATGAGTGAGATCATGTGGTATTTATCTTTCACTGACTGGCTTATTTTGCTTAGCATAATGTTCTCCAGATCCATCCATGTTATTGCAAATGGTAAGAATTCCTTCTTTTTTACAGCAGCATAGTATTCCATTGTGTAGATGTACCACAGTTTTCTAATCTACTCATCTGCTGATGGTCACTTAGGCTATTTCCAGATCTTAGCTATTGTAAATTGCACTGCTGTGAACATAGGGGTATATATATCCTATCTGATCGGTGTTTCTGTTTTCTTGGGTTACATTCCTGGAAGTGGTATTACTGGGTCAAATGGGAATTCCATTTTTAATTTTTTGAGGAAACACCATACTGTTCTCCACAGTGGCTGCACCAGTCTGCATTCCCACCAGCAGTGCACAAGGGTTCCTTTTTCTCCACATCTTCGCCAGCACTTGTCATCTGTTGATTTGTTGATGATAACCATTCTGACAGGTGTGAGATGATACCTCATTGTTGTTTTGATTTGCATCTCTCAGATGATTAGTGACTTTGAGCAGGTTTTCATATGTCTCTTGGCTTTTTGAATGTCCTCTTTCAAAAAGAATCAACATCATTAAAATGTCCATACTACCCAAAGCAATCTATAAATTCAATGCAATCCCCATTAAAATACCAATGGCATATTTCAGAGACCTAGAACAAGTTCTCTAAAAATTCATCTGGAATAAAAAAAAAGACCCCAAATAGCTGCAGCAATCTTGAGAAAGAGGAACAATGTTGGAAGGTTCACAGTACCAGATATCAAGCTATACTACAAAGCCACTGTTCTCAGAACTGCCTGGTACTGACACAAGAACAGACATATAGACCAGTGGAACAGAACAGAGAACCCAGAAATCGACACAAGCCAGTATGCTCAATTAATATTTGACAAAGGAGGCAAGAGCATACAATGGAGACAAGACAGTCTCTTCAA
The DNA here is from genome assembly GCA_027563665.1 of Antrozous pallidus. Taxonomy (NCBI): domain Eukaryota; kingdom Metazoa; phylum Chordata; class Mammalia; order Chiroptera; family Vespertilionidae; genus Antrozous; species Antrozous pallidus. The sequence goes on from CM050519.1 coordinate 11,497,119, forward strand.
TAAATGGTGTTGGAGAAAATGGACAGATACTTGCAAAAAAAAAAAAGAAAGAAAGAAAGAAACTAGACCACCAACTTACACCATACACAAAAATAAACTCAAATGGATAAAGGACTTAAACATAAGATGGGAAACCATATGAATCTTAGTAAAAGGCATAGGCAATAAAATAGCAGACATTTGTCGTAGCAATATCTTTACCGATACAGCTCCTAGGGAAATGGAAATGAAAGAGGAAATAAACAAATGGGACTACATCAAAATAAAAAGCTTCTGCACAGCAAAAGAAACCATCAACAAAACAACAAGAAAGCCCACTGCATGGGAGAACATGTTTGCCAATATTATCTCCAGTAAGGGTTTAATCTCCAACATTTACAAGGAATTCATACAACTTAACAAAAGGAAGATAAACAATCTAATCAAAAAATTGGCAAAGGACCTAAATAGACACTTTTCCTTTTTTCTTTTATACTATTTTCCTTCCCCTATTCTTTATGCTTATTTTCTTTCCTTAACCTCTGCCCTTTCATATTTCCTTTTCTTTCACTTTTATTCTTCTCAAAATCATATGATCATAGCAATAGAAACAGAAAAAGTATCTGAAAAAATCCACACACTTATGATAAAAACTCTCAGCAAAGTGGGTATAAAGGGATCTTACCTCAACGTAACAATGGCCAGATATGACAAACCTACAGCCAACAACATGCTCAACAGGCAAAAACCAAGTGTTTCCCTTAATATCAGGGACAAGAAGGGATTTCTGCTTTCACCACTCTTATTCAACATAGTAGTGGGAGTCTTAGCCACAGTGATCAGACAAGAAGAAAAAATAAAAGGCATCCAAGTTGGAAAGGAGGAAGTAAAACTCTCATTATTTGCAGATGACATAATATTGTACATAAAAAATCCTAAAGACTCCACCAAAAAAGCTGCTAGATTTAGTAAACAAATTCAGCAAAGTAGCAAAATTAACACCCAGGAACTTATGGGCATTTTTATATACCAATAATAAACCCTTGGAAAGAGAAACTAAAAAATCAATCAAATTTACCATTGCAACAAAAACAAAAAAGATACCTGGGAATAAACTTAACCAAGGAGGTAAAAGACCTGTGCTCAGAAAACTACAGGACATTGAAAAGGAAATAGAGGAAGACAGAAAAAGTACAAGTATATATTCTGTTCCTGGATTGGAGGAATTAACACCATTAAAATGTCCATACTACCCAAAGCAATTTACAGATTCAACACAATCCCTATTAAAGTAGCAACAGCATATTTTACAGATCTGCAACAAATATTACAAAAATTTATATGGAACCAAAAAAAAAGACCCCAAATATCTGCAACAATCTTGAGAAAAAAGAACAAAATTGGATGGATTACAGTACCAGATATCAAACCATTCTACAAAGGCATTGCAATCAAAACAACCTGGCACTGGCACAATAATAGGCATATAAACCAATGGAACAGAGCAGAGACTCCCAGGAATTGACCCACGCCAATTTGGCCAATTATATTTGATGAAGAAGGCAAGGGCATAGAATGGAGTAAAGATAATCTCTTCAATAAATGGTTTTGGGAAAATTGGTCAGGTAGATGCAAAAAAATGAAAGTAGATCATACTTACCACCAACTTACACCATACACAAAAATAAACTCAAAATGTGTAAAAGACTTAAATGTAAGTCAATAAACCATAAACATTCTAGAAGAAAACATAGGCAGCAAAATCTCAGGCATCTCATATAGTAGTATTTTCACCAATACATCACCTAGGGCTGTGGTCGGCAAACTGTGGCTCGCAAGCTACATGCGGCTCTTTGGCCCCTTGAGTGTGGCTCTTCTACAAAATACCATGGCCTGGGTGAATCTATTTTGAAGAAGTGGCATTAGAAGAAGTTTAAGTTTAAAAAATTTGTCTCTCAAAAGAAATTTCAATCGATGAACTATTGACATTTGGTTCTGTTGACTAATGAGTTTGCCAACCACTGACCTAGGGCAAGAAAAACAAAGGAAACATTAATAAATGGGACTACATCAAACCAAAAAGCTTCTGTACAGCAAAAGAAACCATCATCAAAATTAAAAGGGAACCTACTGTATGGGAAAACGTATTCACCAATGATACATCTGATTAGGGTTTAATTTCCAAAATATACAAGAACTCATATAACTCAACCCAGGAAGACAAACAATCCAATTTAAAAAGTGGGAAAAGTACCCGAATAGACACTTCTCCAAAGAAGACATACAGATGGCTAATGGACACATGAAAAAAATACCCGAAGTCACTAATTATCAGAGAGATGCAAATTAAAACAACACTGAGGTTTTACCTCACACCTGTCAGAATGGCTACCATTAACAAATCAACCAATAAGTGCTGGTGAGGATGTAAAGAAAAAGAAACCTTAGTGCACTGCTGGTGGTAGTGCAGACTGATACAGCTACTTTGGAAAACAATATGGAGGTTCCTTAAAAAAGTAAAAATGGAACTGCATTGGACCCAATGATCTCAACTCAGGGGATATATCCTAAGAAACTCAAAATACCAATCAGAAAGAATTTATGCATTCTTATGTTCTTAACAGAATCTACACTAATAAAAGAGAGATATGCAAATTGACCATACCTCTGTCCACCCACCAGCCAATCAGGAGTGATTATGCAAATTAACCCAACAAAGATGGAGGGTTGATTTGCATACATGGGTGGAGAGCTGCTGGGTGGAGTGGGACGTCTGGTATGAGCAGGAAGGCAGGGGCAGAGGAAGCTACATGAGCAGCGCTCCGGCCAGAGCAAAGAAGACTGAAGGCTCCGCCCTGAGCAAAGATGGAAAGCAGCGGCCAGAGCAAAGGCCTGAGTCCTGGATGCCAGAGGAAAACTGGTGCCGGCAGCCAGGGGAAGGAAGGCCTATTGCACAAATCCTCATGCAATGGGCCTCTAGTTGTTTATAATAGCTAAGATCTGGAAAGTAGCAGATCTTATGAGTGGATAAAAAAGCTGTGGCACATTTATACCATGGAATACTATGCAGCTATAGAAAAAAGGATCTCTTACCCTTTGAGACTGCTTGGATGGACCTGGAAATTATTATGCTAAGTTAAATAAGCCAGTTAGAGAAAGATAAATATCACACGATCTCACTTTTAAGTGGAATGTAATGAACAAAATTAACTGACGAACAAAATAGAGCCGGAAGTTTGGATGCAAGGAACAGAATAACAGACTGCAGTGACGGTGGTGGTGGTGGTAGAGGGAAGTTGGGAGGGAACAGGAAGAAATTAACCAAAGAACATATATGCACATATGCATAACCCATGTACAGAGACAATAAACCTGAGGTTGGGTGAGGATTGGGAGAGTTGGGGTTGGGTTGGAGAGTACAAAAGGGGAGAAAATAAGATAGATCTGTAATACTGTCAACAATAAAGTAAAAATTTTTAAAAAGCTATCATTTAGACTCAATGGACAGATAAAGAGCTTCCCACACAAGATAAAGCTAAATTAGTTCACCACCCCCAAACAGTATTATATGAAATGTTAAAGGATTTTCTTTAAGAAGAAGAAGAAGAAAAAGGAGAGATAAAAAATATGAACAATAAAGTGGCAATAAATACATCTCAAAGTATTTATCTCTGAATCTGAAAAAAAAATAAGTGAATAAGCTGAACAGAAACAAACTTACAGATACAGAGAACATTTCTATAGTTTCCAGTTGGGAGGGGAGTTGGCGGGAAGGGTGAAAAGGTGAAGATATTAAGAAGTACAAATTGGTTGTTACAGAATTGTCATGGGGATATAAAATGCAGCATAAGGAATATAGTCAACAATATTCTAAAAATTATGTATGGTGTCAGATGGGTGTGAGATTTATCTGGATGATCACTTAGTAAGTTATATAATGTCTAATCACAGTGTACACCTGAAACTAATATAATAATGTATGTCAACTTAATTGAAAAATAAAATGATTTAGAAATAGGGGAAAAACCTTGAAGCTCCTTCTACCTCTCCATTCCCTTTCCCTAAAGCATTTATTTATTACCACAAACATAGTATATATTTTACTTCTTTATTATTTGTCATCTATTTCCACCATTAGAGTATGGGTTCATTTTTTTAAAAAATATATATGTTTTTGTTGATTTTTTACAGGAAGGAAGGAAGAGGGATAGCGAGTTAGAAACATCTATGAGAGAGAGAAACATCAATCAGCTGCCTCCTGCACACTTCCTATTGGGGATGTGCCTGTAACCAAAGTACATGCCCTTGACCGGAATTCAACCTGGAACCCTTGAGTCCGCAGGCTGATGCTCTATCCACTGAGCCAAACCGGTCAGGGCAGAATATGGGTTCTTTTAAACATGATAAATTTATAGAATTGTTAAGCATCCTTATGTTTAGAATTTATTACCACCCCAAAAAGTTTCATGGTGCCCCTTTGCAGTTAATTTCCACTCCACCCCTGTCCTAGACAACCACTGATCTGCTTCTGTTTTCATAAATTTGGAGGATAGGGATTTTGACTGTTTTGCTATCCATGCTGTCCCAAAGGGTAAGAGATGCATTATTTTTCTATTTTCTATTTCATTATTTTCTGCTCTAATTCTTATTATCTCTTTTTCTCAGCTTGCTTTGGGTTTAATTTTCCAGTGCCTTAAGGTGAAAGTTTAGATTATTAGGTTTCTTTTTAAAAGGCACTTATAAATTTCTCACTAAGCACATTTACAAACTCAAAATCGTTTTCATTTTCATTCATCTCCAAGTATTTTCTAATTTCCTTGTGATTTCTTTTTCCTAAAAGTAATGCTGCAATTTCTAAATGTAATGAACACATATTTTGCTTGTAATCAACATAGTATTTGTCACTGTGATCACTCTCCATACAATTCTTTCTCCCCCGAAAGGCTTACATTTTTTTAAATTGCTTTTCTTTTAGCTGTTTATTCTTATTTAGTGATTTGCATGAACTCCTCTTCTTCCACTCACCTGCTAACTGTTAATGTTTTTGTCATTCCTCTGCAGGAGAGAAATGGATGGGAGTCCCCAAAAATCAAGATGAAACTGAAGATGTCCACCTGGTTTTCAATCTGAGCAAAGGCTGCTGTGAAAGAAAGTGAACATAGTTCAAACACAACACGAGACCTGGTACAAGGCCAGGCCCACAGAGCTGAGAATTTGGGAACTTGGTTCTAGGCTCATGCGGACCTCTATTCTTTGTGGGAAAGCACAGTGGGCTTCTGGTACTGTGTCTGTGAGAGGAGGAGGTGGAACCAGGTCAGCGTGGCAGGTGCAAAGGAGAGGTATGTGCCTAATATATGGTGATGGACGAGGGCTGACTTTGGGTGGTGGGCACAGATTTTGTATCAGAGAAATATATACCTGAAACCTATATGATCCTATTAACCAATGTCACCCTAATAAATTTATTTTTTTTAAAAGTATATTTTACCTTTAAAAAAAAGGAGAGGTATGAGGATGACAAAATAAACGTGAAGGAGTGGAAGTAGAAATAGTCCATTTCATTCAAAATAAAAACTGAGCTTCTAGACCTCTAAGGATCTAGATAAATGTAATTCATTTGTGATGAAATCTTCAGAGTTCTTTTTGTCCCTTCCTACCTCCTCATCTATCCAAGTCATTTTAGCTTAGTCACAATTGAAAGCTATTCTCATTGAGGTTTCAAGTCTACACGTCCTATCTAATTTTGGGATTGGCCTATAGCCACAAGGTGCAAAGTATAAACATTTGACAGCCTAACTTTTTAAAAATTTACTATCAGATTGTCTCACTTTCCTTCTAGTTGTAGAATTTCCACTCAGCCAGCTTTCTGGATGATGTCCAGTGGTTCTGGATGATGTCCATTTTGTCTTTTAGTTGTAGCTTTGAAATTTTTGTGCGAGGCAGCAGTTTAGGTGTTTACCTATGCCACCATCTTGTTTTTTCTCTCTCCTAAGATCTAATTTTATAAAAAGTTCTCTCATCTTGATTGTATAGAGTACCACCTACCAAAAATTTTTGTACTTACGAACACCACCATTTACTTAAAGATGACTTGTTAAGTTAGAATAACACTGTGATTTAAAGCTTGCGGTAAAAATGCCAACCCTCAGGACTTTGAAACCAGTTTATTCTTACTCATGCTAAGAAGAAAAGTGAAATAGTTAAAATGTCTTACCTGATAAATTGCTGATTATGTAGCTACCACTTTTTTTAAATTCCATTTTTTGAATTCATGTAGTGATATCCTATAATTTTTTATCAAACAAGTTCACAGTGAGAATTAAAATTTCAAATTTTTTTTCAAGGAAAGAAATGTTTAATTCTGCATTTACTGGTATAGGCTGCTTTAATAAGAGACACAGTACAGTAGCTTAACCAAGTTTTGTTATGTGTACATTATCACAATAGAAATATTATTTAAATATGTAATTAGCTGTTTAATATGTTTCTCTTCAGCTGGAAGATACGCTTTGAGAAGAGTGGGACCTTGTTCACATTATTTATTGACCTTATTTACTGCTATATGCCCACCACCATCTAGTGCAGTGCCAAGCACAAACCAATAACTCCATAAATATTTGTCAACTGAATAAATAGTCCTTGAATCAAAATTTGGGGTGGAGGCAGAGTTTACTCAGGAAATCAGTGCCCCATATAACAAATTACTTAGGAAACATTGGCAGTGGATTGCATATTTTGCTGCTGGTAATATTCAGTTGCCAGAGTGCTTGGGTGTTTGTGAACATAGACCTTGATTAAATCTAGAAAGAGAAGAAAAATAGGTATTATGTTACATACTTGTAGTCATATACTTATTTGTTTATTTACTTTTTGTTAATCCTTACCTGAGGATATTTAGAGAGAGTGGAAGGGAGGGGAAAGACAGAGAGAGAAACAATGTGTGAGAGACATAGTGATTGGTTGCCTCCCACACAAGCCCCAACTAAGGCCAGGTATTGAGCCTACAACTAATATATGTGTCCTTGATCAGAATCAAACCTGGGACTCTTTAATCCATAGGCCAACACATTATCCATTGAGCCAGACTGCCTAGGGCAGTCATATTCTTTAAAAATATATTTTTTTATTGATTTTTAGAGAGAAAGGAAGGGAAAAGGGGGAAAGGAAACATAGGTGTGAAAGCAGAACATCTACTGGCTACCTCCTGCACATTTCCTACCAGGGATCAAGTGCACATGAGTCCTGACCAGAATTGAACCAGCAGCCTCTTGTTGCACAGGAAGATGCTCAACCAACCGAGTGAGCCACACTGGCCAGGCCTACCTATAGCTGTCGTCTCCTCCTCCTCCTCCTTCTTAATATTTATTGTTGAAAGTATTACATATAATCTCTTTCCCCCCCAGTGACCTCTGCTGTCCCTCCTCTGGCCCCCTCAATCTGCCCCAGTCCTTCACCACCCTGTTGTCTGTGTCTATGGGTTATGCATATATGCATACAAGTTCTTTGGTTGATCTCTTCCCACCTACCTACCCTCCCCCGCTTCTCTCTGAGATTCAAAATGTATTCTTAATCATCTGGTCCCATGCAGAAGAGGGCATCTTCTGTTGAATTTTTTATAATAATGGGTTTTTGAATTTTAAAATACTCTATTTTCATAGATTAGCACAAATAACTTACAGTTTAGCCTATAAAACTAGATCTAAGATAGACATATAAAGAGTTTAATTATAAAAAAGTAAAAGAGAAAGGGTATAGCAGGGAAGTGGGGAAAGAGAATAGTAGGGAGCAAAGTGGGGAAAAGGATGGCTCCAGGGAAGCAAGCAATGGCAATTGAATATAATATTTATGAAGATTAAATATTTATGTGACAGAGACCCAGCAAGCTCACACCTGGGAATCTATTCCACCAGATAAAACCACTATTCATAAAAACGCATGTACATGGATGCTATTGCAGCATTATTTATTGTGACAAAAACCTGGAAACAAAGCTCCTGGCTGAATAATGCTGGCATGCCAGCATCATTAAAAAGACTGAATTAACTCTAAACCAATTGACTTGGTGAGATTTCTATGAGGTATTGTTGAATGAGAAGAGAAAGATGCAAAAAAATGTAATCTGATCTAACTTTTGTAAAACAAAAAAATGACAGGAAATCCTTCAAATTTCTATACATGATTTTGTGAGCATGGAGAAAAATATGGGAGAATGCATGCTTGGTTGATGATCTGCTGGCTTGTGTGTGTATGTTGGTGTGGGAATGGCTGGTGGGGGGGCGGGGAAGAAGAAAGGGAGGAAGAAACCAAATAGAAAAGACAACAGCAAAAATATTTCACTAAAATAATAAAAGCACATATAACATGCATTTATGTAAAATTACATAAATTTTGTAGTATAGAAAAATGTTTTTTTAATATGTTTTTAATGATTTTAGAGAGAAGAAGGGTAAGGGAGAGAGGTAGAAACATCAGTGATGAGAGAGAATCATTGATCAGCTGCCTCCTGCACACCCCTACTGGGGTTCGAGCCCTCAACTGGGACATACACCTTGACTGGGAATTGAACCATGACTTTCTGGTTCATAGTTTGATGCTCATCCACTGAGCAATAATGGCTGGGCAAAAAATGTTTAAAATGATGCAGAAAAAATTAACTACTTCCTTCCTCCAGTCAAGGGGTAGCTCTAGTGATTCCATCATCTCTGAAACATTCTTTTTAATGGCAGAGGGATGAGATAACCTTACATAACATTGACTTCTAAGATCAAGACTCTTAATCGTGGTTGACTTTCCTGTCTCCTACTGATTGCGGAAGGACCTGCTACCTGGAATGTGGGCAGCCAAATTACTTATCCTATCTAATAAAGAGGGAATACGCAAACTGACCATCATGCCATCACAAAGATGGTGGCGCCCACAGCAGAGGTGGGATTTCTGTAACACAAGATGGCTGCACTGACAGTGGAGGCTGAGTTTCCATAACAAGCCTAATGAGCATTTGGCAGGGACCTGAGACTGCATGGCGTTGGGCCAGAGCAGGGAACCTGAGGCTGCGCCCCCTGCCTGGTGGGGCTTGACAGGGCACCTCAGGCCGGACCCCCGCCCTGGCACCAGGAGACCTGAGGCTGCACTTCCTGCCCAGTGGGGCTTGACAGAGGACCTGAGGCTGTGCTCCTCCTCCTGGCACTGGGCCAGGGGACCTGAGGCTGTATCCCCTGCTCAGCAGGGCTTGATGGGGGACCTGAGGCTGTGCCTTTGCCCAGTAGGGCTTGACAATGATGGGGCCAGCTGGGTCTGGATCTTGCCCAATGGTGGTAAGGCCAGTTGGGTCTGGATTTCGCATGATATTGAGGCGCTGTGGGTGGGCAAGGACTTCACTCTAGGTCCTGCAGAGTGCCAAGACTCTGACAGAAGAAAGATTTTCACGTACATTTTACTAATTTTCTTTCATCTATGACACTTTTATTATAGAGAAAGGACAAATAGCAATATTAAAATATTTCCTCTAATCCCCTTTTAATGTGCACAAATTTCATGCATTGGGCCACTAGTTTATAATAATAGAACAGGATCTTATAAGAGAGAGGGTATAACAGGATAAAAGCTCCCAACGGTGAAAGCATATATAAATATTGAGTGAGCCGAAACCGGTTTGGCTCAGTGGATAGAGCGTCGGCCTGCGGACTGAAGGGTCCCAGGTTCGATTCTGGTCAAGGGCATGTACCATGGCTGCGGGCACATCCCCAGCAGGGGCTGTGCAAGAGGCAACTAATTGATGTCTCTCTCTCATCAATGTTTCTGACTTTCTATCCCTCTCTCTTTCTCTCTGTGAAAAATCAATAAAATATATTTAAAAAAAGAAAAAAGAAAAATATAAATATTGAGTGAGAAGGAAGAAGTATGGAAAAAACTTTTGGAAGGTACCAAAAGCTTTTCTGTTCATTCTAGAATTTAACTACATCCTTATAAACTGTGATTTAAAAAAAAAAAAGTGAACTCTGAGAGCATCAAAAGGAGCCCTGATCTAGTCTTGGGGGTCAAGGAGTTGATTTCTTCCTGAGGAAATGATTTTGAGCAGAGACTTAAGAGGGTTAAGCAGATGAAACAAGGAAGAGTGTTCCAGCAGGAGGGAATCACACACACAAAGGCCCTCAAATAGGAGGAACAAGGCATGTTTGTGGAACTGAAAAAAATTTAAGCAAATACATAAATTATTTCTCTTCCAAGGACATGATCTTTATGGTTAGTGAAATATATTCTAACATTTGCACCAGCTCTGAAAGACACCATTTATGTTCTCTCCTTGGAAGTACCCACTGTGGTTTTTCTGGTGGCCCAGAGAGCCTGACATTGGTTTGGGAAGGTCTAATCATTCTTCATGTGAGACCCTGCTGAATGAGTGAAGTCTTTGTGTGTATAGCCTAAGAAGAATTTGACCAAGTTGAGTGATTTGTTAGTGTCATTTGTGATTTTAAATAACATTAGGAAATAGTTCAATAATCTTGGTCTATCACACATTAAAATGCAGTAGCTTTGAAGATCAGTTGCCTTTTTACATTAAAGGCACAAATTGGCAGCTGGATAATGGATCCACCCTGCCACATGTGAGGTGAGAGCAACAGTAACTGTTGAGTCCCAGAGACCCATTTTCATATACCACACATAAAAATCAGTTTCATTACTTCATAGTTTCATCTCTTATTAACGCCCTGTGAAGTGTGAGTCATAGTAAACTTGAGAGATCCGAGCGTTTGAGAGAGCCTAGTATAAAAAATTCATGAAATATTTCTGCACTGCTTACTCTATTTTTTCTTATTGCAACTGGGTAATCGGTTTTTAAAATTTAATGTGCTTCTCTCCTTTGCTTTCTGAAAAACATAGCCTTCACCTCAGTGGCTCTAGGCACACAGATGAAGTGGAGGAGATGAAAATATGTTATGGAAGAAAGCAAAAAGAAAGAGTGGATAATTTCCAACTTTTGGCATTCAAATACAGAATTACGCTGCTAGGCCTTCACATAGTAGCATCTTTAACATACCCAAAAAGCAGGACCTGGTATAATGTTGAAAAGTGTAGTGTAATAGAGGAAAGATACTTCTAAGGAGGGTTATTAGATAAAAAAAACAGGAGGCTCAGTTAAATTTGATCTTCAGATAAACAATAATTTTTAGTATAACTATGTTCCAAATATATAGGACATACACTAAAAAAATTGTTCACTGTTTATCTGAAATTCAAATTTAGCTGGGTATGTTGTATTTTTATTTGCTAAACCTGGCAATCCTACCCTTAAGGTCTAGAACAGCTAGGCAAGTACTACTCTATACAGGAAAACAAGTTGTGAGGGGGATCTGGAGCAACTTAACTATCCAAATGCTGAAGCCCTTTTCTCTGTTTGAGCAGAGCCTGCAGTCACTATAGAATCAGGAAGTACCAGATACTTACTTTCCCAGCCTTCCTTGAATATAAATGAGGGTACCTGCCAGTCAGATACATTTACCTGACTTCGACCAGAAAGCTAGCATTTAGAAGAACAATTGCAGGGCAGAGCCTTATTTTGGTGATGGGTGACGGCAGTGACCTTGACAGTGTCCAATGTCTGGTGGTGTTTTCAGTGGAAGAAGCTGTGGTGTTCAGTGTCTATAGCAACAGCACTGTTTCTAAGGCCTTTCTGTGTGTATTGTTCCTGGCTGCATGGAGTTGGGGCCTGGTCCTGGCCCTCTCAGAGACCCTGCAAACTATCCAATGTGCTTTTGATGAGTTCCTTTGCTTCTTAACTCCATCAGAGTCAGTTCTGTTTCTTGCACCTAAAAATTGTGAGTGATAAATGAAATTAAGCCTGGTGTGAAGAACGGTGGAGAGAAGAACAAGAGGAGTGAGAGATAGAACAGAGTGGGCAGGATGTGCTGGAAAGGAGATGGAAGGTAGGAAAGGAGATGGAAGGTAGGAAAGGAGATGGAAGGTAGGAAAGGAGATGGAAGGTAGGAAAGGAGATGGAAGGTAGGAAAGGAGATGGAAGGTAGGAAAGGAGATGGAAGGTAGGAAAGGAGATGGAAGGTAGGAAAGGAGATGGAAGGTAGGTATGTTGGGGAGAATGGAGACCTTCTTAGAGGCCGCTCCTGGGCCAGTGTGTGTCTATGACCCTGCTGTGTTTTCCCAATTCCCACCCAACATCGTGTGGTCCAGCCACACAGGGCTGCTCATCACTCCTCCAAGCCACACACACTCAGAGTCTGGAATTCTCACTGGAGTTCTGAGCACTAAGCTCAATATTTCCGTATGTGGCCTGGAGATAATCAATGCTTTCCAAGATGCCTCAGCTTTGAACCCCGTGTGCTTCTGTTAGTTCTGTTCCCTTGGTGTGGAACTCTCCCTTCTCTGATGGGAAAAACAACAACTCCTTAGCTCCTCAAGAGCCAGACTGAATGCCACGGCTGGTAATTTAGAGAGACCTGTGCTCCGTTCTGAGTTCCCTCTTTAGGCAGAATTAGTCAGAGCACTTTCCCCTACCTTTAGGGTTGATGATTGTATTGTCTGTCTGCGTTGCTGGGCTATGTACATACCGAGGGCAGAGAGCACATGGTTTCACTGTTACCCCAGCTGCTGACAGTGCCTTGCAAAAAGCTGGGCCCTAACAGGTCTGCTGAGCAATTTGAATGAGTGCAATCCTTTGTCTCCCTTATTTAACTACTCCAATCTCCTGTTTAAATGGCCTTTCATTATGTTCATTTTTTTAATCTAAATACTGGTAAGTGTTCATTCCTATCTATTCATTACAGCATTTAATGAAATAGCTTGCACATAATAGCCACTCATATGGTGGTTTATTTAATTAGATGTCTTGGTTTAATGCCTTCATTCACAGAATGTCAAAATTTGAAGAGACCTGTGACCCCTCAACTGGTGTGTGAATGGGTGATGGCTGCATTCCAATGAGTTTGTCATACACATTGGTGTCACTGGACTGGATGGCCGAGTCTGCCTCGGGCCAGCTAATAGTGTGTGAGTCCTTGACTTCATGTAGAAGAGATTTGACAGCACCAGTTCTGGTGATTTTAAGAGTGCATATATTACAGCTGGGGACAGTGAGAGTTTAAGAGACAGAAAGCTCTCACCAGAGATAAAGTGAGGGCATCTCCAGAGAGAGCCCTGTGCTGGTTGAGGGGGTTTATTGTTTCCAAAGGCAATTATTTTTAGGGGAGGCCTCAGGGTAGGATCTTAACAGAATACTCACCAGCTTTCCAGGTGTGTACTTTCAAGGGATTATTAGTCGTTGCATTTGGTCCTGACATCACCAGCCTGGTTTTGCTGCTTTTCTGGGTCTGGAACTGAAATACAACTGAGGCCTAGATATTTTCTATAAGGAGGAAAGGTCAGGGAATCATCTAAACTACGTGACCAGCAATATGAAAGGTCACCCTGGGGGCGAGATTTGGCGTCAGTTTTGTCCATTGCTAGGCACTGGGGCCTCCTGCAAGAGACGATCTTCTGTATCTGGCTGTAAATGACTCAGCCAGTTTGTTTGGCCGTCCGTCTGAGTTTCCCCTTCTACTTGCCAGGAATTTTTCTGCCTCAAAAGTTTCTATACTAACATATCCCTCTGGCTCTTTGCTGCTGCATGGAAAAATCTCTTTGTTCAGTAATCAATAGCATTTCGTGTATGCTTTCTGTCTTTTTGTTTTTTATTAAATTTATTGAGGTAGCACTGGTCAATAACATTATGTAAATTTCAGGGGTACAACTTTATAACATCTGTATACTTCGTTGTGTGTTCACCACCCAAAGTCTAGTCTCCTTTTTTGTCCACATATTGTGTGCTTTCTAATGTTGATAGTGATGATGAAGGAAAGTGTTAGCTGCTAAGGGAATTTCTCTGTCATCTTCTTGATAACAGTATTAGTATCTAATCTATACTAATAAAAGGGTAATATGGTAATTAGACTGGACATCTTCCAGACATCCTTCTGGGCAAAGCCATGGTGACGGGGGCCAAGGCAGAGGCAGTTAGGGGTGATCAGGTTGGCAGGGGAGCAGTTAGAGGGCAACCAGGCTGGCAGGGGGGACAATTAGGGGGTGGCCAGGATGGCAGGGGGCAGTTAGGGGGCGGCCAGGCTGGTAAGCAGAGGCAGTTAGGGGTGATGAGGCAGGAAGGCAGGCAAGCAGTTAGGAGCCAGCAGTACCAGATTTTGAGAAGGATGTCCAGTTGCCAGTTTAGGCCTGATCCCATAGGCAGCTGGACATCTCCCAAGGGGTCCTGAATTGGAGAGGGTGCAAGCTGGGCTCAGGGAACCCCCTTCTGTGCATGAATTTCATGCACCGAGCCTCTGGTATTTAACAAATGTCTTCTATTATGAAGATATTTTGCTGGGCACAGGCAAGACAAAAATACCAGGCAAAAAATAAATAGTGCTTGCTTTTAAGGGACTACTAAGTCTAGCAAGGGAGATGGACCCAACAATCACAGAACAATAAGATAATCGTTGGATGGGAATATGCAGAAAGCACAGAGGAGGCCAGGCCATGAGGGGATGGGGAAGGGGACGGGTGGGGGCAAAGAGGAAATAGAGAATACTGATGAGTTTGCTTGATGGACAAGCTGGGGAAGCAGTCCCAGAAGGAAAAGATGGAATGTGCCAAATAAGGAAGTGTGAGCACAGTGCTTGGGGCCATTACATCCAGGCCAGTACTGTGGCCCCAGAGCCAGAAAGATAGTGGTTGGGAGGTGGAGAGGCATCGCTGAGGCTGGAGAGTTGAGGCAGCAGTCAGTCCTCAGTGACCTTTCTTGTATGTAAAGGAATTAGTTTTCATCATGCTGGACTAAGGATCTTTGTGGAATTTTGAGGAACATGTTGACATGCGTATTGAAAAAACCTTGCTGATATCTTTATTGTTGACAGAGACTGAGGCTTAGGGAAGAGGGAGACTGGTCACGAGGTGATTTTAGTATTTTTAGGAGAGAAAGATGAGAGCTTAGACTAAGGTAGTGATGTAAAGGTTGGGATGAGGAAAGAGAGGAAGTATTTAAGATGAACGTATGAAGGACAGCAGGTAGGACTGGAGGATGACTTCTCCTTTGGTGACTTGGGCTCCTGGTGACAAGTTGAAAATGAGGAGGCATGAACCCTTGAAGGTCAAGATAGTTAACAGTCATTAAAAATTTTTATTTTTCAGTTACAGTTTCCATTCAATGTTGTTTTGTATTTCCAGTATCCACTTGGCACCATACACAGTAGTTATATTTGACTAGATTCCTTGTGCTGTACTTTACATCCCCATGACCACACTGTAACACCCATCTGTCCTTCTTACTCCCTTCACCTTTCCACCCAGCCCCTCAACGCTTCTTTCTTCCTCCACATCTGGCAACAGTCTGTTCTTTGTATTGACAAGTCTGTCTCTGTTTTGTTTGTTCGTTTATTCTTTAGATTCCACATAAAGTGAAATAATAAGATGTTTTTCTCTGGCGCGATTAAGTCATTTTTATCTACTGCTCTGAAGCTCAGAAGAAATTTCTGACTAACGATACAGACAGGGCACTGACAGTCCCCAGGGAGAGGAGACATGGGTGAAGGATCTCTAGGGACACCCGAATGTAAGGAAAAGGCAGCACAGGAGAAACCAGCAAAGGAGATGGAGGAAGAAAAGCCGGAGAGTGGAAGAGCAGAAGGTCATCGCAAGGTGAAAGTTTAAAGGGGAGAAAGTGATCAATAGCGGTAAATGTTGCAGAGAGGAGCAGAGTCAGGGCCATTTATTTCAACAACTCTGAGCACTACGGTGGAGTGGTGCCAGGATGCCTACAGACAAAGGCAGAGAACTTTTTAGAGGTGTGGCAGTGGAAAGGAAAGAGAGGATGATAAAGTCACACTTAAAAATAAATAAATAAATAAAATAGGACAGATTTAGATTTATTGCATACTGATAGGAAGGAGCCAAATGAGCAGAAAGACTGAGGATCAGGAAGAAAGAGGATAATTAAAGGAGCAAAGAACTTGAGGTGGGAAGGGGTGGGGGCTGGGGGTTGGAGGAAGGCCGACCTCTCCCTCTGAAATGTGGAGGAAGGCCATTGGACAGGTGCAGATGAAGATGTTGGTTGGTAGAGGTGAGTGAGGGGTGAAGCAGGAGACATGTGAGGGAGTATGTGCCTGGGACTCTATATTCACAGTGCGCTAGGAAAGTTTTTTGATGTTGATTCAATGGTGGAGAGGGCAGTTTCCGGAGGCACTGCTGGGGTTCACATTCTCTTTCCGCCATTCACTAGCTTATTACCTTGGGAAATTTACCTAAACATCAGGTGCCTGTTTCCTCATCTGTATAAGGAATTTGATAGTAATCCTCAATGGTTTGTTGTAAGAATTAAATGAGTAAAATGTGTGAAGGGCGTGGAACAGTGCCTGTTGTTACTGCATCACAGCGTTGTTATTACCATCATCTCCACCACTGTTATCTGCTGAGCCAGACAGAGGGTTTCAGACACATAGCTGGAATGTGTAAAGGTTTGAACCAGCTGTTGAGTAAAATAGGAGAAGGAACTAAGAACATGAAATGTTGCTAACCGAAACTGGCAGATAGAAATCAAACTGGAAGATAAAAATTTGCAGTGCAGTAAACCTGCATAGCCATGTGAAGTTATCACTGAATAACCTAAAGAGATAGGTTTTTATTTCCCTTTTCCAGATGAGGAAAGTTGAAGTTTAAAGAGATCCAATCCGTTGTATGGGGTCACTCATGGGTAAGTGGCCAACGCAAGTGACTTGACCTCAGCACTCTGCCTTTTGCCCACACTGGTGCACACACACGGCGCAGAGCCACTCACACAGCAACCATCACCAGACTTTCGGTTGCAGAGATGATGGTGGTGTTATAGCACGCCCAGGGAAAGACCAAAAGAAATGGGATAAACAAAATGATCTGACTTTGTGAAGCACTTCTATGACATTGGCTACTAAAACTTTCCTTCAAAATGGAAAAAGGCTACTTCACATCTCACATACTGGAAACACAAGGCCAGATTCTGATGGGTTCTGGTAAAGAAGCCTTTTGATGAATGGACCCTTTACCCAGGGGCTTGCCTCAGCATTAAAGCTGATGGGACAGATAGTGTGTATTGTCTGGGACACATATCTGGTGGGTCCAGCAGAGTGCCCGGCACGCCAAAGTGATCAGCATGTGTTTGTTGAATGACTGACTCAGTGATGGCTCTCTGGAGGTGAAGAGAGTGAGGAGAAAGATTTGGGGGATTCTTAAGAAATTAGATGAACAGAGGAAATCTTATAAAAGGCATTCTCTCTGATATTTAAAAGTATAGGCAATATCCAGAAATTACCTGCATGTCTATGGGACACTCACCTACAAAATTGAAATCATTCAGTCATATTAACTGTCTTGACAGCTATAACCCTACCAGCTTCTAAATGAAAATGGCATAGCTGGATTATACGTGAGTCTCCATGGTTACCAGCATGCTCTAGTTTCCATGGTTACATCTCCCAGTCTCTCACAGGAGTCAGTCACACACACACACACACACACACACACACACACACACACACACACTTGAAATTTCGAAGAGTGTTTTTCTTTGTCCCCAGTCTACACAGGTATCTAGGGTTAAAAGGTCTGGTATGAAAGTGTCAGTGATCTCTTGGGGAGAAAAAGAGGGAAGTAGTAATGTTTATGACAGTTCTATCTATTATTGAATGAGGAAGAGAGAATTCAGTGAGGAAATGTGGCAGTGGAATGCAATCCCTATGATGGGAGTCTGAGCATTTTGTTTAGTGGGGAAAGAAAACTGGGGTGAGGAAACAACATGCCATTGTTTAGGTATAGCTTGGGGGGAACGAGGGAGCGGGATGTTGTCCAGGGGTTTGAGGGGGACTTCTGTGTTAGAGGCCATTTAAAGTGACCATTCATTTCTGCGCCGTGGCCTCGGTGCATTAATTTCCCACACAGTCCTCTTTACAAATCATCTCTCTTTGCTCATTTTGGCTCAGTTAAGCATCTGTCCTGAGGCATCAGCCCAGGTCAAGACACTTCTATGGAGGGAACACCAAGATGGCGGCATAGGCAAACACCTATTGTTCTGCCCCACGCAACGATTTAAGAACTACAACATAACAGCAGAAAAGACAGCACCCAGAATCGCCAGAAAGCTGGCTGAATGAAAACTCCACTAATAGGACTAGAGGTGGGACACTGAGACTCAGGAGAGGCGGGAGCGCAGCCTTTCAGACGGAAACAGGTTAGGAGCCATCCTGGTCGCGCGCGTGGGCTGGGGCTGGAGCAGCACCCCCGGCAGGATTTCTCCTACGGGGAGGGCGGAGACGTCCCACTACCCGGATTCCCCAGCGCCAGGCGAGGTCCGAGATCTGGGGTACGTGGAGACATCCCCCTGCACAGATTCCCCAGAGCCAGGGGAGGTCCAAGGTCCAGGGGACGCACCCTGGAAGCAGGGCGCGGCAGAGACTCCTAGTCTGTGAGTTTCCGCGCAAGGGTTGCGCAAACCCATGACTTGCCCCCTGGAAACTTGTCTCCTGGTTCCAGAAACCATCTATTATACAGCCCTGGGCTAGACTTTTGGTGTGCAGGCACATTTGGGGAAAGGCAGAGTTGTCTGGCAAGGGGAAGAGACTAGCGCCTTTCTCTTGGAGGTGTCTGCAGCCATCCCCATCCAACAGAGACCCGCGGGCGCGAACGCCGCATAGGACGCAGCTGATGCTGACGCTGCCTGCACAGCTCAGAGACTCTGCCCATCCAACCTGAACACAGTCTCCCTTCACAGCCAATTGGCCTGAAGGTCAAACCCTCCTAGGGCTAACAACAACAAGCTGGGTTTAAATTCAAAAATACTGAATACAACCCATAAAGGATTGCAGTAAGAGTACCCACCTCAGGTAACTGGAGAGGCTGAGCCACTGTCCCTTTGAGGATAGCCACCACATAAAGCAGCCACCATGCAGAGACATGGAAAGAAATCAGGTGTGAAAGAAATGGAGGAGAAAAGACGACAAGACATAGAGTTCAAAACCACAGTTATAAGGCTTTTCAAGAGGCTCCTACAAAAGGCCGATCAACTTAATGAGAATTACCAGGAAATAAACAAGACCAACCAGGAAATGAATGAGACTTACAAGGAAATGAACAAGACCTCTGAGGATATGAATGAGACCCTCACGGATAAAAAAAAGGACCAACTAGAAATCAAGCATACACAGACTGAAATAACAAATATTACACAAAGTCCTAAAAGCAGTCCAGAGGGCCACAAGAACCAAGTCAAAGATTTGAAATACAAAGAACCAAAATCCACTCAGCTGGAAAAGCAAGAAACAAAAAGAATTCAGATAATTGAAGATAGTGTTAGGGGCCTCTGGGACAACCTCAAGCATACCAACATCCAAATTATTGGGGTGCCAGAAAAAGAGAGAGAGCAAGTTAATGAAAATCGACTTGAAGAAATAGTGACTGAAAACTTCCCTCACCTGGTGAAAGAAACTGACTTAAAAGCCCAAGAAGTACACAGAACCCCAAAATATAGGAATCTAAAGAGGACCACACCAAGACACATCATAATTAAAATGCCAAGAGCAAAAGATAAAGAGAGAATATTAAAAGCAGCAAGAGAAAAACAGTTGGTTACCTACAGGGGAGCACCCATACGATTGTCAGCAGATTTCTCAACAGAAACGATGCAGGCCAGACACGAGTGGCAAGAAATATTCAAAATAATGAATAGCAAGAATCTACAAGCAAGATTACTCTATCCAGCAAAGCTATCATTCAGAATTTAAGATCAGATAAAGTGCTTCGCAGATAAGAAAAAGCTAAAGGAGTTCATCACCACCAAACCAGTATTATATGAAATGCTGAAAGATATTCTTTAAGAAGAGGAAGAAGAAAAGGTAAAAATATAAATTTTGAACAACAAATACACATCTATCAACAAATGAACATAAAAATCAAGTGAATTGATAGGCTGATAAACAAGATAAACTGGTGTCTATAACAGAAACATGGACATAGAGAAGGAATGGACTGACAGTTCTTGGAGAGAAAAGGGTTGTGGGAAGTACAGCAAGAGACTGGACAAAAATCTTGCAACAATGGGAGAGGACATTGGGGAGGGGGAGGTGAGGATGGAGAGTGGGATAGGTACAGGGTGGAGGGGAGATGTAGGGGGATAAAAAAGGAGAAAAAATGTAATTAATAAATTGAACAATAAAGAAAAAAACAAAACAAAAAAGACACTTCTATGGAGCTGGCTTTTCTTGGCAGAGGGAACCCAGGTGGAATTCTAGTGCCTCCTTGTGGTGGCTAACATTTACAGCTCTACCTCACCCTCTAGGAGCGAGTGTTTTCTGCTACTATTTAGGAACCAAAAACAGACTTTCCCCATGTATTAACGTATCTACCCACCCACTCCTCTCTTCCTTCATCCCACAAA
Organism: Antrozous pallidus; assembly: GCA_027563665.1. Classification (NCBI taxonomy): domain Eukaryota; kingdom Metazoa; phylum Chordata; class Mammalia; order Chiroptera; family Vespertilionidae; genus Antrozous; species Antrozous pallidus. The sequence continues at coordinate 11,517,538 of CM050519.1, forward strand.
TTTTACTATCTACATATAATATTTCATCTATGCCCTAAAAATAACACTAACAAAAAAAGATGAGATATTGCCTTCATAGAATTCACAATCTGGTTATGGGGAGAGGACAAAACTAGTGAACAGTTCTCCTGTTAACAGAAAGAGTTAACAGGAGAAGGACAGCGGGAGGGACGCATTGGCTGTGGAAGCTGTGTAAACCTCTGGAAGATAATTATATCTAATTATATATAAAATTTCAGTACAAAGCTGTACACTCATATACCCTGGCCTGGGGGCAGAGCGGGGTGTACTCAGTTTGTCTTGTCCTCAGGGAGGGGGTGACTAGCTAAGTCACCTTTCACTCACAGCATAGACCCTTAGGAGGCCCAGATCCGAGCTCCCAATATCAGGATTCAGATATCAGAGCTCACTCTGCTCCAAAGAAGTGAGAGCAACCTGCTCCCAGGGCAGCCGTCTCCTCTTTTGTCTCCTTCCCACCCTTAGGACAGGAAGCCCGTCTGACCAGGCAATATGTCTATTGGTGAACCCAGGAGAATGCATCCATCTCTGCATGTGTGGCCCTGTACTGGGTCTTCCACACTCCATTTTGGAGCACCTATGAGGTCAGTTTCTGGAGGTGCTCCTGATGCACAGGAGGCAACTGGGGATACAGCTCAAACTCCTCCCCTCCTCCCCGGGAGGGTGGAATTGGGAAGCTTGCAATAGAGAAAGTGCAGCCAGGAATCCCCCTCTGACAGCAGCCAAGGGTTCTGGAGCAGGCTCCCCAGCAGCCTCTACTTCATCTGAGGCCTGGCGATCCCAGGAGAAGATGAAGCAGGACATGAGCCAGAGCCGGAACATACAGCACGGAGCACCAGCATGGGCTGAGAGCAGCAGTGGCCAGGGCCCAGGGCGGAGCTGAAGGGGGTCAGGTTGTCCTCTCTGGGGGATTTCATGCCAAAATGGAAAAGTAGAGCATTGTCTTGGTGAGCCTGAAGTTGTAAGATGTCAAGTTCAAAATTATTCATGGCCATGTCCTCTGCCACGTGGATTATCAGTCTGCAGGGACTGAGTCGGATGTCATACAAACTTGGAGGGGATCTGACTTAGAAGGGAAAACTTCCTGAGGGCTCCCGACACTAATCCCAGTGGCTCCTGGAGCCCCGAGGCATCCTCGCCCCTCCTGAGCTCTGTCTTCACGTCTTCCCCCCAGCCTCTGAAATGACCCAGGAAAAGGTCCCTACTTTGAACTGAGTTCCTGCCCCTTGTCAACAAGAGTACTGATTAATACTATGAAAAGACTTAAACCAAGCATAACCAGTGGGAGACAAAGCTGGGGGTTGGGTCATGGGAGTGAAAGAGTTTCAAGAAGGGAGTAATCTGAAAGATGGCAGTATAGGTAAACACCTATTTTGCTGCCCCACACAACAATTCCAAAACTACAACTTAACAACAAAAAAACATCATCCAGAATCATCGGAAAGCTGGCTGAGTGAAAATTCCACAGATAAAAGCAAAGATAGGACACTGTGACTCAGAGGAGCAGTGGTGTGCAGCCTTGGAGATACACGCCGAGAGAGGTTCAGAGCCTTGCATGCGCGAGTGGTAAGGGGCGGGTGGCAGCAAACCAGGCTGGTTTTCTCCAATGGGTAGGGCACAGGCATCCCACTGTACTGATTCCCCAGTTCCATGCGAGGTCCCAGGTCTGAGAAAGGCACGCTAAAACCAGGGCGCGGCTGAGGTCTGCGAGTCTGAGGAGAGAGCGAGCAACTTGGAACAGCAGTTTGTGCGTAAAGTGCGCGACCTCGCAGAGAGGACTTGTGACTTGCTCCCTCGTTCGGGAGACCACCAGACTGCTTTGTTTTACAACCCTGGGCGAGATTTTGGGTGTGCAGACTCATTTGGGGAGAGGCAGAGTTGTCTGGCAACAGGTGGAGACCAGCGGCGGCTTTCTCTTGGGGGTGCCTGCAGCCATTACCACCCAACACAGAGACCCTGTGCCACATAGGGTGGAGCTGATGCTGATGCTGCCTGCTCAGCCTGGAGACTCCGCCCATTCAACCTGAACACAGTTTACCTTCACAGTCAATTGGCCTGGAGGTCAAATCCTCCTAGGGCTAACAACAAAAAGCTGGGCTTAACTTCAACAATACTGTACAACCCATAAAGGATTGCAGTAAGAGTATCCACCTCAGATAACTGGGGAGGCTGAGCCACTCTCCCTTAGAAGACATCTACCAGACACAGCTAATGGACCAACTCAGGAAAGCAGCCACAATGCAGAGAAATGGAAAGAAAACAGTTGTGAAAGAAATGGAGGAAAAAAGATGACTAGACATAGAGTTTAAAACCACAGTAATAAGGTTTTTCAAGAGGCTCCTAGAAAAGGCCGATGAACTTAATGAGAACTACAAGGAAATGAACAAGACCTACAAGGAAATGAACAATATCTACAAGGATATGAAAAAGGACCAACTAGAAATTAAGCATACACTGACTGAAACAAAAAATATTATACAAAGACCTAAAAGCAGTCCAGACAACCGCAAGAACCAAGTCAAAGATTTGAAATACAAAGAAGCAAAATCCACTCAGCCAGAAAAGCAAGAAGCAAAAAGAATCCAAATAATTGAAGATAGTGTAAGGGGCCTCTGGGACAACCTCAAGCATACCAACATCAGAATTATTGGGGTGCCAGAAAAAGAGAGAGAGCAAGATAATGAAAACCTACTTGAGGAAATAGTAACCGAAAACTTCCCCTACCTGGTGAAAGAAACTGACTTAAAAGCCCAAGAAGTGCACAGAACCCCAAAATATAGGAATCTAAAGAGGACCACACCAAGACACATCATAATTAAAATGCCAAGAGCAAAAGATAAAGAGAGAATATTAAAAGCAGCAAGAGCAAAACAGTTAGTTACCTATAAGGGAGCACCCATATGATTGTCAGTGGATTTCTCAACAGAAACGATGCAGGCCAGTTGGGAGTGGCAAGAAATATTTAAAGTGATGAATAGCAAGAATCTACAACCAAGATTACTCTATCCAGCAAAGCTATCATTCAGAATTAAAGGTCAGATAAAGTGCTTCGCAGATAAGAAAAAGCTAAAGGAGTTCATCACCACTAAAGCAATATTATATGAAATGCTGAAAGATATTCTTTAAGAAGAGGAAAAAGAAAAAGATAAAAGTGTAAATTATGAACAACAAATACACATCTATCAACAAAAGAATCTAAAAATCAAGTGAATTAATAATCTGCTGAACAGGATAAACTGGTGAATATAACAGAATCATGGAATAGAGAGGGAATGGACTGACAATTCTTGGGAAGAAAACGGGTGTGGGAAATGCAGCAAGAGACTGGACAAAAATCATGCAACTATGGGAGAGGACAGTGGTGGGGGTAGGTGAGGGCGGAGGGTGGGTACCAGATGGAGGGGAGCTATAGGGGGGAAAAAGAGGGAACAATGTAATTAATAAACTGAACAATAAAAAAAGAAGGGAATAATCTGCCAAAAATGTTGGAGAAAATAGATTTAGCTTCACAAAGGTCACTGAAAACATCAATGACACTTTTAATGGACCGGTTGGGAACGACAAACTAAAGTTTTGATTTTATTTTAACATGAAAGGTTTATAACAGTACAGGGCTCATCAACTAAGGATATATGATTTTAAAAACATATATCTAAAAAATCACAGAATGAAAAAGGTACTAAGTTTGTCTATCATTTTATTACCCTGGAGGGGAAGGGGGGCTGGATAAAAGAAGGTGAAGGGATTCGCCAAAGAACATATATACATAACCCTCAGACACAGAAAACAATGTAGCATTGGCCAGAGGGAAAGGGGCAGCGGCTGGGTGGAGGTGGGCAAAGGTGGGGGGAATGGGGGCATCTGTAATAGTTGTCAACAATAAAAAGAAAGTTAAAAGTATTTTCCCTAGAGGCCCAGAAACAATCACTTTTATGGGTTTCTTCGTTGAGACACAGTGGAAGGGAGGAGAGAGAGAGAGAGAGAGAGAGAGAGAGAGAGAGAGAGAGAGAGAGAGAGAGAGAGAAACATTGATGTGAGACAGATCATCAATATGTTGTGTCTCTCACACACCCCGACCCAGGGCTGGGGATTGAACTTGCAACTGAGGTACATGCCCTTACTGGAATCAAACTCTGGACCCTTCAATTCTTGGGCCAACATTCCAATCACTGAGGCAAACTGGCTAGAGCCTTCATTATTATTATATACTTTTTGGTAACACACTATTTTGCACTTCAGTATTTTCATTTACTATATCTTAGAGATATGTTATTTCGTATATATATCCGAACACTGACTCCAGTGGCTCTTGAAGACTGGGGATACCCTTACGGCTCCTGAGCCCTGTGTTCATGTCTTCCTGACTCATTTTTTGACCAGCAGGTTGTGTTCTACAGAATGGAGGCAACAATTTACTTAACTAGTCCCCCATTGATAGGTATTAAAATGATCCCCAATCTCTTATTATTACAAATAATGCTCAATTAAAGATGACATGTCATTTTATATTTATGCAAGTATATTTGTAGGGTAAATTCCTAGCAGTGGAATCACAGTTGTATATAATTTTTATAGATATTGGCACATTGCCCTCCGGAGAAGCACACCAATTTGCACTCCTATGGTAATGTATGAGAGAATGCGTTTCCCATCACCCTTACCAACATGATGTGTTAACATTTTTTGACTTTTGCTAATCAATTAGGTGAAAAATGATTTCCAATTGTGATTTTAGTTTGCATTTCTTTTTCTTTTTTTCCCTTTTATTTTAATTTTTTAAATTTTTATTGTTCATTAATTACATTGTTCCCCCTTTTTATCCCCCTATAGTTCCCCTCCACCCTGTACCCATCCCACCCTCCACCCTCCCCGCCCCCTCCCCACTGTCCTCTCCCATTGTTGCAAGATTTTCGTCCATTCTCTTGCTGTATTTCCCACACCCCTTTTCTCTCCAAGAATTGTCAGTCCATTCCCTCTCTATGTCCATGATTCTGTTATATTCACCAGTTTATCCTGTTCATCAGACTATCAATTCACTTGATTTTTATATTAATTTGTTGATAGATATGTATTTGTTGTTCATAATTTATATTTTTACCTTTTTCTTCTTCCTCTTCTTAAAGAATATCTTTCAGCATTTCATATAATATTGGTTTAGTGGTGATGAACTCCTTTAGCTTTTTCTTATCTGTGAAGCACTTTATCTGACCTTTAATTCTGAATGATAGCTTTGCTGGATAGAGTAATCTTGGTTGTAGATTCTTGCTATTCATCACTTTGAATATTTCTTGCCACTCCCGTCTGGCCTGCATCGTTTCTGTTGAGAAATCTGCTGACAATCGTATGGGTGCTCCCCTATAGGTAACCAACTGTTTTTCTCTTGCTGCTTTTAATATTCTCTTTATCTTTTCCTCTTGGCATTTTAATTATGATGTGTCCTGTGGTCCTCTTTAGATTCCTATATTTTGGGGTTCTGTGCACTTCTTGGGCTTTTAAGTCAGTTTCTTTCACCAGGTGTGGGAAGTTTTCAGTCACTATTTCCTCAAGTAGGTTTTCATTACCTTGCTCTCTCTCTTTTTCTGCAACCCAATAATTCGGATGTTGGCATGCTTGAGGTTGTCCCAGAGGCCCCTTACACTATCTTCAATTATCTGGATTCTTTTTGTTTCTTGCTTTTCTGGCTGAGTGGATTTTGCTTCTTTGTATTTCAAATCTTTGACTTGGTTCTTGTGGCCCCTTGGACTGCTTTTAGGACTTTGTGTAATATTTTTTATTTCAGTCAGTGTATGCTTGATTTCTAGTTGGTCCTTTTTCATATCCGTGAAGGTCTCATTCATATCCTCAGAGGTCTTGTTCATTTCCTTGTAGGTCTCATTCATTTCCTTGTCTCATTCATTTCCTTTTAGGTCTCATTCACTTACTGGTTGGTCTTGTTTATTTCCTCGCTGGTCTGGTTTATTTCCTTGTAGTTCTCATTAAGTTCATCGGCCTTTTCTAGGAGCCTCTTGAAAAGCCTTATAACCGTGGTCTTGAACTCTATGTCTTGTCGTCTTTTTTCCTCCATTTCTTTCACACCTGATTTCTTTCCATATCTCTGCATGGTGGCTGCTTTATGTGGTAGATGTCCTCAAAGGATCAGTCGCTCAGCCTCCCCAGTTACCTGAGGTGGGTACTCTTACTGCAATTCTTTATGGGTTGTACAGTATTTTTGAATTTAAGCTCAGCTTGTTATTGTTAGCCCTAGGAGGGTTTGACCTCCAGGCCAATTGGCTGTGTAGGGAAACTGTGTTCAGGTTGGATGAGCGGAGTTTCTGAGCTGAGCAGGCAGTCTCAGTGTCAGCTGCGTCCTATGTGGGGCTCGCGCTTGTGGGTCTCTGTTGGATGGGGATGGCTGCAGACACCTCCAAGAGAAAGCTGCTAGTCTCTACCCCTTGTGAGACAACTCTGCCTCTCCCCAAATGAGTCTGCACACCCAGGGTAGTAAAACAAAGCCATCCGGTTGTCTCCAGGACCAGGGGGCAAGTCGAGCATCTGTGCTGTCGCACAGTTTATGTGCGCAACCTGCTTTTCCCAGAAACCCGGTTTCTCCTCAGACTAGGAGACCTCTGCTGCGCCCGGCTTTCAGGTTGCGTCCCCCGGACCTCAGACCTTGCTTGGCGCTGGGGAATCCATGCAGTGGGACGTCTCCGCTCTCCCCGTTGGAGAAATCCAGCCAGGGTTGCTGCTGCCAGCCACAGCCTGTGCATGACCAGGACGACTCCTAACCTCTGTTTCCATGTGTATCTTCAAGGCTGCACTCCCGCCACTCTTCTGAGTCTCAGTGTCCCACCTTTGTTTTTATTTGTGGAGTTTTCACTCAGCCAGCTTTCCGGTGATTCTGGGTGATGTTTATTTTGTTGTTATGTTGTAGTTTTTGAATTGTTGCACAGGGCAGAACAATAGGTGTTTACCTATGCCACCATCTTGGTTCCTCCTATTTAGTTTGCATTTCTTTCTCATGAATATGGTTGAGTATTTTTTCCCCATATATTTTAAGGGCCAGTTTGTTTCTATGAATTATGTATTTACAAACTTTGCTTATTTATTTATTGCCTTGCTGATTTTTTCTTGTTGAATTTTTCTTCTCAGCTATTCAAATGCTGATAAGATTTGTCTGTGATGTCAGTTGCAAATATTCATTTGTCTTTTGACTCTGCTTTTTATGCAGAATTGCTTTAAATTCTGGATGTTATGTTATTCTTGGGCAGTTCTTGCCCATTCTGACATAATAAAAGTAAAATCTCCCACATTTTCTTCTATGTTTTTTTTTTTTTACATTTAAAAATTTAATTTATCTGGAATTTATTTTGTTCTACAGTGTGAGACAGAGATCCAACCTGTTTCCCCCCTTATGTCTAGCCAGGAGTCTCAACATCATTTATTGAGTAATTTATTCTCCTTCCCTTCCCCCTCCATACATTGATTTGAAATGTCTTCTTTGTATTTGTGTCTGTTTTAGAACTTTCTATAACATATAGAGCTTTAATTCCACTCTTGAACTTGTTCTTGAAGGAAAGCTTGTTATTGTTTACGTATTGAGCGTGCTTGTATGTGGAGAGAGAAGAGCAAGTGGCGAAGTGCAGAGGAGGCACAATGGACCACGAAGGGAAGATAGGTTAGGACTACTTACCACAGGTCCAATGAGCTAACTGCTGTGCGTGCCTCCAGTAGGGGTTTTTCAAGCACTTTAAATTATTTTTTTAATTTATTGATTGATTTTAGAGAGAGAGGCAAGGAGAGAAGCACTGATTTTTTGTTTTACTTATTTATGCATTCACTGATTGATTCTTATATGTGCCCTGTCCAGGAACCAAACCCACAATTTCGTGGCATATCGGAAACAATGCTCTAACCACCTTAGCTCCCTGGCCTGGGCCTCAAGGACTTTGGTTGTTGTTGCATAATGTGAGGTAGCTTCCCTTCCAGCTCACGCAGCCCTACCTCCCAGTTTGTACCTCTCCTCTTGGCCTCTCTTCTTCCCCACCCAGTCTGGAATCTGGCTTAATCATTTGTGTTCCCTCGTGGGCACTCTACTTCTCTTAACACCCAAACCTGGGTTAACAGGGCAACTCATCTCTTCTCTGTGTCTCTGCTCAGGCCCCTCTTGCTTGCTTTTCAGTGTTTATTCCAAACCTTCCAGCCTCCGAACCCTTACTCTCAGCAAATGGCCTGTTTCATCCGTGTGGAACGCAGGCTCTCTACCTGGAATTCATGGGATTCAGGAGGTTGGGAAACTGAAATTATATGTAAAAACTTTGGAAAAGTGCATTTTTGAGAGGTGAAACATCTATATTTTTCCTTAGATTCTCAACACCCAAAAGTTTTTTAAAAATCTCTACTTTAGCAAATTAAGTATATCAGGTATACTCTCCCTTAACTTTGTAAACTTTACCTAACAATTTATCTATACCCAGTTTGTTTCTATGAATTATGTATTTACAAACTTTACGTATTTAGTTACTGCCTTGCATAAATAAATAAACACCCCCATACTCTTTTCTCTATTTTTGGAGGATATGGAATTCCTCTATTTATTTAAGGCCAACCCCTAGACATTATCCTTTAACCCCAGCCTTTTAGCTAGATTATTTTCTCTCAGTTACCCCAGCTCTTCCCTCCACTGTTACTTCCTTTCAAACTGGTCTCTCACTCCCAAGCATACACACACAGCAAGCCCACCAGCCCTGTGCTGCCTTCTCTCACCCCGGCGGTCTGCGCAGGACCGCACTGTTCTTGCTCATTCACGAACCTGTCTCTCCACTGGCCTGTGGTGGGGGACACTGCTCTGCTAGTTCGGTATCTCTAAACCAGTGTCTCGCATGTCATGATAGTTAAATATTTGTAGAGAGGAACTAATCAATTTAGTTGCTCATCTCTAGACCTCTTCCTTCTCTTGAGGCATAGGAACTAAACCAGAAAACAACTTTCTAGGTAGACACACCATAGGACTGTCCAAATGTAGCACTTTTTTTTCTTGCATTTTTTCTCTTATACTTAAAGTATACTGAATACTTCAGTAGCTTATTTATTTATGTATTTATTATTTTTGGTTATAGGTACATACTGAGTTGATCTAAACGACTCCTGAATGCTTTTCTGTATTACAATTGAGAACTCAAAGCTCATACCCTAATGAGTATAATCTGTCTTATTAATGACTAAATGAATGCCATTACTGCCCACACTGAAGCTCAATTGCTTGGAAGGCAGTGCACACAAAGCTCATTTAGCAAGTTTCCTATGAAAGGGAACCTCCCCACCCCACCTTTTATTCTCTTTAGAATGAGACATTTACAACTTATCTAATTGTCACATAGAGGCCAGCAGGACCGTGGCAACATTTGATTGCTAATTATAAACAACTATTTATTGAAGAACTACCTCCTCTTGACAACACTTTAAAAAATCCATTTTTAACTATTCCATGTCAGGGTCTTTTGCTGATTATAGATTTTTTGTTTTCAATTTTTTTTCTGAACAGAATATATTACTTTTTTTTTGGTAACAGTACCTCCAGTTTCCTTTAGAGAGCCATTACGGCACAGAGACTGGAGACCTGCAGAGCTGACGAATCTAGCGGCCCACCTGCGCCCTTCATACTGATGATTAACCAGCAGTTGCTAACACCAGACTCTGTCTTGGGCTTGAAGAAATGGAGAATTTGCCTGCTGCAAAAAACAACCATAAACTTGGTAGCTTAAACTCAGAATTTATTTCTCACATCTCTGAGGGCAAGTCTGAAATCAAGGTGTCAACAGGGCCGCACTGCCTCTGAAGGCTCATGGGGAGAATCCTTCCTCGCCTCTTCCAGCTGTTGGCAGCTGCTGAGTTCTCTGGGTTGTGGCAACAGATCCAGTCTCTGCCTCCAACTTCACAGGACCTTCCTCCTGGGGCGCCTTTGCGTCTCAAGTCTTCCTTTTCTTTCTCTTCTAAGGATACCAACCATTGGGTATAAGGTCCACCCTGGATCAAGGATGATCTCCACTTGAGCTATGATTTAATTACATCTGCAAAGACCTGTATTCCAAATAAGGTCACATTCCGAGGTCCCAGGTGGACATGCCTTTTGAAGGCTGCTCCTCCAGACCCTGAGAGACAGACAGAATCCTGATGACATAATTTGGGCATCCAGAGCCACTGTACCTAACGGTGGGCTACCTTCTGTACTATTTATTACACAAGTGAATAAATTATCTTTTTTGTTTGTTTAAGCCAGTTTGAGAGCGGTTTCTATCACTTGCTTCCCAGAGTCCTGATAAGTATAAGATTTTTAAAAAAATGTAAACTTAAATGTATTTTTAATTACATTTGATAATATATTAATTTCAGATATACAGCAGGTCATAAGGAATGAGTGTGTCTGTCTATAAAACTTTTCTGAGTGGGCCTATTATTCAGGGGTCTACAATAATGACAGCCATCATTTATTGCTGAATTTTGTGCTAATTGTCTCAATATATAATAATCTTTATTCATAGTACCCTGTGAAGTAATTTTGCCTCCATTTTAAGACAAATTGTGGCTGCGATAGGTTCAGAAATTTCCTCAAGTATATACAACTAGTTGGCAGAACCAAGAACTGATTCTAGGCTGCTGTCTCCAGTTTATGCTCTTAACTAATAGAACTCCCTGATATTAGTCAGAGCTGTTACTTGCCGCTAATACATATGGCCATTTTAAGCAGGCCCAGGAGCTATATAACCTGGGGTCTGTGCTACTACACTGCAACGCTGCTACCCCCAAAGCTGCTTTGGTGCAGTTCGGGGTCACCACCACTCCGCCCACATCCTGGGTTTCCAACATGCTAGGGAAGTGCCACTTCTGCTGCAGCTGAAGACCTGCCCACCCCACCAGCCACCACCAGATATTTCTTCACTTTCTTCCCTTGGCATCCCAATCCTATGTGGGTGCATTTGATTTGGCAGAGCCCACCCAGGTCAGGTACCTGTGCTCCAGCAGCAAGGGAGACTGGGAATATGAGGTTTGCCTTCTATCCTTTGAATCGAAAGGCTCAGTGTCCTCAGCCTGACATGACAGTAATCTGACTTTCTTTATTCTAGAAATCTTAATAACCATGTTTAAACCAAATCAAGTTTGGTTCTCATATTTGGAGGGCATTAGAATTACCTGGGGGAACTTTACAAGAAAAAGTGTCTGGGTCCAACTTCAAATCTAAGAATCAAAATCTAATAAGGCTAGGCCATCTCTATATTTAGTAAGCTCACAGAGGAGTCAGCTGAACACCAAGGTTTAAAAAATGACTTAGAGGTTTTGTTGACTAAATTGGTCCACATCTCTAAACCTAGGTATTACTCAGCTTGGTAAATGTTGAACTAAAGATACAATCCTTCTGGTTGTTGCTATGTACTCATTAGAAGGGATATGTGACTTTTTAAAAAGCTCTTTATGATTAGCTGGTAAAAGGAAATCTCTGAATCCATCTTTTCATGTTATTTTCTTAGAAGCATGACAGAGTCATGAGTCAACAAACATAAATTGACTGGTGAGGTCTAATCTGGTCTTTATTGATAATGGTTTGACTGGCAAACATTTTTAACTCTAAAAACCCTCAGTTTTCAAATGACAATTTTATTAACCAGTATACAAGGCTGTTGGGGTAGTGTGGGGTGGGGAGGAAAAGACCAATTTAAAAGACTGAAAATACCAGTTCAAGTGAAAACTAAAGAATGACCATAATTTTTAGATTTTCTGGCAAATATCAAATTAATCGTATCTGTTATAAAAAGTAGCAACCTTAGGTTAATAAATTACTTTAAGTGTGTAGTGTGAATGAGGTATAATATTATATATTCTTAACTGAGTTTAGCAAAATGTGTTGCCTTTAGCTGTTATCTCCAAAGATAAAAACCATCAACAGTTATATACAGGATTCCAAAATGGCAGTGGAAGCTACAATGACACTCTTCCAGTACCAAAGTTGAAATACAACTAAAATGCAGAAAAACCACCCTGAAAAATCTTTTTGTCACTTCTTCAGTAGTCCCCTTCATCGTTCAGTTTCTAACTCTGACCCTATATAACAAAAAATTAGGACTTAAGAAAAGGGTTAATGCTGCACAGCCCAATCCCCAATTATAGAAAAACACATGAAAGAATTTAGGAAGTACAGAGAGAAAAAGCTCATTATCAATCAATCCAGTAAACCCATCAATGGTTAGATAACCCTATCACATGCACAACAATGGAACCTTGTTATAACCCGTGCAGCCCCTTGTGCCATGGTGCTTTTCAGAGCATTTGTCTGTCTTGTCTTGTATTTCTAAATAAATAGTTATGCAGTTATATTGGGATAAGGAAAACCTGGCAAAGAAGTTGGGGTGAAATACTTCTTTTCACAGTAGCCCACAGTGACCTGGTTGAACAGAATGAATGATCTTTACAGAATATTCTCTTTATCAGTATTGCCCGTTTGAGATAAGCTAATAATAAACAAAAATAAAAGACCACAAGTTCTCAGGTACAGAAACTTTATTTACACATAAAAATTATACTTCAGAAATTCTCCTTTTCTAAAGTCTATTAATTGTAAAGTTCAAAATGAAAAAATTGAAAGGAGCAGTGTATCGATTTTTAATTTTGTACACACTCCAGTCACAACTGATTTTTAAGCTGCAAAAAAATATGCCTCTCCTATAACAGAAAAAGCATGACCTTTTGTAACTGCAGACTAAAGTCACATGGTGGCATCAAAAGTCAAATGAAATAAATTAATATTCTGAAATAGAAGACTAGGCTTTGATGCTACAGAGGTCTGACCTCTAACTACTTCCCTCCATGGTAATCCTTTCTCTGAGGTATATAACTCAACAGAGAATTTTTTCACTAACATTATCATAAAAAAAGTGAAGAGAGAAGTGATAAGGGCTTTTGTAAAATTATCTCCCATGATTATATACATCTCTGAGTAATAACATTAACATTATCCACTCTATATAAGAAACAAATAATTTACATAATAATCATTTATCTCTTCTGGAGCATGTAAGCTTCAATACCATGTTAATTTCAACCTCACTTCTCAAAAAAAATTAATTCAAAGAATCATTAAATGTTCAAGTGATTAAATGTCAAGTGGCTCCTACATCCAAACAAGATTAAAAACGCTTAGTAAGACATGGCCATTTTTTTTTTAGAATAGGGCTTACTTTATTACATTTTACCCAATATAAAAAGGACTTATTTGATAAAACAGTCTTATTATGGATTTAACCACCATTTCTCATCTTTTGCCCCCTCCACCAATTCCGCCAATTGCAAAAGCCACCATTTATTTATCAGTAATATGGTTACTCTTTGAAACACGTACATTTATTTCAGATGACAATTTAGAGAAGTGGACAAAACCATATAATTTCAGGCACAATGAACTTAAATGTCACCTTCAACAGTAAAGAATGTCAAGTAGCTGTTTCACTTTTTAACTTAGTGTTGTTCTTTATCTTCTTCATTTTTAAGTTCCAAAAGAGGTCACAGTTCTATAAGACTTGGCCAAGAAGTGTAGGGAATTAAAAAGTCCTTATTAGAAAATGCCAACAGTCTCAATTTTCTACCAGATGAACAGGAGACTCGATTTAATAATGCCATTTACAGCCCGAAGAGCAGATGAAATGACTACCTTTCCATTCTGGGCAAACAGTTACTCTGCTCTTCCATTGTCAGTGTTGCTGCACTGGGTTTAGTGTCTCCATGAGGCAATGGCCTCTGGCCTGACATTTTATTAGAACTGGACGCAGGGTGGCATGAAGGGGCATTGGATCTGAGGCAACAGTGAGGTGGTAAGTCATAGGAAGAAGAAGGTCATGGACGTTCCAAGGGTGAGGGAAGAAATAAATAGTAAAAATGTAACACAGAAATATCTTATCCCCATCAGGATGAGAGCAAAGCAAAAATAAGTATCCAAAGATGACATTTTTACTTTAAAAATGCCAGATTTCCCATAAACATAAGTTAGGAATTTATAGAAGGATGAGAAAATAGATAACATTTTTCCTCTCACTGAGAAAAAAAAATTATTAACAAAATTAAATGAAAACAATAGATGCTCTTGCACAAGCTTTGTATTTAGACAATATCTCCCACTAAAATGACATCTTTAGTAAAAAAGTAGCTCTGTTCAATCTGTTTCGACAAGAAGCCTTTTCATAAATTTGCTTAAGAGAATAATTCATTCTTCAATAGCACCCTCTTGAGTAAGCTACAGTTTACACAGAAAATATCATCAGAAAATATCATTGTACTACTATGATTAAAATAATAATGTGTAGCCTTTTTTGAATGGTTTACATACTTTTTCAATAAAGCCTAAATGAACTAGGAATCAAAACTTTTCCCATTAAAACCTTGTGGTTTATATATATATATAATATATAATATATATATATATATATATATATATATATATATATATATAAAGAACACAAAACTAGCAGAACAGTTAGGACTAATCTATAAGAAAAAATAACTTACAGAACTATTTAGAAATTTTCATTTAACACTTAAAGAGGCAGTACTTAAAGCATTACAAATTTATAATGCTTCATTAGGATGGTTATGATTACAGAGTTTCATTTTTAAGAAAAGGCTATTTGTGATTGATATAAAAGACCTGTCCCCAATAAATTAGATAAAAAATAGCCTATCTGATGAAAGAGTAATATGCAAATTGACCATACCTCCAATCAAGCCACACTGAGAGCCACAAATATCAGCCAATCAGGAGCAAATTATGCAAATAAACCCCAATCAAGATGGCTGTGGCCACTGAGAGCAGGAGGGAGGCTTGGGTTTCCCTGGCAATGGAGGAACACAAGCTTTCCGCCTGCCCTTGCCAGCCTAGGCCTCCACTCTAGGCTACAAAGTTTCAATTATAGACAGTACATAATCCCAACAGAAATGGCTGTCACCACAGAGCGAGCAGAAGGCTTGGCTCTGCTCCAGGCTTCAAAGTTTCAATTGTACAACATAAATTAGTCCCAGATCCCAGGACCTCCACTTGGGTTGCTAGGGAGTGTGGTCGGCCTGCAAACCACCACAGACCCCTCGCCCAGGCTGTCCCATGCCCCAAGGGAACCCCCACCCTGATCCATGACACTCTTCAGGGCAAATCAGCTGGCCCCCACTCATGCACCAGGCTTCTATCCTAATAAGAGTAATATGCAGATTGACCATCACTCCAACACACAGAGGGCTACCCCCATGTGGTCAAAGATCCTGCCCCCATGTGGACACAAGATGGCCACCACAAGATGGCCAGCAGGGGAGGGCCACTGGGAGGTTCCAGGCCTGCAAGGGAGGGCAGTTGTGGGGCATCAGGCCAGCAGAGGAGGGCAACTGGGAGGCACCAGGCCTGCAAGGGAGGGCAGTTGGGGGCAATTAGGGGAGGGCATTTATGAGTGACCAGGCCAGCAGAGAGGGAAATTGGGAGCAAACAGGCTGGCAGGGGAGCAGTTAGACATCAATTAGGCTGGCAGAGTAGTGGTTAGGGGGTGATCAGGCTGGCAGGCAGAAGCAGTTAGGGGCAACCAGGGAGGCAGGCAGGTGAGTAGTTTGGAGCCAGCAGTCCTGGATTGTGAGAAGGATGTCTGACTGCCCGTTTAGGCCCGATCCTACCAGACATCCCTCGAGGGATCCTAGATTGGCGAGGGTACAGGCTGGGTGGAGGGACATCCCCTGCCTCCCGTCCATGAATTTTGTGCACTGGGCCTCCAGTGTTAATTATAAATGGGTAAAGTGAGAACATCTCAAAGAAGAGTTTGTAGACTTAGAAAACTTTGGTCGAGATCAAAGAGCTGAGTAATACCACTGCTCATGTAACGGTATGTCTTTTTAATTTAATTTTATTAATTTTAAAAAGAGAGGGAGGGAGGAAGAAAGAACGGAAGGAGGGAGGGGGGAGAGAGAGAGGAGAGGAGAGAAGAGAAGAGAAGAGAAGAGAAGAGAAGAGAAGAGAAGAGAAAGAAGAGGAGAGGAGAGGAGAGGAGAGGAGAGGAGAGGAGAGAAGAGAAGAGAAGAGAAAGAAGAGGAGAGGAGAGGAGAGGAGAGGAGGGGAGAGGAGAGGAGAGGAGAGGAGAGAAGAAGAGAGGAGAGGAGAGGAGAGGAGGGGAGAGGAGGGGAGAGGAGAGGAGAGGAGGGGAGAGGAGGGGAGAGAAGAAGAGAGGAGAGGAGAGGAGGGGAGAGGAGGGGAGAGGAGAGGAGAGGAGAGGAGGGGAGAGGAGAGGAGAGAAGAAGAGAGGAGAGGAGAGGAGAGGAGAGGAGGGGAGAGGAGGGGAGAGGAGGGGAGAGGAGAGGAGAGGAGGGGAGAGGAGAGGAGAGAAGAAGAGAGGAGAGGAGAGGAGAGGAGGGGAGAGGAGGGGAGAGGAGAGGAGAGAAGAAGAGAGAAGAAGAGAGAAGAAGAGAGGAGAGGAGAGGAGAGGAGAGGAGAGAAGAGGAGAGGAGGGGAGAGGAGGGGAGAGGAGGGGAGAGGAGGGGAGAGAAGAAGAGAGGAGAGGAGAGGAGAGGAGAGGAGAGGAGAGGAGAGGAGGGGAGAGGAGGGGAGAGGAGAGGAGAGAAGAAGAGAGGAGAGGAGAGGAGAGGAGAGGAGGGGAGAGGAGGGGAGAGGAGAGGAGAGAAGAAGAGAGGAGAGGAGAGGAGAGGAGGGGAGAGGAGAGGAGAGGAGAGGAGAGGAGAGGAGAGGAGAGGAGAGGAGAGGAGAGGAGAGGAGAGGAGAGGAGAGGAGAGGAGAGGAGAGGAGAGGAGAGGAGGGAAAACATCAATTAGTTGTTCCACTTGTTGAGGCTTTCATTGGTTGATTCTTCTGTCCTGACCGGGGATCGAACCAAAACCTTTGCATATTGGGACAATATTCTAACCCACTGAGCTACCTAGCCCGGGCCAATGGCATGTCTTGTTCCTCAGATTGCCTTCCCTAGAAATACTTATTAAAGTTTAAGAAAATTTTTCCTTAGTTCATGAGATAACACAGATATTTTCCCTCTTTTTGACTTCAAAACAAACACACCAAAAAACCCAAACAAATAAAAAGCCCAGAGTGCCCAAACAAGCAAAGTGTTAACGAAGCAGTCAAACCTCCATATCTTCTATTTTCAAGTCAATGTGTATTCACTGGCTGCAGCTGAAAGGGAATATCGAAACAATTTCAAATTCCTGGATTAACTGTAAGGACCCGGAACACTTGCTCCAGGGCTGGCTAGTGATACCCGATGAAGAGAGGCAGGCTATGGCAGAGATTCAGGGGACAGTCCTGACCAGGCCTGAAAGGATACTTGTGAACCATCACAAAAATTAGGGCATGGCAGAGGAATCGCCAGAATAATTAATTGAAGAAAAGCCCACACTTTCTCAGAAGCCAAAGACACATACAATTCTATTCTACATAAGAAACACCAATTTTATGTTTCCTCTCAACTCTAAAGGATGCACAGAACAGGGTGTATTTGTATGGTTTTTAAAGTCATCTCTAAACTTAAGAAACCTAAAATGAAAGAATAAAGGTGGACAATAAAAAGGTATTCTTCAACTTTTCTTCATTGTACAGGGAAATCCCCCTGAAGTAAGAATAAGAAAATTCAGTAAGTTGGAAAATATTTCTGACTTTATTTTCTCTTAAAGCACATTTTTATACTAATGCAGGTTTTATATAATTAAAAAAAGCCATAAAGGTTTTTAAGAAGCAACATTAGTTTTTATGTAATTTTTAATCACCTTTATGAACTCTTGTCAGTTTGGACTATAAATGAATGATGTAATGGTTTTGAACCTTACTTTACTGAGATCCTTTAAAAGCAATGAACATTGTTCTAATTGTGATCTTATTTGACATCAAAAGATCACTAGTGCCCGGCCAGTGCGGCTCAGTGGTTGAGCACAGACCTATGAACCAGAAGTCAGTTTGATTTCTGCTGAGGGCACATGCTTGGGTTGAGAACTCAATCCCCAGTAGGGGGTGTGCAGGAGGCAACCAATCAATGATTCTCTCCCATCACTGATGTTTCTATCTCTCCCTCTTTCTCCCTCCTTGAAATTAATAAAGACATGTATTAAAAAAATACTATTAATAAACCTCCTTCATTCATCCTTTACACCCTCTTTTCCATTTTTCATAAACTAAACTTTTATTACAGAATTTAGAGTAGCAATGCCCCGTTAGTTATTATAAAAACAAGGCTACTTTTCCATGAACAACATTTATAAGCCCACAAGGGCTGAATTTTTTAAAAAACCAGTTTACTTATAAAAAAAGATTTGCAGATTTAGAATCCATTTTACTATAAAAGCAAATAGATTTTCATACAAAATTATTTACAAACAAAATTTATTTTTAGTCCTGGCCAGCTTGACTCAGCGATTGAAGGCCTACAGAATGAAGGGTTCCAGGTTCGATTCTGGTCAAGGGCATGTACCTCGGCTGCAGGCTTGGTCCCCGGCCCTGGCTGGAGTACATATGGGAGGCAACTGACTTTCTCTCACATCAATAGTCCTCTCTTTCTGTCTCTCCCCCTTCCTTTCATTCTCTCTAAAAACCAACAGAAAAATATAATTGGGTGAGGATTAAACATATTTTTTGTTAAATTTCTTTTTAAGAAGTTCAAATTTATTGGTATAAAAATATACCGCACTGAAATATACTTACTTATAAAAACATACTGCCTTTGCCGTGTGAAAATCTGGTGTTTAGTTCTCTAGATTTTCTTACGAGGGCTTTTTTCTGAGCTTCATCAAACCGATGCACCTTGAGGTCCTTATCACGGTCAAATGGTATTCTTTCTTGGGGCTTATTTTTATCTTCAGCGGCCTTACTCTTCAGTTTTTTCTGATGCATGTCCATAAGAGATTCTGATCTTTTCGATTCCTGGGGAAAGTCAGAAGAGTAGGAAAAAGTCTTGGCTTGTGTAGATTACTGACAGAATACGATAGTGACACAAACAGTTAAGTAGTGATGGCGAGCAGTAAGACAGCTATTTACAAACCCCAACAGGTTTTTCCAAAGCCAAGACAGCATCTATGAAGAAAATATGTATTACAGGTTAATTCAATTAAACCAAAATGAAGACATCTACTAACTACATGCCATACACACATAAAGAGCAAGACAGAAAGGAAACAAATGTTTCAATAATAAAAGAGAAAAGCATTGTTTGATGTATCAAAATTAGAGTCCACATAAGTACAAGAGTGATACAGAAAGAGCAGTTCCACTCTCACGTGGCAGCCTGGTTAAAGCTTTATGGATGTGCTGGTCTGTGGGGCCTACATGAGTGCCCGGGAAGGGAAGGGCACTGCCAGGCTGAAGCAAAAACAAGGGCAGACCAGAACAGTAAGTGCAGAGGTGACACAATCCAAGGCCTACTCCCGACCAAGAGAATTTTGTTCCTTTCAGTTCTGTTCTTTCTCTTATCGCCCTCATTTTCTTCCTTCGTAGTTGGGGCAGGTGCTCACATTTTAAGAAATATATATATATATATGAGATGAGGTCTGAGCAAAGGCAATTGGTTTCATAAGTTAGAGATTCATTTTAAACCTTTCAGTAGAAAATAAAGTAAAAGACAGAATGGCCTGGTGGAAGAAGCAGGGAGTGGGATGCAGGAATAGATACAAGTAATACAGATTAGAAGCTTTCAAAGTGGGATACGTGTGTCTCTGGGGGCTACACAGAGTGGATTCCATGGGTATGAAGCCATGAGTAATTTTAAGGTTATCCACCCATGACTCTCAACTTCTTCATGGAGGCTTACTTAAAATTAATTTTCCCAATAATGCATCGTATAAGAATGTCTCCCCTTTTGTCATAGCCTCTTACCACTTAAAGGTGAGGCCTTTCAGAATCTTACTACAGAATATTGTGTAAGAAAGCAAGTCTTTAGGGCATCAAACAAAAAAATCTGAAACACCAGTATGAGTGAAACTTCCTCTAATCAAGGAAGGGTTTTGTGTCCTTTTTGTCAAACATACTTCTCTCAGGAGTGTAATGCCCTTTTGAAATGGGTGTTTTGGCTCTTACTGGAATGTTCTGAGTTCAGATATACTAAGAGTGGGGCCATGAAAGAAAGGGCAATTTTTGCTTAACATACCTCATCTCTTCCAGGCTCTGCACTGTCAAAGAATGTACTTGGGAGCAAAGATTCACATGAAGGCAGCCCAGTGGAAGCAAAAATAACAAGGCACTGGTAAGAAATGCTAAAGGTGGCAGCATCTTATTTCATGCACAAGACAAACTCATGGCACCTACCTACTTTAGAATTCAGAAGTGTTACAGAAATGATCATAAACACATCTATTTGAGTG
Source organism: Antrozous pallidus (assembly GCA_027563665.1). Lineage (NCBI taxonomy): Eukaryota > Metazoa > Chordata > Mammalia > Chiroptera > Vespertilionidae > Antrozous > Antrozous pallidus. The sequence goes on from CM050519.1 coordinate 11,537,896, forward strand.
AAAAAACGAAGTCAAACTTTCTGGCAGAAAGTAAGTCTGACTTGGCTGATTTGACAACCAGACTGATTTTGTCAATTAGGTTATGTGACAGTTATTTCCTATAAATAAATGAGCCCAATTTGGAGCTATAAGGCTTTAGCAGAATATACAAAAAATGCTGTATTAATAAATATTTAAGTTAGCACTATTTCCATTCTTCCAATCCTTCTCATTTCATAAATAAATCTTGGTCAAGTCTTTAGAAACAAACTGATTTGTAATTCAAGTACTTTCTAGTCCTCCTTCCTTCCTCTCTCTCCCCCTCCCTTCCATTTCAGAGAGGAAGAGAAAGTGAGAGATAGAAACATCAATGATGAGAGAGAATCATTGATGGGCTGCCTCCTATATGCTCCACACTGAGGATTGAGACCATAATCTGGGCATGTGCCCTGACCTGGAATCAAACCGTGACCTCCTGGTTCATAGGTTAATGCTCAACCATGGAATTCTTTTTTTTTTAAATATATTTTATTGATTTTTTACAGAGAGGAAAGTAGGATAGAGAGTTAGAAACATTGATCAGCTGCCTCTTGCACACTCCCTACTGGATATATGCACGCAACCAAAGTATATGCCCTTGACCGGAATCGAACCTGGGACCCTTGAGTTCGCAGGTTGACACTCTATCCACTGAGCCAAACCGGTTAGGGCTGGAGTTCTTTATTTTTAATAGGTAAAAATTCAAATGATGCGGAAAAAAAAAAAAGTTATCAATATGTATAGCATGGAGAAACAGCTAATAACTTAAGTCTGAATTCAGAAAATCTGGGTTGCAATGATGGTCTTGCTGTTTTTAACACCGGTGACTTTAGGCAAGTAATTTAAGCCCTCAATGTCTCAGCTGTAAAATGGCAGTAATCCTATATAATAAACGGCTAATATGCATATCGACCAAAGGGCCAGTTGCTATGACGTGCACTGACTACCAGGGGGCACACGCTCAACGCAGAAGCTGCCTCCTGGTGGTCAGTGGGCCCCTGCCACTCAGCCAGAAGCCGGGCTCATGGCACAGTGGTGGTGGTGGGAGCCTCTCTCCCTCCACTGCAGGTGGGCAGTAAGGAGCGATGGGTCCCGGACTGTGAGGGATCCTGAACTGCGACACAGCACAGGCCAGGCTGAGGGGGACCACCCCCCCCAAGTGAATGTCATGCACTGGGCCTCTAATAATAGTAATAATTTAAAAATATTCAGACGAGAGAGGAGTTAAATGATCTAAAGAATACAAAGGATTTAGTACAGTGTTGGGCACATAAGAATCTCCCAATAAATGTTAAGTGCTAGATTTACTGAGAATTTACTATATTGTAATCCTTGTGATATCTCTGTAAATTAAATGTCATTATTCCCATTGTTCAGATTTGGAAAGAGAGAATGAGAAATAAACTAATGGAATCAATGTGAGAAAAAATACTGAAGTTGGCCTGGCTGGCATGGCATAATGGTTGGGCATTGACCTATGAATCAGGCGGTCACAGTTCCATTTCAGGTCAGGGCATGTGCCAGGCTGTGGGCCGCTTCTCCAGTGTGGGGTGTGCAGAGTGACCCACGATCCTTTCTCATCATTGACCTCTCTCTCTCTCTCTCTCTCTCTCGCTCCCTCTTCCTTCCTCTCTGAAGTCAATAAAAATATACTTTAAAAAATAACAGATAAATAAGAAACCCCAAAACAAATGAATAGCTCTGGCTGACGTGGTTTAGTCAGCCTCAGTCAGTCAGTCAGTTGAGTCCTGTCCCGGGCATTAAAGGACAGTGGGTTCGATTCCTGGTCAGGGTGCATATCCAGGCTGCAGGACTGACTCCTGGTTGGAGCATGTAGGAGGCAATCAATCGATGTTTCTCTCTCACTTTGATGGTTCTCTGACTTCAGTTTTTTTCTCTCTTTCTCTCTCTTCCTTCATCTCTCTCCTTAATAAACAAAACAAAAAAGACAAATTTGCTGAAACCTGTGTTTTTCTAGTAGTAAGTAACTTTCATCTAAAGACCAGAAACTAACTGGAAAAAAAGTCTTTCATTAAGAGATTAAACTGATATTTTACTTTTTTACACTTAATAATTATTCATCAACATTTGCAATATGTTTACACTGTTTTGATCAACTGAAATTATAACTTACCCCAGAAGTAAAAAAGTGCAAACATTTCAAGACAGATACAGAAAATTGAAAAAAGAAAAAACTTTCAATTTCAATTTATGTATATACTAGAGGCCTGGTGCATGAAATTCGTGCATGGGAGGAGCGGGTTTGCGGGGGGGCGGGGGGGGTGTCCTTCAGCCCAGCCTGCACCCTCTCCAATCTGGGACCCCTCGAGGGATGTCCGACTGCCCATTTAGGCCAACAGACATCCTTCTCACAATCCAGGACTGCTAGCTCCAAACTGCTCACCTGCCTGCCTTCTTGATTGCCCCTAACAGCTTCTGCCTGCCAGCCTGATCACCCCCTAACTGCTCCCCTGCCAGCCTCTTTGTCCCCAGCTTCCCTCCTCTGCTGACCTAGTCACCCTTCACTCCCCTCCCCTGCAGGCTTGATCGCCCCCAACTGCCTTCCTTTGCAGGCCTGGTTCCTCCCAACTGCCCTCCCCTGCTGGTCTGATGGCCCCCAAATGCCCTCCCTTGCTGGCCTGGAACCTCCCAATGGCCCTCCCCTGCTGGCCATCTTGTGGTGGCCATCTTGTGTCCACATGGGGCAGGATCTTTGACCACAGGGAGGCAACCCTCTTGTGTGTTGGAGGCCAATCTGCATGTTACTCTTTTATTAGATAGGATAGAGGCCTGGTGCATGGGTGGGGACTGTCTGGTTTGCCCTAAAGGCTGTCCTGGATCAGGGTGGGAGTTCCTTTGGGATGTGGGGTGGACTGGGCGAGGGGCCTATGGTCGTTTGCAGGCTGGCCATGCCCCCCAGCAGAGGCCCTGGGATCTGGGATTAATTTATATTCTACAATTGAAACTTTGTAGCCTGGAGCAGAGCCTTCTGCTCGCTCCTTGGTGACAGCCATTTCTGTTTGAAACTTTGTAGCCTAGAGTGGAGGGCTAGGCTAGGGCTGCAGAAGTTTGGCTTCTTCCATCACCCTGGCAACCCTAGCCTCTCTCTCCAGCTCCCTGGCTGCTGCTATTTCTGTTGGGATTATGTATCTTCTATAATTGAAACTTTGTAGCATTGAGTGAAGGCCTAGGCTGGCAAGGGCAGGTGGAAAGCCTGGCTTCCTCTGTTGCCAGGGAAACCCAAGTCTCCCTCCTGCTCTCAGTGGCAGCAACCATCATGATTGGAGTTTATTTGCATAATTTGCTCCTGATTGGCTGGTGGGCATGGCTCGATGGAGGTAAGTCAGTTTGCATATTACTCTTTTATTAGATAGGATATTTTTGTTGTAGTAAAATAGGGCTTATCAGATATAATTATAAAGCTTAATTAGGATAAAATTCTATGGCAGGAGAAAAATAAAATTATGAATTCAAGGAGAATAAAGAATGCAACTGTTAAGGAAGTACTTGTTTATATATATATATTAATAGATAATGGTAAAAAGGAGACATATGTACTATTATTTGTAATACATTAAACAATACAAAAATAGATAATGATAAATATTGAATTGCAATTACATATAGATTCCACGTTAAACATTTAATAGAGCAATATAACATGCTATAAATTCATGCTTGGTAACTACTGAAACTTAGTTAATGAAAAATTTTAGATGTCAAGTAAAAAGTTTCTTTTAGGGGATACCAAGCAGAAACACTTGAAGACCACTGGTCTCCACTCCTGATTAACTGATCAGAAATAGATTCCTGTCCTGGCTGATGTAGCTCAGTTAGTAGAGGGTCCTCCTGTGCACTGAAAGGTTACTGGTTGGATTCGCAGCCAGGGCACATGTCCAGGTTGCAGACTCCACCCCCAGTGAGGGAGGGTAGGGAGGGCATGCAGGAGGCAGATGATTTATGTTCCACTCTCACGTCTATATTTCTCTATCTTCAAAAAAAATCAATACATATATTTTTAAAAATAAATAGATTCCTGAGCCCCACCATAATAATTTAGTGAATGATAATTGTCAACTGTAGGTCACAGCAACTGTGCCCTTAACAACCACCCAGGTTCTTATTCAGGGCAACCCTCAGATGTGCAACCCACTGAGTAGATAATTCTTTCTGGCGGAGAATGACAACACAAAGAGAAGTGGAGCAAGGTTAATTCTATGATGGGGAACTATAATGTAATATAAATAGAATTGTATGTAAATGCAAAGAAATATAAAAATTTGAACTTTCAAAACTATTTCTCCACATTTTCCTCTTTCTCCATTAATGAGAAAATAATAATTCATTAATTATACAACTAGAGGCCCAGTGCACAAAATTTGTGTGTCCCTCAGCCCAGCCCATACCTTCTCCAATCTGGAACCCCTCAGGGGATATCCAACTGTGGGATTGGGCCTCTACCAGCAGTCGGACATCCCTCTCACAGTCCAAGACTGCTGACTCCCTACTGTTTGCCTGCCTGCCTGACTGCCTCTGACTGGTTCTGCCTGCCAGCCTGATCACCCCCTAACCACTCCCCTGCCAACCTGATCACTGCCTAACCACTCCCTTGACAGCCTGATTGATGCCTAACTGCTCCACTGCCGGCCTGGTCCCTCCCAACTGCCCTCCCCTGCTGGCCTGATCGCCCACAGCTGCCCTCCCCTGCCAGGTATCTTGTGTGAGGGCATGATGGTCAATTTGCATATTATATCTTTATTATACAGTATGATGGAGGTGTAGAGATAGGCTATCAAGAGTTGAAAGGGGAAGGCCTGAGATATTTTTTATTTTTTTATTATTATTTTAAAAATATATTTTATTGATTTTTCACAAAGGAAGAGAGGGATAGAAAGTCAAAAACATCGATGAGAGAGAAACATCGATCAGCTGCCTCTTGCACACTCTCTACTGGGGATGTACCCGCAGCCACAATACATGCCCTTGACCGGAATCGAACCGGGGACCTTTCAGTCCGCAGGCCAACGCTCTATCTACTGAGCCAAACCAGTTTTGGTGGCCTGAGATATTTTTTTAAACAGCTGGAGAAAACAGAACAAAGTTTGGAGAAAATGAGAGAAAAATGAAGTTGTAGAGGCCCTCCTTTACCTAGAGCCCCTACTGAGAAACAGGATGAGCAAACTGTACAAAAGGTAACAAAAGGCCAACAAAAATGGGGAAATAAAGATGGCAGGTTTTAATTTACTGATCCACTATGCAGACATCTCCCAACATATGATGTTTCAATTTACAATTTTTCAACTTTACAGTGGTGCTAAAGTGATAAGCATAATTTTATGTGAGATATCCAACACTTTATTATGAAATAAGCTTTATGTTCGATGATTTTGCCAATTATAAGCTAATGTAAGTGTTCTGAGCATGTTTAAAGTAGGCTAGGCTAAGCTGTGATGTTTGGTAGGTTAGGTGTATTAGATGCATTTTTGACTCAATGATATTTTCAACTTACGATGGGTTTATTGTGATGTAACCCCATCGAAAGTAAAGGAGCATCTGCTTTAGTAAATTAAGTATCAATAAAGACAGGGAATACATCAAACCACTGGACTATTATAACCAATTCAAACAATTCAGGGTTTCAAATTTGTCATATCAATTGTTTCGGGTGTACTGTCCGGATTAGCATCATTTGTACATTGTGACACACATTGACTACACTACTGCTAGAATCATAAAAAAACAATAAAAACACCTAAGAGTCAATTCACTAAAAAAATCACTGAAAGCCAATTCATGTAGAGACTAATTTGCTGATTTACCTGATTTAATCGTTTAACAGAAGTCTGCATTTTATAAAGCTTTCTAAAAGCCAGGGCAATTTATGTTAAATGGGACAGTGTTATAGTAGCTTTTGAAAATTCATGCTAAGATTCTAGTTTGTTTTTTATTTTGTCTGTTCAATGGTAATATTTTAAATATTGCTTGATTTATCAAAACTAAGAATTATAAGGTGGTTTAGTCTTAAGACTATTACCATTTTAAATAGCACATCTCACAAGTAACCAAAATTTCAGTATGAGATTAAAACCCTAATTTTAAAATGCATTTTAAAGTCAATTGCACATATTACTACATGTACCCTAAGTACTTCAACACCCATTTCCTTAGCTACAGTTCAAGATTTGTTTACAAGCTTATCTTTTAAGGTAAGTTTATACACAAATGAAAGGCACAAATCTTAAATTACATTTAGTATGTTTTAGAATTTAAACTCCTATCAAGATCTGGAACAATTCCATCACCCCAGAAAGCTCCACCTGCTCCTTTTTACTCAGTCACACATTTCACTCCAACAACCACTACTGTGATTTTTTTTCTGCTTGTTGTAGAGCTTCACATGAATGGAATAATTGAGTATGGACTTGTGTAGGAAATCATTTTTCATTCAGCACAAGGACTTTATGATTTAACCACATTGTCACATTTATTTATAATCTGTTCCTTTTTTTGTAGTATTTCATTATATAAATTTGATGGGCACTTGGGCTACTCACAAATTTAGCTATTATGAATAACTGTGAATATTCTACATAAGTCTTTTCTTAAAGCTACTATGAATTAAAGCATATTCCAGTCTTCATGTGGACATGTTTTCATCTGTCTTAGATAAATGGCCAGGATGGGGTTGCAGGATCAAAGGGTAGGTGTATCTTCAGTTTTATAAAAATGCCCATTGGAAAAAGGCACAGCTTGTGGATTTTCAGCTATTCGTCTAGTCTAACATAACTCGATATGGCTATAAATTTTGGCCAAAAGTACCACTTTATATTGCATCCCACATATTTGTAGTTTTGTATCATTCAGGTTTAGGTATTTTCTAAATTCCACGAATCATATCTTCTTTGATGCAAAGTTTAAATTTTGAATTTTTCTAATTTCTTCTTGTATAAGACTTTTAAATTATTTAAATTTAATTTAAATTCTGTGTGGTCAGAGAAGATGGCTTGAATGATTGTGATTTTCAACTTTGTTGAGACAATGACTTTTGTGCTCATCAGTTTTCATAATGTTCCATGGCAGCTGAGTTATTGGTCAGTTTCCTAAAAGGTTTCATGTGTGCGTTACTGTCTACATATGTCCAATAACTCACTCTGATTATATTTTTAATGTTTATGGGACTTACTGTTAACTAATATCTTAGAAACAGAAGGTAATTTTCCTGAACACCTTTCAGGGCCAATGGGTTCAGTGACTGATATTTATTATTTGAACTGGAACACCATTTTCTTTCTTCTCTCGAGTAAGAGAATGTAACAAAATGATGATATGCCAAATGAATCATGACCATTCAGTTTACAAATTTAGATTGAACCATATTTTAAAAACATTTTTCTTCCATATTTAAATATTTGCATAAAACATTCCAAATCTGCTTATAATTAAAAAAATATATGAATTGAAGTTCTCTAGGAGTTAGTAGGACTCTTACTTTCTGATCACGTGCTACTGATCTCTAGGAATTAGATTTCTTATACACTGAGTGGCCAGATTATTATGATCTCTGAATGCATAATAATCTGGCCACTCAGTATATATATATATGTGTGTGTGTGTATGTGTGTGTATTAGAGGCCCAGTGCATGAATTTGTGCATGGGTGGGGTTGAGCCAGCCTGGCCAGGGGGAGGAGACATGGGTGGTTGGCTGGCCTGACTGCTGGTAGAACTCCTGGTTGAGGGGACAAGTGCATATTAGCCTTTTATTATATAGGATACACATTGAGTGGCTAGATTATTATGCATTCAGAGATCATAGTAATCTGGCCACTCAGTGTATATGACTTAAGTAAAAAAATTAACTAAGAATATTACAAAAAGAATTTTATATAAATATATATACAACAGAGTTTAGACATGTAAAAGAAAGAGAAACAAGCAAAAGAAAAAACAAGGAGCATTAAAATATAGAAAAAAGTTAAAGGTTATATATTTTTTCTGACTTACATTGTATGAGGACACCTGCTCAGCCAATCTCTTTTCCCTTCCTGACAATGTATGTTCTTCATCCTTCTTATTGAATGACTTCCTTGCTTCTTTTGTCTCCTGAGGAATGAACACAGATAACACATTACTGAACCATATAATTAAGAGAAAGTGAAAAAGAAATACTACTATTTTTACTCAGATTGAATAATTAGAGACTAAACTAAGCCAGGCTTGTTGAACCTCTTTCCATTAGAAATGTTAATATACTCGATAAGAGGTCTGTTAGTATTCTAAGATTTTCCCGAAAACAAGAAAAAACAAACAAACAAAAAAACACACCACAACTCTATCAACTAACTGGAAGAATCACCTATTTCCTGAACTCAGATATGAGTCTGACAATGATGAAATGTAAAAGATAAAATAAGGCTTAAAAAGAAATCCTGTATTATATTTTCAAAACTTGGAAAATCACTCTTGAGGAAACAAAGTAAAAAAATAAAAAATAAAAGGTGTACAGACTGGAAAAGAAAAATAAAACTATATCCACAGATGACAAACCATCTAGGTAGAGAACCCCAAGCAATCAAGAGAAAAACTGGAATTAATAAGCAAGTACAGCAAAGCTGTAGGACACAAGGCCAGTATACAAAATACACCAGCAATGAACAACTGGAATTCAAAATTAAGAACAACCATTTATCACAGCACACCACAAAAATAAGGTTTGTACTTAGATAAATTTCAAACAAATTTTAGTTAGAAAACAAACAATTAAAAACCATTTTTTCAAAGCATACTTTTATGCTGTTGCTATTTGCTTAAGAAAACCAATAAGGCTCTTATACAATATTTATCTTATTAATGGACTAAAACAACACTTTATTTAATAAAGTACGATAAAAACACAGAAATAGTTCAATTCTTACTTTTCCATAAAACATTTCTCAGAAAAATATACTTCTAATTATAAATATTCAGAAAAAAATGTTATGATAGATGGATATAAAAACCTGACCATTTAAGGGTTAAGAGATAGTCAAGACTGGGAGGTGAGAATGTAACAGATCTTATTTAATTAACTTATGCATCACCCTTCCACCTCTAAAGGAGCAATTTTACTTCTTTTAGGTAATGTCAGTTAAGTGAATGTGATATAGGAGATGTATGCTTCAGAATCCAATATAAAAAAGTAAGATGAAGTAAAAAGAACCTATTAAAAGGGAAGTTAAAAAAAAGGAAAGGACTAAGATCTTGTTACAAAAAATTGGTCATGAACTTTACTCAGGATCAAAAATATTAGAAAACAAATAGCTCTGTGTAATATATAGTTTGTTCCACAAATACATAGAATTCTGTGGTACTATCCTATCTAATAAAAAAATAATAAGCAAATTCGACCATACCTTCACACCCACAAGCCATGCCCACCAGCCAATCAGGAGCATATTATGCAAATAAACCCCAACCAAGATGGCTGCTACTACTGAGAGCAGGAGAAAGGCTTGGGTTTCCCTGGCAACAGAGGAAGCCAAGCTTTCTGCCTCCCTAGGCCTCCACTCAATGTTACAAAGTTTCAATTATAAAAGACACAGAAATGGCGACAGCCACTGAGCTGGAGAGATCAGAGGCTTGGGTTTCCCTGGCAATGGAAGAAGCCAAGCTTTCAGCCTGTTGTTGCTGGCCTAGGCCTCCACTCTAGACTACAATGTTTCAAACAGAAATGGCTGCTGCCTGGAGCGAGCAGAAGGCTTGGCTCTGCTCCAGGCTACAAAGTTTCAGTTGTAGACATAGATTAATCCCAGATCCCAGGGCCTCCGCTTGGGTCACTGGAGGGCGTGGCCAGCCTGGAAACCTCCACAGGCCTCTCGCGGAGGCAGCCCCTCAACCCAAGGGAACCCCCACCCTGATCTGGGACACTCTTCAGGGCAAACCAGCTGGCCCCCACCCATGCACCAGGCCTCTATCCTATCTAATAAAAGAGTAATTTGCATTTGACCATCACTCCAACACACAAGAGGGCTGTCCCATGTGGTCAAAGATCCTGTCCCATGTGGACACAAGATGGCCAGCAAGGGAGGTTCCAGGCCCTGCAAGGGAGGGCAGTTGGAGATGATCAAGCCTACAGGGGAGGGCAGTTGGGGGCAAATAGGCTGGCAGGGGAGCAGTTAGACATGAATTAGGCTGGCAGGATAGTGGTTAGGGAGTGATCAGGCTGGCAGGCAGAAGCGGTTAGGGGCAAGGGAGGCAGGCAGGTGAGCAGTTTGGAGCCAGCAGTCCTGGATTGTGAGAAGGATGTCTGATTGCCCGTTTAGGCCTGATCCTACCAGCATCGGGCCTAGATGGCCAGTCAGTCATACCTCGAGGGGTCCCAAATTGGAGAGGTTGCAGGCTGGGCAAAGGGACAGCCCCTGCCCCTGGTGCACGAATTTTGTGCACTGGGCCTCTAGTCTGCTATAATATAGTACCACATAAAGTTTAAAGGGTATTATATTCCTTTAATAGTCCACTGTAAACACAGAACAATACATCTACAGCCCTGAAAAGAATGACCAGATCTAAACAACTCAAATCACTAGGCCTACAATCACTTATGTTCAGATTGTATTGTCTAGTTTCTATTGACTCCATTTTCCTGTGATATTTTTCTCTGAAGACGGCTTGCATATCTGGCTGTAGGCTAGGCAACTATTAATCTACAATGAGGAACAGAAGGACAGAAAAGTGCATAAATAAATATAGGCACAAGTAAAAAGTCCATGTAAGCAAGGGAATTAATTGTATTTTGGAGACAATCATAAAGGCTAAATTAGAAAAACACCATTATTTTTGTAAGAGACCAGGTAAGAAACATTAGATGGGCCTTCCAGGACCAGTCATTCCAAGGTGTCGCTCAAGTCTAACACACCTTTCGCTGCCTCTTCTGCCCCCAGGTGTGCTGTGCACCTCACCTTTCTGTTACAACTCCTAGATTCCCTTTAACCTCCAGGGCAAATAAAGAACTTATGATGCTGCCACATATTCAGGTAGGGTGCTAAAATATTGAGATTTCAACATATTATCCACACTTTAAGGATAACACTATTTCACAACCTATTTATAATTACACTATAACATAATTTATAGTTACAGAATGAAAATAGGAATCCTCATAAGTCTAGGTACTAATGAACAAGATAAACAGAGTGAGGGGAATGAACTAAATGTGCAACTGTTTAAGTCAGAACTGATAAAGCTATAATCATAAGGTGTTAATTAGTAGAATATTTAAGATTTGAATGGGATAGCTTAAGGGAATTAAACCTTTGGATGGAGTAAATGTAAGGAGGATGTTGGTTCAACTCTTAATTTACAATGGAATATTTCATAATAATCAGAAAGATTCAAGAAAAAAAAAGTAAGATAATGGTTATTTTATGCATACTTCTTTGGGTATATATTTTGTAAATTACTTAATGTATTGATAAAAGTGCTTCTTTTTTATTGAGGTATAATTGACATAACATTATATTAGTTTCAGGGGTATAATGTAATGATTCGATATTTGCATATATTGCAAAATGATATCCACAATAAATCTAGTTAACATCCATCACTATACAGTTAAAATTTTTTTTCCCCTTGTGATGAGAACTTTCAAGATTCAGTCTCCCAAATACTTTCAAATATGCAGCAGAATATTATTAACTATAGTCACCATGCTGTACCTTACAGCTCTAGAACTGACTCATTTTAGAACTGGAAATCAGTACCTTTGACCCCTTCACCCATTTGTCTACCCCCTACCTCAAGCAACCGTCAATCTGTTCTGTAGATCCAGGAGCTTGGTTTTTTCTGTTTATTTTGTTGTATTTAGCACTATTAATGCAAGTGCTTCTTGTTTATCTTGATAGTAACAAGTCTCTATGCATCATTTATCTAGGTTAATCTGTGGCTTTGTTTTTCCCCCCGAAGATATTTTAAAAGATACCTTGTAATGGAAATAGTTTGATGCTGTATAAGGACCAGTTTTGGAGTTTTTAAGTCTAAGAACTTGGAGTTAGAAACGTCTAGAATGGAATTATATTCATCACTTACCAGCATTGTAATTCCAGAAACACTAACTTCATAAAGATTAGTTTCTCCTATAAAATTAAGTCAATAAACCCATGTCTGAGTTTTCTAGAAATTTAAATGATACAATTTATTTGTAAATGGTAAGCAAATGGTGTCACTTTCCTTTCTTCCAACTTTCCTTCAAGGGGAAATCTGTATTTTCCCTTCGGAATCACAATTTTCGAAATAGTACGGTTAAATAATTCTGCCTTATGCCTTTTTAAAATAGAGTCAACATGGATAGAAACACATGAGCAACCACTTTCACCTTGGCTTTCCTTTCCCTGTCAGCTGGAGTATCTGTCCACACTGATCGATCTCCAGATTTGACATCGGTTCTTCTCTTAAAAGTCCTGGGCCCAAGACCAAAGTCTTTCAATTCCGGAGGAAGCTCAGTCATCCAGGACTCCCTTGTAATTGGTTTAGCTGAATCCTTTAAGAGAAACAAAAGGAACTGACGTTTTTATCATTATTTTACCCATTTTTAAAATCTAATTTATTGTTCTTTCCATTTTCTTATCTTTTGCCATACTCAACTGTTTCAGTAGGCAAATTTGCCAGTCTTTTCCTTTTATAGTTTTGGATTACCTAGCTCCTAAATTTTCCTTATATGTATACATACATACTTGTTACAGATACACAGTGGGAAAAAAGTAGAGGGACAGTTTTTTGTATGGAAAATAATACAATAAATAGTAATACAAGCCGTGCCTGGTGTGCTCAGTGGTTAATATGCAAACCATGGCCCATTAACTGAAGGCTGCCAGCTCGATTCCCAGTCAAGAGCATGTACCTGGGTTGTAGGTTTGATTCCTGGCCCTGGTTGGAGTGCTTCTAGAAGGCAACCAATTGATATGTCTCTTTCACATTGATATTTCTCTCTCTGTGTCTCTCTTTCTCTCTACCTCTCTCTCCCTCTCTTCCACTCTCTAAAAATCAATGAAAAAAAAATATCCTCAGGTGAAGGTTAAGAACAATAATAGAATACACTAGCCTTGGCTGGATGGCTCAACTGGTTGGAGCATTATCCTGTGCAATGAAAGGGGTGGGTTCAATCCCCAGTTGGGGAGGCAACTGATGTTGCCTCTCACATAGCTGTTTTTCTCTCTCCCTAAATATCAATAAACATATTCTCGAGTAAGGAGTAACAAAAAAAGAATGAACCATGTTTTGCATACTCACCACTGTATATCTACTTTTGCCTAACCCTGTATATGTATTTTTTAATGTCTATTTTTAAAATTTAGATTTTTAATTTAGTCTGTTTTTCAGAGTAGAGTATATTTCAAACTTACATCATCTCCTTTAGTCAGTTTTTCTTTCATTCTCTGGGCTCTTTTATCAAACTCCGCTGTTACGCTATAGTTAAGTGGTCCTTTTGCAGGCATTGGTCCAACAATGTCCTCATCTTCACTGCTATCTGTTTCCTTTTGAAATAAGACATTGTCTTTAAACCAAGAGGTTATAGAATATGATCCCAAATCACTTAAAATTTAATTGATATAATTACTTAGAGACAACAAAACAAAAAAGCAAACAATACATTGTCCAACACACTAAACTGAAAATGAGAAGCCCGAATCATAAACCCAAATCCAATCTAGGTTTTAAGTCATTTTGGTATTTTGGATGGGTTAATTTTAAAAAACAAAGAAGATGAGTTATTTTATTCAGAAATACAATAGAAAATATGCACTTTACAGGTTTATATTTTGTGCTGTAGAGTTAAGCAGACTAAGTTTCAAGGGCTCAATCTGCCTATGACCTCAGGCCTGTAATCTGGCATTTCTAGGCCTGTTTTGTCCTTCTGATGGGGATTATAGCAGCTTCAACTAATAACTACTCTGCTGCTAAGAGAATACTGGTTTTGTTTATCCTCTCTGAAACCAGGCTTTCTCAGGGAGCTGGGATCTTTTCCAGTTCCTGAGGGAAAATGTTGGTAATGCCAGGCCAAACACTCTGGTTTCATTTCTCTTGACCATTTGACCAAAGAAATGTGAGAAGTGGTCTACGGGAAACCTTGGAAGGCGTCCCTCCCCAGGACTGAAGGGCCTTGGTTACAATTCCTGGTCAAGGGCATATACCGTGTTTGCAGGTACAATTCTTGGTCAAGGCAGGCTCGATTCCCAGTGCAGGAGGCATCCAATCAATGTGTCTTTCCTACATGATGTTTCTCTCTCTTTCTCTCCTTCCTTCCTTCCTTCCTTCCTTCCTTCCTTCCTTCCTTCCTTCCTTCCTTCCTTCCTTCCTCCCTCCCTCCCTCCCTCCCTCCCTCCCTCCCTCCCTCCCTCCCTCCCTCTCTCTCTCCCTCACTCACATTCTCTCTAAAAATCAGTGGAAAAAATATCCTTGGATGAGGACTGACAACAAAAATAAAATAAAAAAGGGATACAGGACAGGGGCCATCCGCTTCTCTGTCTGGATGTGCCATCTGCACGCGAATTTCAGTGCTCAGGCAGGCCTCTTGATATATAAGGGGCCAGCCTAATGGGAGTTCACTGTAGCTGATAGAGAATATGGAAAAAAACCAATGATCTCATTAAGCTGTTGAATTAACAAACCCTGGAATGATCCTACCCCTAGACCTCTTATGTATGAAACACATTTTCCTTATTTTGAGAACACAAATTGTACACCAACCTGAAAATTATAAAAACCCATTTGCTAACTACATAAATTAAAACAATTCCATTTAGAGTTGGATTTTGTCATTTGCAGCTAAAAGCATTCTAGCTGCCGAACTGGTTTGGCTCAGTGGATACCAGAGTGTCGGCCTGCGGACTAAAAGGTCCCAGGTTTGATTCCGGTCAAGGGCATGTGCCTTGGCTGCGGGCACATCCCCAGGTGGAGGTGTGCAAGAGGCAGCTGACCGATGTTTCTCTCCCATCGATGTTTCTGACTTTCTATCCCTCTCCCTTCCTCTCTGTGAAAAATCAATAAAATATATTTAAAAAATCAATCAAAGCATTCTAGCTGACATACTATCCTCCAGGATTGTTTTTCACATTAACTTAAGTTTACATGTTATGCAAATCTAAGTAAATTATGCAAATATGAGTTTACATTGTACTTTGCAGTGTCTGGTTTGTGGCAAAGGCTCAACAAATGTTAACCATTATTATTACTATTATGTATACCTTAATTTGGGGGTATTATGTTATGAATGAGAGTCTAAGAGATGCCTCTCTGAGGAAATCTGAAAACAGAAAAAGGAGGGAAATTCCAATGCAAAGAAATCAGAACCAAGAGTATCTCGAACAGGTATGCCATGGTATAATCTCTGAAACTACTGTGGTCCTCTGCTGTGTAATCGTGGTTAACCGCTCTGTGTGAATTCTCCTAATGTCACTAGCATCTGTGGCTTTCCCTTTCTTTAAGCTTAGCAGTGTATTAATTTTGTTGCAATCTTAGTTCCCCCCAGCACTCCTTTGTGATGTGGCTGGCAAAGACTAGCCTGAACCCTGAGAGCTCAGACTTCCATATGGCTAGAAGTCCTACCTCTGATAATTTATTCCTATGTTTAACCACTTTTTAGAAAGGATTCCTATACTCAAGTGTAAATTCTTCCAAGCTACTCTCATGGCATGAGTAGTGGAGGTAGTAATAATACTAAGAGTAATATTATTATTATAAATTAAATACCCCCTGTTCTAATTTATCCTTACAACAACTCTATAAGATAACAACCTGTATGCTACTAATAAGAAAACTAAGCTCAGCCAGGATTCAAAGCTCTGGCCTACCTCTCTCTCTTAACTCATGCTCTCCACTCTAACCATACTAATTGTTTTTAAATAATTCTTTATTATTGAAAGTATTACATATGTCCCCCTTTTTTCCCCCCATTAACCCCCTTCCAGCACCCCCCCTCAGTTTCCCCCAACACTAAATTTTTAAAAATCCTTTCTCCCTCTCCGTATTTTTTTTTTTTGCCTTCAAATAAGCTATCTGTACTCTCTAGACCAATTTTTCCTGCCCTTTTTACTAAGCTAGCTCCTACTCATCAATCTTCAGTTTAGACATTTTCTCAAGAGAAAAAGACTTCCTCATTTCTTCAGATTAGATTTCCCTATCATGTTTTCACTATATTTTGTCTCATCTTTTGAATCACTCATATTAAGCAGTATTTGTTTAGTGTATATATCCCCCACTACACTAAGCAATGAGGGTAGGGACTGTGTCTGACTTATTCATTCAGCAAATACTTTGAATGTCTAATAGAGATAAGGCAAAATCTCTGTCCTCAATGGACTCATATTCTCATGGGGAGAAGTTAATAATAAATAAAAAGAAGCAGTAAATGGTGTCTTAGGTAGTCATACTATGGAGAAAATTAAAGAAGGGAAGGGGATAGAAGCAAAGGGAAAAGGAGTTAGCAATTTTAAGTTAGGAGGTCAGAAATAACCTCTTTTAGGTGACAGTCCAGCAACAACAAAAAAAAAAAAAAGAGGCAAGACATAGATATCTGGGGAAGACCAATTTGGAGAGACTTAGCAGGTATAAAGGCTCAGGGTAGATGCCTTCCTGTTTATTTGAGAAGGTACGGCAAGGAGCCCAGTGGGTCAGATCAAAGTGGAGAGAAAATCACAGAGCTAATGGAGGCCAGATTGTAAAGGGCCTTGCGAGGACTTTGGCTTTATGCAGAGGAAAAACCGTTTATGGTCCTGAGTGTGTGACATGATCTGACTTTGTTTCATCCAGGCAACTCTAGCTGCTGTGCTGAGAAAAGGTAATTGAGGAATAAGGGCTAAATCATGAAAATCAAGAAAAGAGGTGAAATATGGTGTTGATTTGGACCAGGGAGGTAACAGAAGTGACTGGATTCTGAATGTCTTTGTAAGTAAGAACAAGATAATTTGTTGACAGATTAATTTCTGTGACTATATGCTTGACACACTGTAGAAGTTCTATAATATTGTTGAAAGAATGAATAAATGATTTTGAAGTTCATCTTAATCACTGTATAGTATTTCCTTTAATAAAAACCTCAATGTAACTGTTGAATACTTAATAAAGATAAACATACAGGAAGCCACACAGAATAGCAGAGTGAAAGGTAATTTAAAAGCATAAGAACTGGGGCTTTAGTAAGTACAAACTGTGCAATCTTGTGTATATTAGCCAATTTTTTGGGTTTCTAGCATTTGTAAGATGTGATTATATCTATTTCATAACAACGTAGAGAAGATAAAAATATCCATGAGTAACATGCCTTAAAAATTATAAAGCACTATACAAATCTCAGCTATTGTTGAAGATCTGGCTTTCAACAAGAAAACAGTCTTCACTCTTGACTCCAAAAATCATTTGATTTATCTTTTCATAAAATTACTTATCCGCCAGTGCCTTTGCTATATACAGGTACCAGAGCTAGGTAGGAAAGAGTTAATTTCAAGGTAAAGATCATTATTTAAAAATTCCTCCGCTTTCTCTGTCCTGGGTCAGATCACATTAATTCTTTACATTTTTCATTATGTTCTATTTTCTAGCACTTTGAAGCTTCCTTTAAAGGATAATCATGAAAAGGTAATACCCTTCCAACATTACATATTATTTTTCTAATAGAATCTCAGGCCTTATAATTGATTTATCTACCTATGCTATAATCCTCAATTAATCTGAATATGACTGTCTTACATCACATTTGAGTCAAATAACTTTAGTCATTACTATTATTAAAAAATTACGTAAAGTCTTGAGTTTGTTATAGCTTATCCTTTAAACAAAAATTTTCCAAACCTTAGAGTTGAAATATGATGATACTTGGTGCCCTGGATCATCTCTGCCTTTGTCACTTTTCTGTGCAGATTTAATAAAACCAGGTGGTAATGCAGGACCTATTATAGGCCTGAAATATAAAATGTTCCTTTATCATTTTTCTGTGACTTTAAAAAGCAATTTTCAGAATAAAATTCACAAAAATGATAAAATGTCAGAAAATAAAAAAAGTTGATGAGAATTTTAACATATTTTATTTATAATTAAGTATTTTTCCACTTAATATTTAAATAATCTAATTTTTGCATTTTTATTTCTATTTATTAGTCAATGGTTAGATACTAAACCTGTAATTCTCAATCTTTATGGCAGTGCATATACCCACTTCCTAAAAGAACTATATCTATACTAACAAAAGGGTAATATGCTAATCAGACCAGGAGAACAGGACAAATACGTGGTGGCGGGGTCGAGGCTGAGGTAGTTAGGGGCAATCAGGCTGGCAGGGGGGCCAGTTGGGGGTGAGCAGGCTGGCAGGGGGGCCAGTTGGGGGCGAGCAGGCCAGCAAGGGGAGGGCAATTGGGGGTGAGGCCAGCAGTGGGGGGCAGTTGGGGGTGAGTAGGCCGGTGGGGGAAGCAGTTGAAGGCAATCAGGCCGGCAGGGGAGGCAGTTGGTGGTGAGCAGGCCGGCAGGTAGAGTGGTTAGGGGTAATCATTAGACAGGTGAGCAGTTCTGAAAATCTAAGAAGGCTGGCAGAGGGGGGTAGTTGGGGGTGAGCAGGCTGGCAGGAAGAGCAGTTAGGGGCAATCAGCAGACAGGCAGGTGAGCGGTTAGGAGCCGGTGATGCTAGATTATGAGAGGGATGTCCCCCGAGAGGTCCCAAATTGGAGAGGGTGCAGGCTGGGCTGAGGGACAACCCTTTCTGTGCATGAATTTCATGCACCAGATCACTAGTAAGTATATAATAAATAGCCTAAGTGACTGGCTGACCGGCCAACCAGCTGACTGGCTAGTAGCTATGATGTTCACTGACCAGAAGGGGGCAGATGCCCAATGCAGGAACTACCAAACTGTGGTCACTGGCCAGCAGCAGTTCTCGGTTCTCTGGTGATGTGCTTGGAACCAGAGAGGAGAGAGCCCAATTCCTCTGGGCTGCATAACCTGAGAATTGCACTCTTACAATCCAGGACCCTTCAGGGGATTTAAGAGAGCTAGTTTCAGCCTGATCCCCACAGGCAGCCTGAACCACACCGGTGCACTGGGCCTCTAGTTTTAAATAAAAATGGTAATTAAAAAAGAGTTGTTATTATGGACCAAAGCCTACGAAGATGTTTTTCTATTTTGTGCCTTAGTTTTCAGTTTCGATATTTACTGTCCACTGAAAAATACGTTAGGGGCATTATAATTATAGTCCAAACTTCTAAAGTATAAATTGAGTTTGAAGGACATGTCCAGCGCATGCACACAACAGATGTTAGTAACTTAGGTAACATGTATAAAAAATCTAAGCCTTGTCCTCACTAATTTGAAAATGATGTGGAAGTATATAGAAAAGAGTGCATTTGAAAAAAAGAAAAAGTTGCTGTGCTAACCACATGTCAACTAGCGTAACTTTGTTTTCATAAAATAACCTTGCAGATATGTCACTCCATTTTCTAGGTGAGCAAAATAATGCTCAAGGGCAACACACACTAATAAGTGGCAGAGCTGGAGTCTGGACTGCTTAATGAAAAGTTCATTTTCTTATAACTGCCCTATTGCCATATCCTGAGGGAACTGCCATCACTCCAGAAGGGATAACTGCCTAAATCCTGGGTCTTAAAAAGAAAAACTTTACTTTGTATAGAGAAAAAATAAACGATATTTTCTACTCTTGTTCATATTTTCAAGCTTCTTTATCTTTTCTTTCATACCAATGTCTTTTTCCAGAGATGTCACTGAGCCATTATTACCAAGCAAGAGGGAATGAAGTCCTAAGCTGAATTTCCCAGATTGCACTGTGCTCAATTAGAGCCTCCCAGACAAGCTTCCTGGCAGAGGAAAAACAGTGCTGAAAATCAGGTCTGGGTTCCAATCCCAGACATTGCAAAACGCCTTGTCTTGGTTCATAAAACCTCTTTGAGCCGAATCTATTTTGTATATAAAAAACAGGTAAACTTGGCACTGTTAGAAAGATCAAATTAGTTATAAGATATAAAGAAGTACTCCATGGATTTTTTTTCTGAGTACAATTATTAGCATATTTACAAATGCAATTAAGGCTTAATTCTCTGGCCTCAGGGAATTTGTAAAGATAAAATTACTGGTATATGAAATCTTAAAATATAGGAAAAGAATATAATCATGACAGGTTGTATAAAAGGTTTCTGCCTACATTATATGCTATCACCTATTTATTTTACTCATGTATTTTATTATTGTCAAAATAAAGTTCTCAAAAAAGATACTGCTACACATCTAATAATTTATTTTCTTAAAAGAAATATTATATTCTCAGCAAATTTTCTATAACAGGCCAGATAGGAAATGTTAGGCTTTGAGGGCCACGTTTGGGTCTCTGCTGTATATTTGTGTTTGTTTTTTAATGGCCCTTTAAAGATCATTCTTAGCTTGGGGTCATATAAAAACAGACAGCATATTGTCTATCCCTGTTATTTCTGAAAACAAGGAGCTGACAAATGTGATGATAAACTCTGAATATAATATGTACAACAGCCTTTTCTTTTTAACTTGCTCTTAAATTGGTTAATAGTATTACAAATTATAAATAATTTGTTGTGCGATTTCATATTTGGCATTTCAAAATTTTGCAATTCCAAGAAGATAGGAATCAACATTTACTATGAGCTTACTCTGCGTCAGGTACCATATAAGATACACACACGTGTGTGTATGTATGTATACATGTGAAATGAAAAAGTCTGGGTTAGAGGTCAAATACCAGGATTCTAGGCCCCAGGAGTACCACTTACTGTGTGTGCAACCTTATCTGTTTACAAAAAGGAGAAAGAAGGATAATGTTCCACTCAGCCTACCACAAAACACTTGTGTATCAAATAAAAGATAAGGAGGTTCTATAAACTGTGAAAGTGTCATAAACATGTAGTTATAGGAAATTTTATCATGATTATTTTTATTTAAAAGATTATTTAAAAGTTTGAATAATTATTTGTATTACATGAATTTCAAATATTATAAAAACATGTAAGTAAAAAACAATTGCAGAAAATTCATTAATGAACTAACAGGCACTAGTTAAAATATTTAGAAAAGACTGGCCTGAAATATTATGCATTATCACCTCGGAGGAGAATCATCCTGCTTTTTAAATCCAGGAGGAAGGGCTGGTCCAAAAAATCCTTCATCATCATCATCATCATCATCATCTTGATTTCTCCTCTGTTTCCTGGAAACATGGTAGTGTAACTTTATGCATATGTCAAACATTTTTTTCATAAGAATTTTAGTTTTTAACTTCAAATAGTTGTATAAATACTGAAATAAGAAATTAATCTTGCTAAATTAAAAAAGAAAAGCACACACACACACAAATATCACAAGTAAGTCGTCTACTAATCTTTTCCTGGAATTTATTTTTGGCCTAAAATGGTTAAAAGACTTTACAGCAGTAATATATCAATTTCCTATATTTTCTGTGGTATTAAAGATTCCACTCACGAAGTTTCAAATAGTAGCCTGTTTGCTAGATGTTTCTGAGTAAAAAGTTTATGACTTTAGCTTTTAATCTTATTTAAGGAAAAGTTTTATGCTGCTATTTCTGTCTCAAACACTGTATATGTAATTTTAAAATAAATCCTATGGTTTATTTAGAATATTTAGTCACTTTAATAACACCTTAAAGACAAATTCTGTAAGAATTTTATTGAAATTCTAGATATCTCCATATCTATATACTACTAAAATAAATTTCTTTGTAAAAGGTATAGTTGCCACAGGAAATGATTTCTTCCAGTTTGTATAAATGCAGATGTGCTATCCCCCTCACTAGCTATCTGTTCCAGCCAATGTAGACCAGATTTGAAGCGTGGATTAAACAAGTGACTGACCTTGCAGGTGGACCAGTGTCATCTTCTTCAGATTCTTGGTTTCCTTCTCCGTACAAAGAATTACTGTCCTCATCGCTGTGTGATGACTCTGAACTGCTGCTTTTATAATTAGGGGGTAGAGCTGGTCCTGCAACTAAAGATTTCTCGTGTATGTTATAACTAGTCACAACTGTTTCAATGAAGCCCCAGCTGCCATTCTATACTTTCTTTTCTGAATTCATAGTATTGGCTAGCTATCTTTTATTATAGACTTTAATCTTATTTGCTCCTGTTTTTTGTACAAGAAAAAATAAAAGGCATCCAAATTAGAGAGGAAGAAGTAAAACTGTCATTATTTGCAGGTGACATGATATTGTATATAAAGAACCTTAAAGATTCTACCAAAAATCTACTAGACCTGAATTCAGTAATGTAGAATAGAAAATAAATATTTTAAAATCAGTTGTATTTTCTCACACACCAATAATGAA
This sequence comes from Antrozous pallidus, assembly GCA_027563665.1. NCBI lineage: Eukaryota > Metazoa > Chordata > Mammalia > Chiroptera > Vespertilionidae > Antrozous > Antrozous pallidus. The sequence continues at coordinate 11,560,248 of CM050519.1, forward strand.
TTATCAGAAAACAATCCCATTTTCAATTGCTTCAAAAAGAATAAAATACTTGTGAATAAATTAACCAAGGATGTAGAAGACGTGTACTCGGGAAAATTATAAGACACTGAAGAAAGAAATGGGAGAAGATACAAATAAGTGGAAGCATATACTGTGTTCATGTCCTTACTTCTCAAAACAATATATAAATTCCATGAACTCCTATCAAGATATCAATGGTGTATTTCACAGAATTAGAAAAAAATACTCCAAAACTTTATGTGGAAACACAAAAGACCCCAAACAGCCCCAACAATCCTGAGAAAGAACAAAGATGGAGGAATCACACTCCCTGATATCAAACTATATTATAAAGCCATAGTAATCAAAATAGCATAGTAGTGGCATAAAAACAGACATACAGATAAATGGAACAGAAGAGAAAGCCCAGAAATAAACACATGCCTTTATAATCAATTACTATTTGACAAAAGAGGCAAAAACATACAATGGGGTAAAGATAGTCCATTCAATAAATGGTGATGGAAATACTGGATGGATACGTGCAAGAAGATGAAACTAGACCATTTTTTGACACCATAAACAAGGATAAATTCGAAATGGCATACAGACTTAAAACCATAAAAATCCTAGAAGAAAGATGGGCAGTAAAATTTCGGACATTCCTATAGCAATATTTCTTCTGATACATCTCCTTGAGCAAAAAACAAAAGGAACAATAAACAAATGGGACTACATCAAATTAAAAAGTTTTGCACAGCAAAGGAAATCATCAACAACATGAAATGACAACCTGCCGAAGGGGATAATATATTCATTGATATATATGATTAGGATTTAATATCCAAAATGTATAAGGAACTTACTTAACACCAACCCCCCCGCCCCCAATCTAATTACTAAACATGTAAAGGACTTGAATAGACACTTCTCCAAAGAGAACAGACAGATGGCCAAAAGGCATATGAAAAGATGCTTAATGTTACTAATCATCAGAGAAATACAAATTAAAACCACAATGAGATATCACCTCACACTTGTCAAAATGGCTACCGTCAATAAATCAACAAACAACAAATGTTAGCAACGATGGGAAGAAAAGGGAACTGCTGTGAACTATTGATAGGAGTGCAGCCTGGTGCAGTCCCTGTGGAAAACAGTATGGAGTTACCTCAAAACATTAAAAATGGAACTGTCATATGGCCCAATGATTCCACTTTTGGAAATTTAGCCAAAGAAACCCAAAACACTAATTTGAAAGAATACTATACATGCACCCCTATGTTCATTGCAGCATGATTTACAGTAGCCAAGATCTGGAAGCAGTGCAAGTGTCCATCAGTAGATGAATGCGTAAAAAAGCTGTGGTACATTTACACAATGAATACTAGTGGCTGACAAAAAGAAAATCTTACTCTTGCGACATCATGGATAGACCTGGAGAACATTGTGCTAAGTGAAATGAGACAGAGAAAGACAGGTACCATATGATTTCACTCAATGTAGAATCTAATGAACAAAATGAACCAATAAGGAAAACAGTGACAGAGTCATAGAGAACAGGCAGACATTTGTGGGGGTGGGGGTGTTGGGTGGGGATTACAGGGCTGGGTGAAGGTATTGACCAAAAAAGAAAGAAAAAAAAGAGAGAGAGAGAAAAGTCATGGGCCCAGACATCAGTGTAGTGATTGCTGGACGGAGGTGGAGGAGGGCATAGGTAGATAAATGGCGATGGACAGAGACTTGACTTGGGATGTTGAACATACAATACAGTGTACAGATGATGGGTGGTAGAACTGTGCACCTGATATTTGTGACATTTAGTTAACTAGTATCACTGCAATAAATTCAATAAAATGTAAATTAAATTAAAAACCAGAATATATGAAAATTAAGAACTTATGTTCATCATAATATACTGAGAGATCAAAAGGCAAATCATTGAATTAGAGAAAATATTTGCAGCACACATCTCTGAAAAAAGATTCATGCTGAAAAATGACTTTTGTCCAGACAATATAAAGAACTTTACAAACCAGTAAGAAAAAGGACATCTCAAGGAACAAATGAGCAAAAGACTTGACACATATCCGAATGACAAAACAAAAAACAAACAAAAAAACCAAACCCATGAAAAGGTGATCAACTTTGTCACCAGAAAAATACAAATTATAGCTACTATGAGATATTGCTACAAATCATCAGAGAATGAGGATTCTCATATATGCTGGTGGAGTGTAAATTGATACTACTTTGGAAACTGGTAGAATCTACTAAAGATGAATGAATATGCGCATATCCAATGACCCAACAATTATGAGATGGAAAAGGCTGAATATGCTACTCTAGGTGGAAACATGGCCTCCGGGTAGTCCAAGAACAAAAATCAGATTGAGAAATGGGAGAGTTCCTCTTTTGGCTTTATTCTTTCCCAACTCTTAGTGTCAGAACCAGGCTATGAATTAGAGCAAACATTAAAGGAGACAGACATGCATGGAGAAGTCTGAAAAGCGTTTACTTGGCAAATACAAAGTGCTACTATGTTAAGGCCAGAAGACTACAGTGCAGCAGTGGAGACAGATAAGCCAACCAGTTATTCGAAAACAATGCGTTAAATACATGATGTAATTAAGTAGGGAAAAAACCCGCTGAGTAAAGAAGGCATGATAATGCTTGGGTAAGTTTTGGAAAGACTTCACTGACGAGCAATTTAAGTAGGGCTTTCAAGGATGAAGTAGGAATTTGTCAGGTATGTTAAGTGCAGAGTGAAGCCAGAAGGAGATTAGAGAACTGAGGAACTGCCAGAAACTCTAACTGGTTTGAGCACGGGGCTGTGTGTGAGAGAAGCAATAACAGAACTAGAGTTAGGATGGATGGTCAGGCCAGAGAGCACAGCATCTTCTCCAAGAGCCAGAGACACTGTATATCAGAAGGCAGTAAGACACAGAGTACTGACTTCATTCTAAACAGGGCTCCACTACTTATTAGTTGTGTGATCTGGTAACAGCCCGAGCCTCAGTGTCCCCAACTGTAACACGGAAATATGTACAAAAGGGGGGCTCTGTAATAACATTGACGAGGTCACTGAAAGCCACATCTGGGCAGGTCTGATCATAAATTTCTACTGGAAGGTCACAGAAGGTAGTCACACCACAGGCCTACAGCTTCCTTAGCAAAGTCAACCTTCACCCTAAGTGAGCCCTGTCCATTGTTCTTATGAACGTGGGATAACAGTCCTTTGAAATGATAGCATAATTTTCTTTTCCACAACTGCAGGCACCAGAGCACAGGACCACCAGAGAACACAGGAGCCCTCTTTGTTATAATGTTGCACACCATCTTTATGTACTATAAATTTTAAGTGACTATCCTGTACAAACCAGTGTAAAAGTGTTTCTTCACCTTGCTTTTTATTTAATCCTAGAGAGTTCCCCGCTTTGCTTCCCAGCCCCCTTAATCTATCACCAGCGGATTTCATGTACCTTCCTTACTTTTTTTCCTTTGATACTAAATACATAAAGAGAATTGCAAAACTGCCCTTCTTTAGGGCATTTTCTCAATCCGTTCAGATCTTTATTCGGGACATGTCCACAAATATCTGGCTTAAATAGCCCCTCTGCTGTGGCTCAGTGGCTGTGCCTCGACCCCATGAACTGGCAAATCACGGGTCAGATCACTGGGCTCGGTCTCCGGGGGGGGGACGTACAGGAGGCGGCCAATCAATGATCTCTCTCATCACTAATGTTTCTATCTCAGCATCTCTGAAATCAATAAAAATATTGGTTTCCACAAAACTTTTCGGTAAGCTTGGACAAGTTCTTTCCTCGTCAGCAAGAATAATCTCTAACTCACAGACTTGCTACGAGGATTAACTGAATGTGTATTGATAGTTTCGCAAAGCGTCCAGCCATTTAACGCTCAGTGGGAACACATCACTGTTATAATTATTACCGGACCGGAACTCGTTTCTGAGGCCCTCGCGGCCTCCTTTCCCCATCGGTACGGCTTGGGAAGGAAAGTTAGCTCGGGTCGCCCGCACCCCACTCTCCACTCCCCCGCTCTCCAGCCTCACTTGCACTCAGACCGCTGGGCGGGCAGGGAAGGCCCGGCAGGGCCCGGTCGGCGGGACGCGCCGCAGCTTACCGGGGCTGGGGTCCCGCTCCTCGTTCCCCGCTGCCCCGCGAGTCTGGAAGCCGGGCGGAAGTGCTGGCCCGATCAGATCCCTCGCCATGCGCGGTGGCCGGTACTGACCACACAGGCAAGTCTAGAGACACAGTCAAGCCTCCCGGGTAATCAGCCTGCAATCCTTCGCAAACGCAGGAAGTTTCCCCGGCGCTGGCCGATGACGTTTCTGTTTGTGGTTGGCTGGTCCGCGTCACACGCGATGACGGAAGTGACGTAAAAGGCCGGCTCCAATTCGCACGCTGGCTTCCCAGGCTTGCTGAGCATGGCTGAGCCGGCTGGCGGATTCGCGACTCCCGCGGGGTGGTTTCCAGCCCCCGAGCGGATCCCCACGTTGGGGCCTCTGAGCGACACAGTCCCGCTGCAGCACAAATGGATGCTCTGGGCCATGTTGCCGCCGCCACCGCCGCCTTCGTCGGCGCCTCCAGCCGAGGGGTCAGAGCCTGCTTCGGATGCGCAGCCCCCCACGGAGATCCAGGCGCTCCCCGAGGCGCCTCCGCGCTTCGACGCCCAGGTTCTTCCCGGGACCCAGACCCTCTTCGACACCCAGTCCCGCCTTGATTCTCAGCCTCAGGTCAACGGCCAGCCTTCCTGGAGTTTCCAGGCTTCGACACCTTGGCACTGGAGGCCGTCTCCTAGCAGTTTTCCTCCGCATCAGACATCCCACAACACTCCGGGTAGGCTGCTACTCCCCCCTTTACTCTCCTCCTTCCCTCTTCAACGTTTCTTCCCTCCCCTCACCCCCTTCTGATTTTGCCTGCACTCGGGGGAGTCTGATCATTCATGTCTCACTATTCGTCCGCCAGGAATGTTTTCCTTGCCCTTTCATTCAGTTTGGCAGTTAGTTAGTTGTTTAATTCCAGCTCTATATCAGGAACTGGGAATGTAGTAGGAAACATCTGGTGTAGGAAAACAAACAAAATGAAGGTGTATTTGAAGGCAGTGAGAGCTGTGGAAGGAGGTAAGAAAAGAAGGATAGGCAGTGCAGTTTTAAATGTCAGTCATAAGGAAGGTGACATTTGTGTAAAGATTTCAAGAAGATGAAGGATCAGACCCGTGGGTACTTCTGGGGGAATAGGGATAACAGGTAGGACGAACAGCAACTGCAAAGGCCTTGAGGCGGGAACTGTACAGATCTGTGTGTCTGAAGAGGAATGAGTCTGGGGTAGAATTGTAGAAAATTACAGATAGGGCAGACCTGTTGAGGGCTTTGTAGTTGATGAGACTTTTTTTTTTATTATTGTTGTGATTTGGGTAGTGCAGTGGAGTGACATGATTTGATCTACCTTTTTAAAGGATTAATGTGATTACCAATAGGAATCGAATGAAAGCGAGGCCAGTTAGGAAGTTATTGCAGTTTTCCAGATGAGAGATATTGGGGACTTAGACAAAGGTGGGGCTCAGGAGGTGATGAGAAGTGGTTGGATTCTAGATATATTTTGAAGGTAGGGTAGAACCAAAACCATTCGCTGTAGATAACCTAATAGTTTTTTTTTTTAAGGTGGTAATTTTTTAAAAATATATATATTTTATTGATTTTTCACAGAGAGGAAGAGAGAGAGATAGAAAGTCAGAAACATCGATGAGAGAGGAACATCGATCAGCTGCCTCCTGCACACCGCCTGCTGGGAATGTGCCCGCAGCCACGGTACATGCCCTTGACCAGAATCGAACCTAGGACCTTTCAATCTGAAGGCCGACGCTCTATCCACTGAGCCAAACCGGCTTTGGCAACCTAATAGTTTTTTATTGTTGATGTTGTTGTTTTTTGTTTGCCAAACAAGTAGAGAAAATGTGGATAGACCTGATTTGGAGAGAAAACCAAGAGTGAGTTTGAAATATGTGTGTCAAGTAGAGATGTTGAATAGGCTGTTAACTATTTAGTACTTTCAGGGGAGATTTGTGGCTGGAGTTGTACATTTAGGTGCCATCAGCATATTGATCATATTTAAAGACATGCTATTGTTCACTATTCTTCAACTTTGCATAAAATTACTTTTATATTACATTGAATCTAAGTCAGTGTTTATTCTGTGTCAAATGCTAGGAATATGAATATGCCTAAGACAGTCCTAAGTCTGGTGAGATGGTTCATAAATGTAAATCACCATACAGTGTGATCGGTGATAGACACATAAAGAGGTGATTTCCGAGTGTTGAGGCATTGGGAACAGCTTTTGGAAGAAATGTCTTGGGAGATGTTTAGGAAAAGATACTTTTAAGGCAGAGGCAAAGAGGTGTCAGTACAAAGAGAGTTCTGAAGATGACAGTGTTCTAGTGTGACTGAAGCGGAGTATGTGAAAGGTATGGGAAAAGAGCGAGAAAATACACCAGGATCTCATGAAGGACTGTAGGAAGACTTTTGCAGATTTAGAGAAGAGTTGTGATTGGAGGATTATTTTGTGTGGTGTCAGTGTGCAGGGTCTGTTGGAAGAAACTGGCAAACAATTTGGGAGGCTGGTTCAGTAATCCAGGTGAAAGATCAGGGCTTCAGAGCTGGGTCCTGGCAATAGGGAAGGAAAAGGAGTTAGGAGAAAAAGTATTTCACGACATTGTTTTGTGGTGTAAAATTGATGTTGAAAAGCTGTATAATGTACTGTTTACATTTCTAATGTTTGAGATACAACATTCTTGCACATAATGTCTGAAATAATCTGAATTTTGTCAGATTAGCTTGTCCATTGCTTAGATCCCTAAAGCATTTATGGACACTTAAACTTACCACCATGTATTAATTTGAAAAATGTTTATTTGGTAGACTAGTCTTAATCTTTAATAATTTTTTTAAACTACTATTCTTAAAAGGGGCAGTTTACCACTTTTTAACTCAAGTATTTGTGACATATTCCACAGCAAATAAAACTTTAAATAATTGTTTAGTTGCAAACATTCATGGATCTCTTTTTGTTTTTCAGGTAAACATTCTTATTTTCCACAACAATATGATGCAAAGTTTACTGACTTCAACTTCCCTCCCAGTAGAAAACATAAAAAAAAGGTATTGTTTAAGATGTTCTTTAATGTAACACTTCGGTCCCTATGTTACCCTTTCATATTGTGCTTCTATCATAACTCACAGTGTTTTGCACCCAATATGGGCATAGTGGAGCCTTGCTATAATAAAATCTTTAAGGATCTTAGCTTAAGTAAAAATTTCAAGTGAAATCTTTTTGAGAAATAAATGAAAAAATTATAGATAAAGGAAATGTTGAATTCATTTAATTATAGTGTCAGGAGTAAGTATTATTGAGAATTAGGATTGTAGATAAATGTAAATGTTATTAAACCTCAATGAAGTAAAATGTACAATATATAAATTACATATGTATATTATTACTAGAAGATTGGTAGGGGTGATGGAATTAAAAATCTTTGAATGTTTTTTAAAGAGAAATAACTCTTGGTTATATTCAGAAACCAAGTCTTAAAATAGGGTTGCTTTATTTTGATGTTTACAGTCTGGCCTTTCAACTTTTTAAAAAATATATATTTTATTGATTTTTTTGCAGAGAGGAAGGGACAGGGATAGAGAGTTAGAAACATCGATCAGCTGCCTCCTGCACACATCCCACTGGGCATGTGCCCACATCCAATGTTCATGCCCTTGACTGGAATCAAACCCGGGACCCTTGAGTCCTCAGCCCGCGGCTCTAGCCACTGAGCCAAACCTGTTAGGGCTGGCCTTTCAACTTTTAAAGTATATAGATAATGTTATTAGTTGAGAATAAGCTGAGTAAGATTCTTTATTTTGGCATGAAATTATGTAGCTAATATTAACAAAATATTGTGAAAAACTATACTTATTAACTTCTCAACATTAAATATTTCCTATAGAGTTTCTCATTGTAATTTTTTTGTTTTATATTTAAGCATAAAATAGCAAATTGGTATAAAAAATAACTAATCTTTTCCTAAGTGATTTGTTTTTCCCCCTACTGTAGTTTTAAACATATATGATTGTTTTTTCTAAAAGATGAAATGCTGTTTTTACACTAACTACTTTCTAGATCATCTTGATATATGCTTAGTAAGTCTTAATTAGGTTACCATTTTGCCAGCTATTCACTTTTTTAAATTGATTTCAGAGAGAAAGAGAGAGGGCGAGAGAGAGAAACATCAATGATGAGAGAGAACCATTGATTGGCTGCCTCCTGTATGCCACCTATTAGGGAGTGAGCCTGAAATCCAGGCATGTGCCCCTAACTGGCATCAAACTTGAGACCCTTCTATCCACAGGCTGATGGTCTATCCACTGAGCCAAATCAGGTAGGCCCTAGGGCTATTTACTTTTATATTAGCTCTACTCATATTTAAACTTTTTATTGTGCCTGACTTGTCCTAATATCTTTGCTTAAAATAAAAGAAACAGCATTATCCCTTTATTTATAATGTCTTAAGGGAGTTTCTCCCATGTATAAAGATGTGTGAAAAATCAAAGTATGTATTACTAGAAGGAGAGTTATATTTTTATTACTGATGAAAGATTTTTCACCTAAAGCCTAATGCCTCTTCATTTTTGTTTGCAGAAAAGAAAAGAACCAGTTTTCCACTATTTTTGTGATACCTGTGATCGTGGTTTCAAAAATCAAGAAAAATATGATAAACACATGTCTGAACATACGAATGTAGGTTTTTGTTTGTTTTTTATTGATTTCAGAGAAAGGGAAAGGGTGAAAGAGAAACATCAATGATGGGAGCTAATCATTGATTGGTTTCCTCCTGCATGCCCGCATGGGGGGTTGAGCCTGCAGTCCCGTCATGTGGCCCAACCAGGAATTGAACCCGGACTTCTTGGTCCAGAGATGGATGCTCAGCTCCTGAGCCATGTTAGCCAGGCTATCCTGAAATAATTAACAACATGGGTATTATTTTGTAGAAAATCTGTGCTTTTTTCTCTTAAAAGCTTATAGTTCATAGAAATGTTTGATGACCTGATAAATTGGGACAGTGACCCTGGGGTGCGCAGTTTGAGGGTGGAGAGCCCACTGCTCCAGGAAGAGGTAAGATGGCAGCAAAGAAGGAAAGCCTGGCAGCTGTCAGTATGTGTGGGAGCCCCTGCTTTGAAAGAGGGCTGGTTCTCCCCTCCAGTTGCTTGTGCACCTTTGTAAATTCTTTTCCTTCTAAGGCTGCCCTTGACCATTTAATCACACTCTAATTTTTCATGGCCCATCACACTCTAAAGATGGTCTGGACCTTATTAAGTACTTAACATTTTTTTTAACCAGAATATTTGAGAAGCAAAATTAAAGAGAAAGTTCTTAGTTTGGAAAAGATTCTCTTTGAGGTTATAGAAATGCCCCTACTTTAGAAATAAAATAAATAATATGTATTACTGTACTATATACTTTGAAAATGTCATTATTTTTAAAATATTTTTATTGATTTCAGAGAAGAAAGGAGAGGGAGGGAGAGAGAGAGAAGCATCAATGATGAGAGAATCATTGATCAGCTGCCTCCTGCATGCCCCCTACTGGGGATCGAGCCCACAACCTGGGCATGTGCCCTTCACTGGAATTGAACCTGGGACCTTTTAGTCCGCAGGCCAACTCTCTATATCCACTGGGCCAAACCAGCTAGGGCTGTCATTTCTTTTTAAATAACTGTTTTGAAGTGATCTTTGTTTTGCTATTGATATAACTATGAGTGACAACACCATGTAGATAGGATAATGATGTAATATGACTAGAAGACATTTGTATATGTAGTAATGGGTATATTTAACATAGAAAACATTGAATAGTCTTTTTTGTTTACTTTTATAGTGTCCGGAAGTAGATTGCTCTTTTAGTGCACATGAGAAGATTGTCCAATTCCACTGGAGAAATGTAAGTTGGTTTTATTTGTGTTTTTTTCAATATGTGCTCTTTTTATTTCGTGGATTGGTTATCTTCACTAGCTCTTCAGTTTACATAGCCTAAAAATAACTAATATTTATGCAGTACTTTGTAAGGCAATTTTATATCGATTAATCAGTCTTATCCTCACAAACAGCTATGTAAAGTAAATAAATATTGGTCCCATTTAAGATATACAATAATGATTTGCCCAGGTGCTCAAAAACTGATTCTTGCATTTGAGTTTTTTAACTCCAGATTCTAGAGTGGTTTTCTGCACCATGCTTCTTGAAATTATTTTGTGTGTTCATTATTTCGTTAGCTACTTCCCTCAATTTTGGTTGTTAGGTCATTAATTTGGGTCTTTAATGTCAGTTGAAAAATGGATGCATTTACTTTGTAACCAAAATTACGTTACTTCTTTTTTTCTTATCAATAGCACTTATCCTATATAATAAAACCCTAATATCCAAATCAACCGAACAGTACAATGACCAGTCGCTATGATGTGCACTGACCACCAAGGGGCAGATGCTCAATGCATGAACTGCTGTCTGGTGGTCAGTACTCTCCCACAGGGGGGCACCACTCAGCCAGAAGCTGGACTCTGGCTGGCGAGCACCGCAGTGGTGGCAGAGCCTCTCCTGCCTCCATGGCAGCACTAAGGAGGATATCCGTCTGCCAGCTTTGGCCTGCTCCCCTAAGCTGGCAGGTAGGCATCCCCTAAGGGGTCCCAGACTGAGAGAGGGTGCAGGCTGGGCTGAGGGACATCCTCCCCCCGTGTCTCCCCTCCCCCTACCCATGCATCGGGACTCCAGTCTGAATATACAGGATATTTTTCTTTAAATGAAAAGTCATAATAAGGTTGGATAAAATCCACTTACTTAGTTTAAATTTGCGGGTATAGAGTCTCCATTATCTTCCATAATGTTAAGATTTAGTCTAAAGCATATATAAGCATCCTGATGTTTAGCAGGCTTTTTCCCCCTAGATGCATGCTCCTGGTATGAAGAAGATCAAGTTAGATACTCCAGAGGAGATTACAAGATGGAGAGAAGAAAGAAGAAAGTGAGTAAAGAGTTTAGAACTAGTGAAATAACTTTCTTTTACTGTGGCAAGGCTGAGTACTTAAAAATAATGACATTGCTCAAGCTGCTGCTTCTAGAAAATCGGACCTCCTCTCTCTTGCAAATTCTGCTCATTGCTTTAGCCCAGCTGAAATCCTGCCACTTTGGGCATAGTTTTCCTCATTTGTGTACAAGAATATCTTGCCCTTCTTTGAATAAGGTATCTGGTATTTGATTTGCCTCTTAGCTTAGACATATTATGCTCCTATTGATGAACTTTGCATATTTACCTTTTTAAAAAATGACTTATAGGCCCTAGCCAGTTTTGCTCAGTGGATAGAGTCAGGTCAAGGGCATATGTCCGGGTTGCAGGCTAGGTCCCCAGTGGGGGGCATGCAGGAGGCATCCAGTGGATGATTCTCTCTCACATTGGTGTTTCTATCTCTCCCCTCGTCCTTCCTCTCTGAAATCGATAAAAATATGATTGTTTTTAAAATGACTTATAAGCTTTACAAATGTAAGAACTATGTTTTGCATGGTTGTTTATACCCTATGGTGCCATAGATATAAGGCATCTTATAAATGTTGATATATATAAATGGAGCTTGGAAATATTTTTATGATGTGTATACTTTTATTTTGGTACTTATAAGTAAGAGGTTGGAGAAATCTTGCCAAAGCTTTTTGTTGTTAATCTTCACCTGAGAATATTTTTCCCATTGATTTTTTAGAGAATGGCAGAAAGGGAGGGAGTGTGAGGGAGGGAGAGAGAGAGACAGACAGACAGAAACATTGATGTGAGAGACACACATCTATTGTTTGCCTCTTGCACGTGCCCCGATTGGGCCAGGTATCAAACCTGCAACCCGGATATGTGCCCTTGACCGGGAATCGAACCCATGATCCTTTGGTGCAAGGAGCCGACACTAACCACAGAGCAACATGTTAAATTCATGTTTTAAACTTTACTTTCATTATTTTTAAAGAAATTGGGCAGAAGAGAGCCCATTAATTCATTTTGTTTAGAAGTATCTTACAGCTCATTTAGACACTGTGATCAAAGCTCACCCTCCCCAGTTAAAAAAATGTATAGACAAGAAGTTATTGTTGAAGTTAAATGGCGGCAGACGTGTCCAAGGAAATCTGCAGGAATTTGATTCCTTTAGGAACTTTGTGAGAGATTAATGCAGTGGTTCTCAACATTTCCATTCTTTATACTTGTTCTAAGGCTTCTAACATTGCTTCATATTGTGGTGCCCCCCAACCATAAAATTATTTTTGTTGCTACTCCGTAACTGTAATTTTGCTACTGTTAATGAATCATAATGTAAATATCTGTGTTTTCTGATGGTCTTAGGCGACCCTGCTAGCAGTTCTCAACCTGTGGGTTGCAATCATCAGAAAACACAGATATTTACATTATGATTCATTAACAGTAGCAAAATTACAGTTATGGAGTAGCAACGAAAATAATTTTATGGTTGGGGGTCACCACAACATGAGAAACTGTATTCAAGGGTCGCGGCATTACAAAGGTGGAGAACCACTGGATTAATGTGCAGAGCTGGGAACAGAACAACATTGGAATGGAGGTAATACAAGGAAACGTTAGAAGCCTTGGAACAAGTATAAAGAATGGCTATTCACCAGAGAAATTAACTGCTTCCACATGTTCTCTCTCCACAGCATTTGTATTATTTACTACAATGTAAAAATTGAATCCTATCCATTTTCCACATTGAACTTTTGTTAAACTTTTGTATTGGTCAAAAGATAAAAATAGAAATTGGGCAGAAATCTGTTTGAGTAATAATTATGGTTGTAAATTAATAATACAACTAATACTAATTAAACCACTGTGGTTTTGAACATTAAATTCTCACTACATTGGACAATCACTGAGACAAATGAAATTGGTTGTATTTAAATGCAATACTTTCTAATGTAGTTTTCCCCATAGGTGTGTGAACTATGCCCCCTTGTGGTGGTGTGCAACTAGTGCTTCAATGGGGAAAAAATCTGCTGACTAGAGAAACTTAGGAATTTTAAGATGCAAACTAGCTTGAGTAGCATGTGTTTATATAAAGTTCCTGGTAGAAGACTAATTTCTAATGTTATTGAAAAATCTCAGCAAATCTTGCATTTATGTTACATTATGATGTCTTTGAATATTTTCTTGACAATAGTTTATCTTGAAAATTAGGGGTAAACATTCAGTATTTGGAAAGGCAAAGATTTTACTGTATGTGGCCAAGGTCACTGGAAGTAGATAGATGTAGATTCTTACCACTCTCACTCATGAGATGTAGGATAAATATACATGACTAGAGGCCAGGTGCATGAAATTCATGCTTGGGTGGGGTGAGTTGGGGTGTCTCTCAGCCCAGCCTGCACCCTCTCCAATCTGAGACCCCTCTAGGGATGTCTGACTGCCCGTAGGCCCAGTCCCACTGGGATCCATCCCTCTCACAATCCAGGACTGCTGGCTCCAAACTGCTCACCTGCCTGCCTTCCTAATTGCCCCTAATTGCTTCTGCCTGCCAGCCTGATCACCCTCTAACCACTCCTCTGCCATCCTAATTGATGTCTAATTGCTTCCCTGCCAACCTGTTTGCCCCCAACTTCCCTCCTCTGCTGGCCTGATCACCCCTTACTGCCCTCCCTTGCAGGCTTGGTCCCTCCCAACTGTCCTCCCCTGTAGGCCTGGTCCTCCCCAACAGCCCTCCCCTGCAGGCCTGGTCACCCTTAAATGCTCTTCCCTGCAGGCCTGGGTCCCCCCAACTGCCCTTCCTTGCAGATCCAGTCACCCCAACTTCCCTCCTCTGCTGGCCTGTTCACCCCTAACTGCCTTCCCCTGCAGGCTTCATTGCCCCCAACTGCTCCCCCCTTGCAGGCCTGGTCCCTTCCAACTGCCCTTCGCTGCTGGCCTGATGGCCCACAACTGCCCTCCCTTGCAGGCCTAGTTCCTTCCAACTGCCCTTCCCTGCTAGCCATCTTGTGGTGGCCATCTTGTGTCCACATGGGGGCATGATCTTTGACCACGTAGGGGCCAGCCGTCTTGTGTGTTGGAGTGATGGTCAATCTGCAAATTACTCTCTTATTAGATAGGACTAGTGGCCCAGTGCACAAAATTCATGCACGGGGGGGGGGGGGGCGGTTTCCCCTCAGCCCAGCCTGCACCCTCTCCAATCAGGGACCCCTTTGGGGATGTCTGACTGTTGGCAGTCAGAGATGTCTGACTGTTGGCAGTCGGACATCCCTCTCGCAATCTAGGAACACTGGCTCCTAACTGCTGACTGGCCTGCCTGCCTGATCGCCCCTAACTGCCTCTGCCTGCTTGCCTGATCTCCTCTAACTCCTCTGCCTGCCTGCCTGCCTGCCTGATTGCCCCTAACCACCTCTGCCTGCCTGATCACCCATGACCACCTCTGCCTGCCTGCCTGCCTGATCGCCCCTAAGTGCTCCCCTACCAGCCTGATCGCCCCTAACTGCCTCTACCTTATCCCACCCCTGGGACCCAGGCTTCCCTCCCTCAGGCCAGCTATAGGCACCCAGGACCTGGGCCAACTTCATTCAGGCTGGTCGCAGCCATAGGCACCCAGGACCACAGGACATGCGGCTTGTCCCTCTCCTGGGCCGCAGGCGCGGGAGCAGCTGCTGACGCCCAGGACTACGAGGCAGGTGGCTTGTCCCTCTCCTGGGCCAGTGAGATAGGCACAGCTGTTGGCATCCTGGACCGTGGAGTGGGTGGCTTGTTCCTCTCCCAGTCTGTACCCTGTCTGGACCCCATTCCTTTCTCCCCAGTGTTGAGTGTCTGAGCCATTATGGCATGATGACATGAAGGTATGATGACTATTTGCATATTAGCTCTTCATTATATAGAATTTTAACTTGTCACAGTCTATCTTCAAGTGGATATTTTACCACTTCACATCTTGTATGGAAACTTCACTGTAACAAAATTTCATTTTTCCCAGGCAATCTTTGTGCTATTGTTGTCTTGTATTTTACTTACACAGATGTTATAAAACTGACATTACATTATTATTTTTTAAATAGTTAATTATCTTTAAATATATTTAAATAATAAGAGACTTCTATTATATTTTTTCCTAGGCATATTCTAAGTTTGGTGTTTTCCATTTCTTGATATAGATCATTATTTGTATCTGGCAAAATTTTATTTCTGCTTGTAAGACTTCTTTTAACATTTCTTACACTACAAATGTCCTGGTGATTAAAAAAATTCAATCTTTTATACATAAGAAAATGTTTTTAACCATTTCTAAAATAGTTTAAAATAGTTGAAATATATTTTGACTATTTTAAACTATTTTAAAAATATTTTCACTCAGTCTGGAATTATAAATTGAGAGGATTTTCCCCCTTGTGAGTACTTTAATGATGTTGCTCTATCTTCTCCCTTACACTGTTTCTGATAAGAAATCTGTTGTAATCTTTATGTTTACTTCTGTGTATAGTGTATCTCTTTTCTTCTTACTACAGCCCGGCCCTGTACCCTGCCCACAGCCTGGCCTGGCCTGGCCTAACCCTGGGCTGGAAAGGGCCTCTCACCCTTTCCAGTCCTGGACCTGGGCACCCGGCCATCGCACGGCCCTGTGATCGGGGCCCCAACATTGCTGGCTGGCCCCGCCCACAGCTTGGCCCAGCCTAACCCAGGGCCATTGCCCTGTGATTAGCTGGTGGGCGTGGCTTGTGTGGCTTATTGGGTGTAGTGAAGGTACAGTCAATTTGCATATTACTCTTTTAGATAGGATAGAAGCCTGGTGCATGGGTGGGGGCCAGCTGGTTTGCCCTGAAGGGTGCCCTGGATCAGGGTGGGGGTTCCCTTGGGGTGTGGGGTGGCCTGGGAGAGGGGCCTGTGGTAGTTTGCAGGCCATCCATGCCCCCTAGCGACCCAAGTGGAGGCCCTTGGATTCTCTGAAAGATTGGCCATCAATTCCTTTTGAAACTTTGTATCCTGGAGTGGAGCCAAGCCTTTTGCTCGCTCTGTGACGACAGCCATTTCTGTTGGAATTTATTTACCTTCTGTAATTGAAACTTTGTAGTGTGGAGTGGAGGCATAGGCTGACAGGGTGCAGAAGCTTGGCTTCCTTCATCGCCAGGGGCAGCCCTAGCTTCTGCTCTCTCCAGCTCTGTGGCTGCCATCATTTCTGTTGGGATTTAATTATCTTCTATAATTGAAACTTTGTAGCATTGAATGGAGGCCTATGCCCACAAGATCAGGTGAAAGCTTGGCTTCCTTCATTGCCGGGGAAACCCAAGCCTCCCTCCTGCTCTTAGTGGCTGCAGTCATCTTGGGTTGGGGGTTATTTGCATATTTTCCCCTAATTGGTTGGTGGATGTGGCTTGTGGGCATAGCAGAGGCTCTGTCAATTTCCATATTACTCTTTTATTAGATAGGACTAGGGGTCTGGTGCATGAAACTGAGGTGGACCCTCAACCCATCCTGCCCCCTCTCACATACTGGGAGCCCTCAGGGGATGTCCAACTGATGGCTCACCCCCAGCCTGCCCAAGGCCTAAAGCCTCATCAGAGGCTTTAGGCCTTGGGCACCCAGCCATCGCCCTGCTCAGCTCAGCCCCAGCTGCCTGCGACCACCTGGCCCCGGGGGCTGGGCGCTTGTCGCCACTTCCACTCACAGTGCCCAGCGGCTGGGTGCTCCCTGCTGCTGCCACCACTGCTGCTTCCCTGCATAGCGCCCGGGGGCTGGGTGCTCACCGCCACCGCTGTTTCATCTACACCCTGGGGCCCAGTGTTTATGCCACTTGGCCCTGCCCCCGCTCCTGATTGGCTGGTAGCATAGCCAATCAGGAGTGAAGGTACGATCAAATTTGCATGTTTCTCTTTTATTATATAGGATGTGCCCATGATACCATGGACAACTGGAACATTTTTAAGTTTAATTATATAGGGATAATAATGACTGGTCAAGGGATACTTGAATTCTCTGGAAGGCAGGCCATCAATTCGTTTTGAAAGGCTTCTTGTAAGAGGGCTAGTGTCTGTTCCACTCCTCCCCATTTATTTTAAGATATGTTACACATACAGTGAAGTTCATAGTGAAGTTCATCTCTTCAATATATAGTTCTGACAAATGTGTATATCTGGCCGAGACTGGTTTGGCTCAGTGGATAGAGCGTCGGACTGTGGCCTGAAGGGTCCCGGGTTCGATTCCGACAAGGGCATGTACCATGGCTGCGGGCACATCCCCAGTAGGGGGCGTGCAAGAGGCAGCTGATCGATGTCTCTCTCTCATCGATGTTTCTGACTTTCTATCTCTCTCCCTTCTGCTCTGTAAAAAATCAATAAAATATATTTTTAAAAAAATGTGTATATCTGTGTAACCACCATAGTGAAGATGAAGAATGATATTCTGACACCCCAAAACATTCCCTCAGTGCCTTTGTGGTTGACTTCTCCCCCAACTTTCAGTCCCTGGCTACCACTGATCTGTTTTCTGTTCTTATTTGTATTTTTGTAGAATGTTATAGTATAAATGACTAGAGGCCCAGTGCATGAATTTGTGCACAAATTCGTGCATGGGTGGGTCCGGCTGGCCCGGCCCCATTTTGGATGGATTGGGACTGGGCCTGTCGGGAGGAGGAGATGATGGGAGGTTGACTGGCCCGCTGGCCCGCCCGCCCAGATTGTGCTTGGATCAGGGCCGGGCCGGCTGGGGGAAAGGGACTACAGGCATTTGGCTGATGGGCCCTGCCTCCAATTGGAGTTGGGGAGGCTGATTGAGGGTGGGGCTGGCCTTGGGGGGGCTGTGGGTGATGGGCCGGCCAGCCTCACCCCTGAATGGGGATGACCAGAAGCCTGGGGAAGGGTCAGTGGGTGGTTGGCCGCTGGCCCTGCCCCTGATGAAGTCAGGCAGAGGGAGGGGCCTGCTCCCTATTGGAGTGGAGGGTGCTGTCGGGTGGGCTGGCCCGGGGTGAGGGGCTATAGGAGGTTGGCGGGCTGGTCCACCCTCTATTGGAGTGGAGGGTACGATCAGGGGCAGGCTGGCCAGGGCAGAGGGGCTGCGGGTCTATTGTGGTAGGGTGGGCTGTTCGGACGGGGCTGCCCTGGGGGCATAGAGGGGGCATTTGGGCCTAGGCCCGCTCTTGATCATGGTGGGACATTTCAGTCAGGAGCAGGCAGGTTGTGGGGAGGAGCTGCAAGGTTGGCCAGCCGGCCCCACCCCCTTGGCTAGTCACATGGGTGTCATAGTGACTGGTCATTATGGTCACTGGCTTTTTATATAGATAGATACCATACTGTCTGTAGCTTTTGAATTTGTCTTAACACAGTGCATTTGAGATTCATTTCTGTTGTTGCAGGTAGTAGTAGGTAATTCCTTTCTATCGGTATTATTCTGTCCCGTGTGTCACATATATGTATGTATGTGTATATATCTATATCTATATCTATATATCTATATCTATATCTATATCTATATCTATATCTATATCTATATCTATATCTATATCTATATCTACATCTACATCTATCTACTCACCACAGTTTGTTCATCTATTTGGGACATTTCCAGTATTTGATGACTATGAATAAAGCTTTCACAAACTGATGTTTAGGTTTTTGTTTACAGCATGGGTATTTATTTGACTTAGGTAAATACGTAGGAACTGTATTGGTTGGTCATATGATAAGCATGTTTAATTTTTTAAGAAACAAGAAGTTTTTAGGAGGTGAGGTTTAAAATCAAGATATGCCTCGTTGGTCATGGAAAGCATTCACATTACCTAGGGTGGCTAGGATGCAGTGGTGCTTACATCAGTTAAGATTTTGCTCCAATAAATGGAACAGCAACCTTACTACTGTGGCTTAGCACAAAGGTTTATTTTCCCCAAGTAGAAAAGGTCCAAAGCTCTGTTGCTGCTCAGCAGCACCATTAGGCACAGGCTCTTTCTTGTTACTCCATAGTAGGTAGTTTCATTTTCATGTCCCCCAGGAATTTCCGCATATCCAAATATTAAGCCCACATTCTAGGCAGAAAGAAGAGAAAAAGGCAAAAGGCATCCATAGTCGAGTTTGCCCGTTTATTAGGAAAACAGTAGCTTTGTTTTTAGCTCCAACCAGGAAACTTCTATGTGGCTCTCATTGAAGTAGGTTGCTTAGCCAACTTTAGTGACAGCAAAGTTGATGGAATGTCCCCCAAACAAAATTGCTTAAAAAGCGGGGAGAAGAGGGAGTAGCATTTGCCTAAGTGCTTAGTGGGATTGTTGAATTTTAAAACTCTAAGAGGTACTTGAAAGCAACTCCATTCTGAATAAATGACCGATGAGCAAGTGTTTAGTATGCTTATTGGTAATTCTTTTTGTGTAGGTTAGGTGGAGGCAAGAAGGGAGAGAGTCTAGTTGTAGTTTCTAGAATGTAATCTAAGTGTACTTTATTAATAAAAGTATTCTAAACATTTATTTTGGTATATTTTATAGATTTTTCAAAAATACACTAATATTCTCTCCACTAGCAGTTTTTTTTTATTTTTTTTATTTATTTATTTATTTATTTATTTATTTTTTAGCTGAATATCTTTTTTTTATCTTTATTGTTCAGTTTATTAATTACATTGTTTCCCCTTTTTATCCCCCTATAGCTTCCCTCCACCCTGTACCTATCCCACCCTCCACCCTCACCTCCCCCTCCCCACTGTCCTCTCCCATTGTTGCTAGATTTTTGTCCAGTCTCTTGCCGCACTTCCCACAACCCTTTTCTCCCCAAGAATTGTCAGTCCATTCCCTCTCTATGTCCATGTCTCTGCTATATTCACCAGTCTATCCTGTTCAACAGCCTATCAATTCACTTGATTTTTATGTTCATTTGTTGATAGATGTGTATTTGTTGTTGCTAGTTTGCACTTTTACCTTTTTCTTCTTCCTCTTCTTAAAGAATATCTTTCAGCATTTCATATAATGTTGGTTTGGTGGTGATGAACTCCTTTAGCTTTTTCTTATCTGCGAAGCACTTCATCTGACCTTCAATTCTGAATGATAGCTTTGCTGGATAGAGTAATCTTGGTTGTAGATTCTTGCTGTTCATCACTTTGAATATTTCTTGCCACTCCCGTCTGGCCTGCATCGTTTCTGTTGAGAAATCCGCTGACAGTCGTATGGGTGCTCCCTTATAGGTAACCAACTGTTTCTCTCTTGCTGCTTTTAATATTCTCTCTTTGTCTTTTGCTCTTGGCATTTTAATTATGATGTGCCTCGGTGTGGTCCTCTTAGGGTTCCTATATATTGGGGTTCGGTGCACTTCTTGGAATCCTAAGTCAATTTCTTTCACCAGGTGTGGGAAGTTTTCAGTCACTATTTCTTCAAATAGGTTTTCATTGTCTTGCTCTCTCTCTTTTTCTGGCACCCCTATAATTCGGATGTTGGTATGCTTGAGGTTGTCCCAGAGGCCCCTTACACTATCTTCAATTTTTTGGATTCTTTTGGTTTCTTGCTTTTTCAGCTGAGTGGATTTTACCTCTTTGTATTTCAAATCTTTAACTTGGTTCTTGGGGTGCTCCAGGGCACTTTCAGGTCTTTGTATAATATTTTTTGTTTCAGTCAGTGTATGCTTAATTTCTGGTTGGTCCTTTTTCATATCCTTGAGAGTCTGCTTTATATCCTTGAGGGTTTCTTTCATTTCCTTGTAGGACTCATTCATTTCCACGTTGGTCTTAATAATTTCTTTGCAGCTCTCATTTATATCCTGGAGGGTGTTGTTCATTTTCTTGTAGGACTCACTCATTTCCTTTGTGGTCTTGCTTATTTCCTTATAGGCCTCGATCTTTTGTTGGAACCTCTTAAAAAACCCTATAACCGTGGTTCTGAATTCCATGTCCAGTCTTTTTTTTTCCTCCATTTCTTTCACATCTGATTTCTTTCCATGTTGCTGCATGGTGGCTGCTTCCCTGAGTTGGTCAATTAGCTTTGTGTGGTAGACGTGCTACAAGGGACAGTGGCTCAGCCTCCCCGGTTACCTGAGGTGGATATGGGCTGCACAGTCTTGCTGAAGTTAAGCTCAGTTAATCGTTGCTAGCACTTGGAGGGTTGACCTCCAGGCCAATTGTCTGTGAAGCTCAGCTGTGCTCAGGTTGGGTGGGCGGAGTCTCCGGGCCAAGCAGACAGCGTTAGCTCCGCCCTATGCGGCCCCAGGGACTCTGTGCCAGGGGCAATGGCCGCCAGCACCTCTGAGAGAGAGCCGCTGGGGAGCTCCACCAGCTGCCGGTTGCCGGGGAATTCAGACTTTCCCAAAATGAGTCTGCATGCACAATGTCTCACCCAGGGTCGTAAAACAAAGCAGTCTGACGGTTTTCCAAATGAGAGGCAAGTCGCGGTGCGCTCTCTGCGCTGTCACGCAGCTGAGCTGTTCGTGAGAGCTGCCTTCTCCACAAGCTGGCAGACCCGGCAGCCCCCGAGCTTCGGCGTGCCCTCCCACTGTCCAGTTTTCACCCCGTGTGATAGTGGGTTCTCTGGACTTCGCCCAGAGCTGGAGAATCAGTCAGTGGGACGCCCTTGTCTCCCCGTTCGAGAAAACTGGCCGGTTTTCAGCCGCCCGCCCTCTCCACCGCGCGCACTCCAAACCTCTCTCCGGGCGAATCTTTCAACGCTGTCCGCCGCCGCTCCTCCGGGTCACAGTGTCTTATCTTCACTTTTATTTGTGGAATTTTCACTCGGTGAGCTTTCTGGTGATTCTGGAAGGTGTTTGTTCTTTCGTTAAGTTGTAGTATTAAAATTGCTGAGTATGACGGCAAGATAGGTGTTTTGCCTTTGCCGCCATCTTAGTTCCTCCCTCCACTAGCAGTTTTTTAAAAAACTATTATGAAAATATATTTACTTTTAAAATTTATATTACCCTCAGTTTAAAAAAATGTTATCTGAACTCCTAAAAAGAGTACATTTTACATTGATATGGCAGAATAGTCCTGATGTCTTGAATTTTATCTTTCTTGTGAGAGCTAAATTCTTTTTGAGGAAGCCATTGTATTTTTTGACAGGCAGGAAAGAAAGACCACTTTCCACAACTAACCTGCAAAAAAGCCCAAAACAAACTGGTTCTTTAAAAAAAAAAAAAGATTTCAGAGAGGAGAGAGGGAGAGAGAGAGAGAAACATCAATGATGATGAGAGAGAATCATTGATCGGCTGCCTCCTGTAAGCTCCTTACTGGGGATCGAGCCCACAACCCAGGCATGTGCACTTGACCGAATCGAACCTGGGATGGTTCTGTCCACAGGCCGACACTGTCTTTTGAGCCAAACCGGCCAGGGCAGTTCTTAATTCCTGACCTATGCAGTTGAAATGCACACTGTGTGACTTGGCATTAGAGAAAATGAGTGGTAGAGGTTTATCTCTTAAGCCTCTGTTTTAAATAGAAACATTGTGACATGTTTTATAGCCATGGGAGTCCACTAGGTGGCATAGTTTTGTGACATTTATTTCAGTAATTACTGTAGGTCAGGAAATCCTTTGAAATTGTGTTCCCAATTATTTCAGAATTCCAACAGAGGGGGGTCTGCTCCTAAAGAATGCTACATTTTTTTTCAATATATATATTTTTTATTCCTTAAAGTATTACAAATAATAGTACATATGTGCTTCCCTCCCCCCCCAATAATCTCCCCTCGGCCTTCCCTACCCCCCAGCACATGTCTTCACCTGCCCCGCCCCCGGCCCAGTGTTTTGTATCCATTGGTTAAGCTTATATGCATGCATACAAGTCCTTTGGTTGATCTCTCACAACCTCCACCCCCCACCCTCCCCTGCCTTCCCACTGTAGTTTGACAGTCTGTTCAACGCTTCTTTGCCTCTGTATCTATCTTTTTCCCCCCATTTTTTTTCTTAAAAAAAATCTTCCATAAACATATAAGAACAAAAAATGTTTGAGTCTCAGTTTCAGTGTCCAACAGTTCTGAGTCCCAGAGGCTTTAGGCCTTAGGCACCCAGCCATCGCCCTGCTCAGCTCAGCCCTGGCTGCCTGTGACCACCTGGCCCTGGGGGCTGGTTGCTCGCCACCACTTCCGCTCACAGCGCCCAGGGGCCGGGCGCTCCTGCCGCTGCCACCACCACTGCTGCTGCTGCTTCCCTACACAGCGCTCAGGGGTTGGGTGCTCACCGCCACCCCAGTTTCATCTCCACCCCTGGGGTCCGGCACTCGTGCCACTTGGCCACGCCCCCGCTCCTGATTGGCTGGTAGCATAGCCAATCAGGAGCAAAAGTACAGTCAAATTTGCATATTACTCTTTCATTATATAGAATTATCCCACTCTCACCCCCTTTTTGATTAATGGGGGCCTTTGGAAATTTTATATTGCAGTCTTGGTAACTTTAAATTTTAATTTTTGCACAAAAATATGACTGTTTTAGATTCTTTGCATGTTAGGCAATTTTACGAAGAGATGAACTACTAATAGAAATTTTAGTTAATATTTTAGTAACAGCTTTTTGTCCAGTACACTTAAATTTTCTTGAGTATTCACTTATTTCAATTAACCAATTTAAATTAATCTGAAAACTTGATTATTATTTTACTGTCAAATTTAATACTCAAACAATAATCTTAGTTTATCCTATAAATATTAGTGGAAAGGATTATTTGCATTATTGAGTAGGCCCTGAGCATTCCTGGTGCTAGACTGCATTTAGATATAGGGCTGTGTTGCTGGCCAAGTCTCTGTAACCTGGGTCTCGATCTGAGCTGTGCATGGAAGGTGGTGAAGCAGCCGTGGGAGCAGGAGACCTCCCTCAGAAGGGGTGAGAGTTCAGGCCCCTCTGCGGCTGGCTACATTTTTTTGAAGTTCAAAAAGACTGAAATAAAAATATAGGTGTAGGGCTTATGTTGAAGCAGTTGTGGGTCAGTGAGAGTAAAGAGGAATTGTGTTTTTATAGAGAACAGGATTAGGGGAGAAGTCCCTTAAGTGGGTGGTGATTTGGGGATAAGGAAAAGAGAGCATAATGTAACCAGAATGATATATGCCAAAGTTATAGTTGGCATAGTTCTGCCAATTTATTGACTCTAGTGCTTAAGGATTGTCGTCGCTGGAGGTGTAAAGAGAAGGTAAAGAGGTGAGATGAAATAAAATAGGAAGGAGAGAGAAAAAGGGCTTATGGTTTTAGGGCCAGTTCCTCTTGGAGTATTGGGGAAAGATGGAAATACAGGAATAAAAGAGATTTTAGCAGATAAAAATAGAGAAGCCAACTGTGAAAATATCACTTATTCCAGTGTTTATAATTTTGTAATATCCATTCTTTAACAGGAGATACTAGGCTAAGTTTTATCTGTGTGTGATTGTGCAGTGTAAGACAGTTTGTGATGTTTTTTCAACTGAGTTTGAATTGGTTAATTCAGTTGTACTACTTAGGAACCTGACCTGTGACCTTCATCAGAGCTCCAGGTTTATCTGTATTCTTACATCTCAGTATTATGTTGCAGGAAGGGCTTCCTGATCGCTGTGTGTGTAACCCTGTCTTATATTTCTGTGTCCCTGTTTTGGATAATTTGCTTTATTTCTTCCCACCTCTTTACCTTCTCTTTACACCTCCAGTGACAATTTGTAAGCACTAGAGTCAATAATTGGACAAAACTGTGCCAACCATACTTGAATATGCCAGAAAGAGAAAGTGAGCTTTTTAAGAAGACTTCCACCAAAGGAGTCTCCACGATTTCTAGATGTCTCATATAAGGAATTCATTTCACATCTCACCTAAACCACTTGTTATAACAAACATTTACATTCTTTGTTACTGAGAATTTCTTAAGTAGCATCTGCGTGTGTGTGTATGGTACACTCGAGTACCAAATCTTATTGTTTAGCATATGGCCTAACATGTTAAGGGTCTGCAGTACTCACAAGAAAAATCTTGAGGAAACATAAGTAGTATGACTAAGTGAATTTCAGAGATACGAAGGGTGTTGAGTCGCTATGAGTTGCATGCCTAGACACTGGGGCCTGTGCAAGTCATCACCTTTTTTCTCATCGTTTCTGCTTTTGTATAGTCTGTCTTTAGATTGAGAAAAACTACCATCCTGTCTGTGAGATTGTTTATTGTCACATCTCTTCCTCTTTTAAAAGCTGCAAATAATTCCAATTCTTTTCATCTTTCTTCAGAGGTTTTACTTTTTATCCTGCTAATCATCTTTAAGTCTCTTCTGAATCCCTTAAGTTTTATTTTTCCTCAGCCTACCTTTTCAGTTTAGAAATAGGAAACTGGACACAGCGCCGGGAGTTTCTAACCACTTTGGAGTATCGTGAGAGAAAGATTTCACACTTGAACATGTGCCAGAGGCCATTTCACATAACCTTAGATTATGTTTCCTTTCCAAAAGTGTATTCTTATGGTACTGACTGCTGTCAGATTTTTATCTCATGACCTTGATCTTTTCTTCTTATGTTTATTTATAGCTTGTGTATTCATCATCTTTTATTTATGGAGTTTATTTTTCTTAGCCGAATAGATTGCTTTGCACTGTCCTCATTGAAATTCATTGCCTTTTTTTTCTGATTACTTTACCATTTAATGTAATTTCAGTTCCTGTCTTCCAATGTGGCCAAACAATAGGCTTCATATTGTCTATGTTATTTAAGTCAGTGTTGCAGGTTTTAACAAAAAGTAAATAAGGAAGAGGTAGAAACAATGGCAGAATAAGATTTTGGCTAAGTGGTAGAGATCTGTTTGTGTTTTCCTCCTGTGCTTTTTATACTTCCAAGATCTACTCTCCTTCACAACTGTGCTAAGGAACGAAGAAAGCTTTGTCAGAGCATTTTATCTTGCACACTGCTGTCGAACTTCATCTTAATCACTGCCTTGTACATTTCTCTCCCTCTTCATAACTTGCAGCGGCTCCCCATCTTCACTGAATTAAATACAGACTTTCTAGTCTTCTATCGAAGGCACATTTTGGCCTCATCCTCTCTATCTGGTCTGATCGCCTGTAACTATGTTTCATTCAGAATGAACCATTTGTCATTCCCTGGATCTCTCACACTTTCTGAGACCTTGGTTTGTCTGCATTATTTGCTCTGCTTAGAACACTCGAAAGCTTTCCTTTCTGATTTGTCGATTAACACCATTTCAGACCAATTTCTTTCATGTTCCTTTCTTTCTGAATTTCTCTAGCTTGATGTGATCTTTTCTTCCACCCTTCAATCTTTATATTCTTTGGGGGGTAATTACTATATTTTGCCTTTTGTTAAAGCTGTTTGTGTGCTTTTCTTACTCTGCCTGGTGGACTAATCTTTTTTGAGAACTGTCTTTTTTCATCATGATAACTTTGGATGTACCTATTATGTGTTTGCATAAGTAATTACATATTTATTTATTTTTCTGCAGGTATGTACATACTAAATAGTTGAATTGGACCAGTTTGAGCACATTGTGTGATATATTTGATTTAAATTCTAGTGTAAAGCTCCTTACTACACAGATTGGTAACAAATATTGTGGACTCACAGTTGGTCTACACTTGGATTAGAATTGTTATAGTCAACTTTTCTCCCCTTATAAAGGTTCTAGAAGGAATTAAAAGTTTATATAAATTTTATATGGAGGTTTATATAAATTATTATCATGTTAGTCATTAAACCAAGATTGATAAATATAACAATTGCTTGATTGTGTACTTACAGTTGTTTTCAAGAAGTCCTTTTGTAATTTTTTAAACTTTATTTTGTAGAAACTACCCAACTCTGGCCAATATTGAAAGGAAGAAGAAGTTAAAACTTGAAAAGGAAAAGATAGGTGCAGTATTGACAACAACACAGTTTGGGTAAGTTCCTTAAAATTACATACATTCTCACTACTTATTTTAAACAATTACACTTATAAATAAAAAAAGAGAATATACCAAAATCTTAAAATCTTTACACTCCCAATTCTGAAATATTTGCTTTTGTACTCATTTGCTTAAAAATTTTTTGAAATAATAATTGCCCTATAGTTTATGGTTTTCAGAAAGATTTGTAATTAATAAGCCTTTTTTGTCTTTGTCTCCCAGTTAAACAGTTCTCTTTCCCAAAGACAATCCATTTTGTCCTTTCACAGATATCCCATATGTATATCTATACAGCACAAAGATAGTAATATTTTTTCTTTTTTCACACTATGCTATATCTTGGTTTTTAGCCAAATAATATACTTGCACATTGTCCCATATTAATATATAACAGGTCTCCTCATTCTTGAAGGATGTGTAGGAAGCATAAAGATATCCCACAGGGTCTTTTTTTGGAAACTGTTGACAGACATTTAAATTGTTACTAATCTTTTACTAATAAAAAGTTGCCATTATTGCTCTATACATACATTTTACACATGTGCAGGTATTTCTCAGTATGAATTTCTAGAAGTGGATTTGATGTCAAAAGATTTGTGTATTTGTAATATTGATAACTAATTGCCAAATATCTATCATAGAAGCTGTTCTGATTTTCTCTCCTACCAGTAATGTATGAGACACCCTATTTTTCACTATCCCTCACCTTCATAGATTTTTTTCATTTTACTTTTCAGTGAAATATATTTTTAATATAAGCAAAATATGCAAATCTTATATGTACAATTTGATAGATTTGTGTAAAAACATACACAAACAACTATACACCTAATAATGCATTTAGGCAATTTTGTCATTGTGTGAACATTTTAAAGTGTATTTATGTAAAGTTGAAAGTATATATTATTGCCTACTGTACACTTAGGCTATATGCTATAGCTTATTGCTCCGTGGCTACAAACCTGTATTAAATACCAGTTGTTAACACAATATTAAGTATTTTATGTCTAAACACAGTAAAATACTGTATAGAAAATCCTATCTAATAAGAGAGTAACATGCAAATTTGACCGTATCTTTGCTATACCCACAAGCCATGCCCACAACCATGCCCACCAGCCAATCAGGAGCAGATTATGTAAATAAACGGCAGCCAGGATGACTGCTGCCACTGAGAGCAGGAGGAAGGCTTGGGTTTCAGGCAATGGAAGAAGCCAAGCTTTCCGCCTGCTGTTGCCGACCTAGGCCTCCACTCAATGTTACAAAGTTTCAATTATAGAAGATACATAAAACACAACAAAAATGGCAGCAGCCACGGAGCTGGAGAGAACATAGGCTTGGGTTTCCTGGCAACAGAGGAAGCCAAGCTTTCCACCTGCTGTTGCTGGCCTAGGCCTTCACTCTAGGCTACAAAGTTTCGAACAGAAATAGCTGCCGCCATGGGGCGAGCAGAAGGTTTGGCTCCGCTGCAGGCTAAAAAGTTTCAATTGTAGAATATAAATTAATCCCAGATCCCAGGGCCTCTGCTTGGGTCACTGGGGGGCATGGCCGCCCTGCAAACCTCCACAGGCCCCTCACCCAGGCTGCCCCTCACTCCAAGGGAACCGCCACCTTGATCTGGAACACCCTTCAGGGAAAATCAGCTGGCCCCCACCCATGCACCAGGCCTCTATCCTATCTAATAAAAGAATAATTAGCAGATTGACCATCACTCCAACACACAAGAGGGCTGCCCCCATGTGGTCAAAGATCCTGCCCCCATGTGAACACAAGATGGCCAGCAGGGTAGGACCGTTGGGAGGTTCAGGCCCTGCAAGGGAGGGCAGTTGGGGGCAATCAAGCCTGCAGGGGAGGGCAGTTAGGGGTGACTAGGCCGGCAGAGGAGGGAAGTTGGGGGCAAACAGGATGGCAGGGGAGCAGTTAGACATCAATTAGGCTGGCAGGGTAGTGGTTAGGAGGTGATCAGGCTGGCAGGCAGAAGTGGTTAGGTGCAGTCAGGGAGGCAGGCAGGTGAGCAGTTTGAAGCCAGCAGTCCTAGATTGTGAGAAGGATTTCCGAGTCCCCTTTTAGATCCGATCCTACTGGGCTTAAATGGGAAGTAGGACATCCCTTGAGGGGTCCCAGATAGGAGAGGGTGCAGGCTGGGCTAAGGGACATCCCCCACCCCCTGTGCATGAATTTCGTGCACCGGGCCTCTAGTCCTATCTAATAAAAGAGTAACATGCAAATTAACCATACCTTCGCTACGCTACCAGCCAATCAGGAGCAGGGGGGCATGGCCAGCAGAGAAGGGGCATTGCCAGCAGACAGGGGGCGTGGCCACAGTGCCACGTAAGCAACCACCATGCTATAAGGTCTACCCTCATGGTACTTAAGGGCTGGTGAGATCCCTTCCTCCTTACAGTTACTGTTGACTGAGTCGCGACCTTTTGTGGTGATCTTGGGATGGTTAGGAGAATTTGATGCCATGAGATCCCCTCACGAGGCTCGCATGTAGGTTGTTCTGATAGTTAGGCTGTGACTGAGGTGTGGGGTTTACCTATCACGTGGGACATGCAAATGAGCATCAGGGGCACCTTGGATAATGAGCATTAAGCGCAAGGTGGGGCTGTGAGTTGTCAGGGTCGCATGCTCTGGCCCCAAGCAACGGAGCACCAAGAATGCTGGGAAATGTAGTACTGGTGGCAGACGCACTACTCCTTCAAAAGTGAGTGTGGAAGAAGTTACTGTTGCGGGTGGGGGGTGGAGAGAAAGCAAAGGTTGGGGTCTCAGACATTTTCGCTCATCTGATTGCAAAGACAGACAGAAACTCCCAGATTGGAGCGGGTCCCCTGAGGGTTCCCAGATTAGGGAGGGTGCAGGTCAGGCTGAGGGACCCATGGTGGCTGCTGCCGTGTGTGGTGAAGTTGCTAAAACCGTTAAAAAGGCCCAACTTCTTATTATTGATGAATGCACCATGGCATCCAGTCATGCTATAAATGCCATAGACAGATTACTAAGAGAAATTATGGATTTGAATGTTGCATTTGGTGGAAAAGTTCTTCTTCTCAGAGGGGATTTTCGACAATGTCAATATCGTGCCACATGCTATGCAATCGGCATATACAAGTTTAAAGTACTGTGATGTTTGGAGATGTTTCAGAAAGTTGTCTCTTAAAACAAATATGAGATCAGAGGATTGTGCTTATGGAGAATGGTTAATAAAACTTGGAGATGGTAAACTTGATAGTGGTTTTCATTTAGGAATGGATATTATTGAAATTCTTCATGAAATGATTTGTAATGGATCTATTATTGAAACCACCTTTGGAAATAGTATATCTTCTATAGATTTTCACACCTATTTGAGTGATGATTCTATTGACTCAACAGATGATGCTGAAAAGGAAAAATTTCCCATTGAATTTCTTAATAGTATTACTCCTTCAGGAATACCGTGTCATAAATTAAAATTGAAAGGGGGTGCAATCATCATGCTATTGAGAAATAATAGTAAATGGGGTCTTTGTAATGGTACCAGATTTATTCTCAAAAGATTACTAGCTAACATTATCAAAGCTGAAGTATTAACAAAATCTGCAGAGGGAGAGGTTGTTCTGATTCCAAGAATTGATTTGTCCCCATCTGACACTGGCCTCCCATTTAAATTAATTTGACGACAGTTTCCCGTGATGCCAGCATTTCCAATGACTATTAATAAATCACAAGGACAAACTCTAGACAGAGTAGGAATATTCCTAACTGAACCCGTTTTCTCACATTGTCAGTTATTATGTTGCTTTCTTTCAAGTTCGAAGAGCATGTGATGTTAAAGTTGTAAATACTTTATCCAAGGGAAATTAGGCACTCTGAAAGTGTTTTCACTGTTAATGTGGTATACAGGGAGATATTAGAATAAGTTTAATCACTTTACAGTCATTACTTGCATCAGTGTTTTGATATCATGAGCTTGTTGTTGTTATATCATTTTTGTTATTTATTAATGAAATTATGTATTTTCATACACATTGTACTCATTACCTTTTATCTGTCACACTTTTTTATAGAGAAAGGGCAAATAGCACTATTAAAATATTTCCTCTAATTAATACGCTTTTAATGTACACGAATTTCATGCACCAGGCCACTAGTTACTATATAAAAGATAAAAAATGTGTATACCTGTATAGGGTACTTACTATGAGTGGAGCTTGCTGGATTGGAAGTTGCTCTGTGTGAGTCAGTGAGTGATGAGTGAATGAAAGCCTAGGGCATTACTATACACTACCGTATACTTTATGAATTTATAATGTTTATAAAATGAAATTTATAAAACATCAGATTAAATCAAGCACCAGAGAAAATGATCAGTCAGTAGATGCAGTAAACATGATATGTATAAGGCTGTACTAATGTAACTCAGTATACTGTTTTACAGCAAACTTTTTTTGTAAGTAGAGAGTGTTCTAAAATAACAATAAAAAGTATAGTATATTAAAAATGTCAGTGTCATTTTTACCATTATTCTTTTGTGTGTAATTTCAAAATTACTTTGTGAGGTTCATTTATATTGCGTGTAGCTATAAATTGTTTATTTTAATGGTGTGTAAAGCTCAATTGTGAGAATATGTATCTTCTCACTGTTGGACATTTGGATTATCTCCAGTTTTGGATTTATTAATAAAGCTTCTATGAACATTCTTTTAATATTTTTTGTTGATGTAAGAATTTATCACATATCCCATGTAATAAAGGGCTAATATGTAAATTGACCAAACAGCAGAATGACTGGTCACTATGATGTGCACTGACCACCAGGGGGCAGACATTCAGTGCAGGAGCTGCCCCCTGGTGGTCAGTGTGCTCTCACAGGGGGGCACCACTCAGCCAGAAGCTGAGCTCACAGCTGGCAAGCGCAGTGGTGAGGCAGGAACCTCTCCTGCCTCCGCGGCAGTCCTAAGGATGGATGTCTGACTGCTGGCTTAGGCCCACTGCCTGCAGAGAGTGGACCTAAGCCAGCAGTCGGACATCCCCCAAGGGCTCCCGGACTGTGAGAGGGCACAGGCTAGGCTGAGGGACCTTCCCCAAGTGCACAAATTTTGTGTACCGGGCCTCTGGTGTGTATGTATACAAGCGTGCATACTAGAGGCCCGGTGCACGAAATTCATGCAAGCTTAGTCCCCCCTTCTTCCCAGCTGCCGGCACTGGCTTCCCTCGCAGCCCCAGCTTTGTCTGGAAGGACATTGGTCTAATTAGCATATTACACTTTTATTATCGTAGATAAGTATATGCCGTATGTGTGCGTATGTGTATTTGTATATCATATATACAGTGCGCATATATACATACATGGGGGGGGGGTCCCTCAGCCTGGCCTGTGACCTCTCACAGTTTGGGAGACCTTGTGGGCTGTATGTCAGTGAGACATCCTTAGTGCTGCCATGGAGGCGAGAGAGGCTCCTGCCACCGCCATTGGGCTCACCAGCCATGAGCCCAGCTTCTGGCTAAGTGCACTGACCACCAGGGGGCAGCTCCTGCATTGAGCGTCTTCCCCATGGTGGTCAGAGCACGTCATAGTGACCGTTGGTTTGCATATTAGTCTTTTATTATATAAGATACTAGGTTATAAGGCATTCATGCATTTCGTTTTAATAATACAGCCAAATAGTTTTCTAAAATGGTTGTACCAGTTTACTCCTATTGACTACATCTAATTGCTCTGCATCCTGGTCAGTGCTTGGTACTGTTACACCTTTTCATGTATTACCATTTCCTCATGACTAATGATGTCAGACACCTTCTGATATTCTTATTGGCTATTTTTGTATTTTCTTGTGATACACTATTCCAAGTCTTTATCCAATTTTTACTTGGCTTGCTTTTCTTGATTTGTAGGAATTATTTACTTAATTACAATCTTATTTGGAGTAGAGTATATGTAATCTCACAGTTTGTGTCTTGCCCTTTTTCTCTCTTAATAGGTGTCCTCAAAAAACAAACAAACATAGAGTAGTTGCCCAGCCAACAAGGCTCAGTGGTTGAGCGTTGACCTATGAACCAGGACGTCATAGTTCAATTCCTGGTCTCCTGAGTTGTGGACTCAATCCCCAGTATGGGGGCATGCAAGCGGCAGTCAAGCAATGATTCTGTCATCACTGATGTTTCTTTTCTTCCCCCCCCCCTCTTTTTCTCTCTGAAATCAATAATATACATATATATATATATGTGTGTGTGTGTATATTATTGATTTTTTACAGAGAGGAAGGGAGAGGGATAGAAAGTCAGAAACATCGATGAGAGAGAAACACCGATCAGCTGCCTCTTGTACACCCCCTACTGGGGATGTGCCCGCAGCCAAGATACATGCCCTTGACCAGAATCGAACCTGGGACCTTCAGTCCATAGGCCAACGCTCTATCCACTGAACCAAACTGGTTTTGGCAGTAAAAATATATTTTAAAAAATTCAGCTGTTAGTTGCTCAGACATCTGAGGATAGCTGTGGTGCAGTTAGACATATCTGCTGATCATGACAAGACTCAGCCACAGGTGGGTGTTGTTTATCTGATAGCTGATCTGACCTGGCTGATGACTGGGATGCCTAACTCTAGTTTGAGGGACGTCCTGTCTGAGGGCTGTATCATTTGGTCTGGCCCTGTCAAGGCATTAGGGGGTGAGTTAATGTTTGCCCAAATGTAGTAGGCTAATTTTTAAGTTGAAAATGAGGGAACACTTTGCAGCTTGTTTAAAGAGGTCAGTATAATTTTGATATGCAAACCTGTATTACAATAAGGGAAAACACAAGCAAATATCTTTTAAGTGGAGGCATCAAAATCATTTTTAAAATGTTAGCAGCCCTACTAGCTAGTTTTCCTCATTGGTTAGAGCATCGGCCTGTGGACTGAAGGGTCTTGGCTTCCATTCCAGTCAAGGGCATGTACTTTACCTTGGTTGCAGGCTTGGTCCCCAGCCTGGTTGTGGCATGTGCATGAGGCAACCAATGGATGTGTCTCTCTCACATCTGTGTTTCTCTCTCTCTTTCTCCGTTTCTCCCCCTCCCTTCTATTCCCTCTAAAAAAGTCAATGGGAAAAAATATCCTTGGGACAGGATTAATGACAACAACAACAAAAATGTTAGCAAATCAATCTGGCAATATGAGAAAAGGATATACATCATTGCCAAATGGGATTTATTCCAGGAACAGGATTAGATTTGGTGTTTGAAAATCAAATGTTCTTTACTACATTATCAGAATGAGAGAGTAAAATAATGGGATTATCTTAATAAAGGAAGAAGAGAATTTATATAGTTTAACCTCTATTCCTGTAAAAGAAACTAAACAAACAAGAATAGGAAATAATTTCCTTAGTCTAATAAAGGATGGCTATGAACAACTACAACCAGATCATATTTACTAGTGAAATACTGATCATTTTCCCCCTGAGGTTGGGAACAAAACAAAGATATCCATCTGCTATACCACTTTTATTCAGCATTAGATTAGAGATCCTAGGCAGTGTAATAAAGCAGGAAAAAATAGTAAATATAAAATTTGAAAAGAAAGAAGTAAAACTCAATTTTTAGAGTTGACATAATTGTATATATAAAAAAATCCAAACAAATCTGCAATTAGAGTTAATAAGTGACTTTAGCAAGGGTGCCAAATACATATAAGTATTTATAAAAAATCAGTATATATGTAAAAATAATATATTCTGTATATTAGCAATAGAATTTAGAAAATGAAATTTTAAAATATACTATTTACAGTAGCATCAAAATATATACTTAAGACTACATCTGACAGATTTGCAAACTTCTATAATGAAAACTATAAAACATTGCTCAGAAAAATTAAAGTCCTAAATAAATGGAAGGAATATATAATGTTCATGGACTGGGAGACTCAATATGATTATAACAATTCTCTTCAAATTGTCCCTAATCAAAATCCTAGCAAGTTAGAATTTTATTATTATTATTTTTTTGGAATGGTATTGGAGGTAGGATGGTGAAGGAAAGCGGAAGTGATAAACGTTAAAATTTATGTGAAAATGCAAAAGTTTTAGAATAACTAGGAAAGTTGGAGTGATAAAGAAGTGTAGAGTTGGCTAATACCACAATCTCAGATCTATGTATAAATAATTACCCGACTATGACAAAGGTACTGTATGATGCAATGGGCAAAGGATAGTGGTTTTGTGTGTGTGTGTGTGTGTGTGTGTGTGTGTTTTGTTTTTGTTACTACTCACCCGAGGATATTTTTTCCATTGATTTTTTAGAGAGAGTGGAAGAGAAAGAGGAGGTAGCTGGGAAAGGGGTTGTGGGGGCCCCCCCTCCTACAGGGGCCCCACCTAGGGCAAATACTGTGGTGCACAGGCTGACGTTCTAACCACTGAGAACACCAGCCAGGGCAAGGAGAGTGTGTTTTAAACTTCTATGTTTTAAACTTTTGTGTTTGTGTATTTAAAAGTGTATATCTTTATTGTCTATACTAGAGACCCGGTGCACGAAATTCGTGCACAGGGGGCGGAGGATGTCCCTTAGCCCAGTCTGCACCCTCTCCAATCTGGGACCCCTGGAGGGATGTCCTACCAGGATCGGGCCTCAACAGGCAGTCCAACACCCTTCTCATAATCCAGGACTGCTGGCTCCACCTGCCTGCCTCTTTGATTGCCCCTAACCACTTCTGCCTGCTAGCCTGATCACCCCCTAACGACTACCCTGCCAGCCTAATTGATGTCTAACTGCTCCCCTGCCAGTTTGTTTGCCCCCAACTTCCCTCCTCTGTCCGCTTGGTCACACCTAACTGCCCTTCCCTGCAGGCTTGATCGTCCCCAACTGCCCTCCCTTGCAGGCCTGGTCCCTCCTAACTACCCTCCCCTGCTGGCCTGATGGCCCACAACTGCCCTCCCTTGCAGGGCCTGGAACCTCCTAAAGGCCCTCCCCTGCTGGCCATCTCGTGGTAGCCATCTTGTGCCCACATGGGGGCAGAATCTTTGACTACATGGGGGCAGCCCTCTTGTATGTTGGAGTAATGGTCAAACTGCATATTACTCTTTTATTAGATAAAAGGATAGCGGCCTGGTGCATGAGTGGGGGCCAGCTGGTTTGCCCTGAAGGGTATCTTGGATCAGGGTGGAGGTTCCCTTGGGGAGAGGGGTGGCCTAGGTGAGGGGCCTGTGGAGGTTTACAGGCCAGCCACGCCCCCCAGCAACCCAATTGGAGGCTCTGGTATCTGGGACTAATCTATGTCTACAATCGAAACTTTGTAGCATGGAACAGAGCCAAGCCTTCTGCTCATTCAGTTCAGTGGCGGCAGCCATTTCTGTTTGAAACATTGTAGTCTAGAGTGGAGGCCTGTAAGGGCAGGCTGAAAGTTTGGCTTCTTCCGTTGCCTGGGAAACCCCAGCCTATGTTCTTTCCAGCTCAGTGGCTGCCGCCCTTTGTGTAACTTTTATAACTAAAACTTTGTAACATTGAGTGGAGGCCTAGGCCCACAACGGCAGGTGGAAAGCTTGGCTTCCTCTGTTGCCGGGGAAACCCAAGCCTTACTCTCGCTGTCAGTGGTGGCAGCCATCTTGGTTGAGGTTTATTTGCATAATCTGTTCTGGATTGGCTGGTGGGCGTGGTGAAAGTATGGTCAAATTTGCATATTACTTTTATTAGATAGGATAATTTGGACTTTTAAAAAAAATCCAGGCTGAAAATGTTTATCTTTTATAGCTAAGGTTTAATTTATTGTAATTACTAATATACTTAGGTTTTAGTCTACCATGGTCCTATTTGTTTTACATTTTTTCCTATATTTTTGTTTCCTTTCTTGCCTTCTTTTGGATTAATTGAATAATTGTTAATGTTATATTTTACTTAGCTTTTTAGTTATAATTATTCCTCATCTCTCCACTTCAAGTACATCTATGCTTTTATTTTCATTAAATGTTGATTAAATAAACTCCTTTTAAATGGGTATCCAACAATGGTGTAATAGAACCAATCCATCAAAGGTGGGGTGGGATGCAAATACTAAGTAATTATTTTTTCTATTAAGTCTTACTAATCTCATCAGTTAAAGGATATCCTAACTCATTACTTATTAGTGATTACCTTACAGGTGAGCATTCAGAATGAGGTGTGGTCATGTGCAGGTAGCGTCTCTGCATGGATACAGGGAAGGCATCTGTGAGGGGGAGCTTGAGGAAAGTGGCCTGTCTTCATTATCCTCATGGTGAGGGTGGACTAGAGACAGCAACACTATTTGTTTTAGCTTTGATGACTTTGTTGAGTTACTAGCACAACATTTCTGGATGGAAATTTGTCTATGATTCTCTGCAAAATTTGGAGCATGTATATGATTTCTTGGCACGAGACTTTGTAAAGATGATGGTGAGTCTAAAAGGATTAAGAACGTATGCGTTGCAGAGACATTAAATGAAGACCAGAGCAGGCGAGCAGGAATTTTCCCCAGGGTTGTCCGTCTCGTGGAATCAAAAAAGAAAGCTGAAGCCAGGACCGACCAGAGGAGTTCAAACAAGGCAGGAGTTTATTGCAAACAGCAGGCTCCCCACTCAGAGGGGATTCAAATGGGTTACCCTTGAAGCTTTCTGCTCTTCCCTTATATCTGCTGAAGGCCTGCTCTTTGTCTATCTGTGGCACACACTGATTGGTTTCTGGACTTTTTGCAACATTTTGTTTGCACTTGCAAGAAAAACATCCTTGTTTCAAAACACCCTGTTTTTCTGCAAAACACTTTTATTTGTTTGTTTCAGCTACCTCCACAATTCCTCCTTCTTCTACCCCTAACCCTATCTACTAATTCTGCTTTAATTCCTTTCAGTAATAACTGCCATTTATTAAGGGCCAGTATGTTAACTTGTTCTAGAAGCACTTCACATTTCTGATTCCCATTCTACAGGGATGAGGGAGTAAATGGACTCAGGGATATTAATATTGTCCAAGACACAATCAGAAGATGGCAAAATTAGGATTTGAACCTAGATTTCTAATTTTTATACTCCTAACTGCAGTCTCCATTATTAATGGAGAAATGAATTTCTGCCTGATGACAACTTAGTATAAGCATATGTATCTTTGTGAAAACTCAGCCCCACCGAAGGATATATTATATTATAGTCTACTGGGAATAGACCTATTTGGGGTTTTTTGTTAATCCTCACCCCAGGATATTTTTCTCATTGATTGGGAATGGGGGTGGGGAGAGAGATCGATTCGTTGCCTCCCTCACTTGCCCCAACCCGGAATCAAACCTGAGACCCTTTGGTGCCCAGGTGGATGCTCTGTCTAGGGAGCCACACCAGCCAGGGCATAAACCTTTTTTTTTAATGGCCTTTCGCCCTGGCCAGTGTGGCTCAGTTGGTTGTGCTTCACCCGTGCACCAGAAGGTTACCGGTTTGATTCTCAGGGCACATGTCCAGGTTTCAGGCTGATCCCCCACAGGGGCGTGCAGGAGGCAGCTAATCGATGCTTTGATCTCACATCAATGTTTCTCTTCCTTTCTCTTCCTCTCTCTAAAAAAATCAATTAAAAATTATAATAAAATGGCCTCTTTTTTGGTACATATAGTTTACATTAGAATATGCTCACATAGTATTTGTTTTCCTTCTAAGAGGAGTAATTGTAGTGGTTGACAGGGCACTTAATTTGAGGTAACTGAAATTGTGACAGTCTATAAGTTTATCCTCCTGTAAAGTAAATAGTACTTGTCTAATCAGTTTCAAAGAGCTGTCATGAAAATTAAGGCAATATATTTGTAAATGCTTCAGAAACCTTAAAACTCCTTAAAAATGAGTAGACAAAAGTTAACACACTTTTTAAAAACTGATTTCAGAGAGGAAGGGAGAGGGAGTGAGAGATAGAAACATCATTGATGAGAGAGAATCATTCATTGGTGGCCTCCTATATGCTCCACATTCAAGGCATGTGCTCTGACCAGAAATTGAACCATGACCTCTTGGTTCATGAGTCAAAACTCAACCACTGAGACATGCCGACTGGGCAAAAGTTAACACACTTTTCATGTACAATAGGAATGAAAGAAAGCTGCCAGTTAAATTCACCTGCTATTGATTATACAACATAGTCCAATTTCAGAGGTATTAAAATATGGGAAGCAATGTGCATCTTGGAATTGATAAAATATGGTATATTGTGGTGTGTTATTCTTTTGATGTTCTTCCATAGAGTTCTCTGTCTTTGGAAACCATTGAATTTATTTTATTCTGGTCTCTTTAATGTACTAGGCTACAAGTGAGTGATTGACAGATTTCTTTTGCATTCAGTAGACTTTTTCAAATATTTTTTTGAAAAGTCAGTGTCTTTTACATTAAAAATAGCATATATCTATATCTATCTATATAGATATATTGATATATATAAATTTTTACTTTATTTGTTTGTTTGTTTGTTTATTTATTTATTTCTCCAGTAAGATGAAGGGAATGTCCAGACATTCACAGATGGCAAAGATCAGAAGTTCTGGCAGACATCACAAGTGGGAAAATGACTGCGCCGGACATAGAGCAGCCATCAGATCAGGCATTTGCTTGGTTGATTCGAAGCCTGAAGGTCCACCCGAGGCAAATGCAGACCCTCTGAGTGTTTTGCTAAATACTGATTCTGGTAAGTTAATCTGGGAAAAGGTGTGTTTGTAAGTATAGGCACTGATGCTGAAGTTGATTCTTGACAGCATTGTTTGTGGAGAGTTTGTTTGATTGTTTAAAATTATTTTTATTGATTTTAGAGAGGAAGGGAGAGGGATAGAGAGAGATAGAAACATCAGTGATGAGAGAGAATCATTGATCAGCTGCCTCCTGCACGCCTCCTACTGAGGATTGAGCTCGAAACCCCGTCATGTGCCTTTGGCCGGAATCGAACTTGGGACCCTTTAGTCCACAAGCCAACACTCTATCCATTGAGCCAAATTGGCTAGGGCTGTTTGTGGAGAGTTTAATGGCAAATATGTAAAAATATAGAATGATGCTTTTGCTTTTATTTTTTTTACAGGAATTCCTTATAAAGAACTCATTTCAGGACATCTTTTCTTTTTAATTTTATTGTTTAAAGTATTACAAATAGTAGTACATATGTTTCCTTTTTTTTCTCCCCATTGACCTCCCCCCGCCTCCCCTACCCTCCACCCAGCACATGCCCTCACCTGTCTCTCTCCCCCCCCCCCCCCCCCCCCCAGGACATCTTTTCTGAACTGGGGGTGGACCGATGAGGGAGGCAAGATGTGGAAGAAAGATAATATATGTTGGATAATTTCCGTAGTATGATGTAATCTTGGAACCTTTCTTAAGATTGTCCTGAGTGTATTGATGCTACAGATTCAAATTTGCTCAATTATTTGAATTTTTACCACCATAAAGTGGTAATCCCAATGGAAGTTAGTATTATTTATGCTTCTGATCATTGGGTAAATAATAATTCATTGCATTTGAGTAATGCTATTCTTCCTCAAGCATAGAATATATTTATGTATTTATTGAATTCCCTCTAGACCTTATGGGGCAAGTTTACTCTTGCTTATAAATTGAAACATTAAAGGACCAAAATGCTGCTATCCCATGTATATCTCATTCAATCTCTGAGACTCCATTTTTCCTTCTGAAAAATTATATATAAATATTTATCACTTTTCCTTCCAATAGCATTGGGAGGCTTTATCTAATTGCTTGTGTATCTTCATTTGCAAAGGAGTATTATTAGTGAATGGGCTAAGGTTACATTGTAGGTTTGTCAGCAGCCTCTGTTCAGCCTGGAAAATAGTGGCTTCACATGACAGATTATTGGACTTGTTTCCTCCTAATAAATCTTTTACACATGTACTGTTTCTATTCCATTTTAAAATTGAAGAACACAAGGTAAGTGATGTATCTTCATCATACTGCTAGTTAGTGGTAGAACCACATTTGAACTTAGGAGTCTGACTCCACTGATACACCATACTTCCTCTAAATGTGAAGTCTGAATTTGTCTAAAAAAATATATATTATATGAGCCTAGGATAGTTGAGATGTGGGAGAGAGTTTAGAAAAGGCATACTATCCTTGCTGATCTCAAGGGAAAAGGCAGATGAAATTTGGGGTTAGCACTTAGTTTACTCTTGGGCACCAGTTTTCTTTTTCCCTTCAGAAAATGTTGGTGTCTACACTTCTTCACATTTATAATGTGTGACCTTGATGATAAATTACCACCTATACCCAAGTATACATTCTCATGTCATTAAAATGCTTAAAACACAAATATGAAGATTACCATTATAATCAAGTTACTAATTTGAAAATTATTTAATTTTTCACTTGATGCAGTTCTCTAAGTGAACATTGAAAGAACTCTGGAATATTGAGTGGTCTTTGTTGTTTTTGTTTTGTTAGCTTTAATAGGTGGATAATAATGTTTTCTCATTTTATAAAGAAAATTTCTTAATCCTCACCTGAGGATATATTCATTGATTTTAGGGAGACAGAAAAGGAGAGAGAAAGAAAAAAACATTGATGTGAGAGAGAAACATTGATCAGCTGCCTGCCACGCACCCCCACTGGGGATCAAACGAAACCTAGGTATGTGCCCTGACTGGGAATCACAGGCGCAACCTTCTGGTGTATGGGACAGCGTTTCAACAAACAGCAACCCAGCTGGGGCTGTTTTTTGATATGTAAAGAAGTATTTCAGTATGTGCTAATCTGGTGAAATAGCGATGAAAGATTATTATATATATCTTGCTTTTACTTAAGCCTGTTGCTAGGTCTTTAAGAGACTCTTTAGATATGAACAACAGTAACAAATACTTTTCATCCTCATTTTGTGGGGAAAATTCCATGTAAACTCATGTTATCCTTTACCTCAGATTTCTTCTGGATGTTTATAGTTTCCAAATCAGTGTTTAGACAGCTGGTTTTTCAACTTCCTTATAGGTAGAGCTACAGAAAACGACATGTACCCTTTTTCTCACATGCCCTAAATATTCTCAGCATCTCTGCTCTCCAGTTGTCAGCCTTACACTTGTTTGGAGGCAGCTTCCTTCACCGGGAGCCAGCGCCAGCCGAAGGGTGGTGTGCTGGTCACTCAGCACAGCACCGTGAGGACGGCGCCCTGTGTGTGCCCTCCTGTGGCGCTCAGCAGCTCTCAGCCCTGAGCTGGCTTTCAGAATGGACATCTCCCAAACCCTTACTTTGTGTTTGCTTTCTTTTCCTGTTTGGCTCAGAATCTTATCTAGACATTAGCATTCACATTTTAGATAAGACAGCAGGTCTTCATCTTTATAAACCTCATATCATACTTAGAAAATATTTACCTGAGCCCTCCTTTTTATAATTCTGGGTAGTTTGTCAACTCTCACTAATTGTGTACATGCTTTAAACATAGGAATGACAATGTTTCAAGGGGAAGCATATCATTTGGAGTCTCCCAGTTTATCACTTTTGAGTATGGCCTATTGTCACTGGATTTTCTTTTAAACTTTTTGGTATCTCATTTGTTAGGACCACATTTATTTTGTTGCTGTTCTTTAAGCATTCATACAACATGTTTTAGGGCTTTCCTGGCCTGTGGTTTTTATAAGTTTTAACTGAGCTTGAAAGAAAGGAGCTGGTCAGTAATGTGTCCTTGAGCTGCTGACTGAAGCTCCACAGGAGCCACGGAACAAAAAGGACCCAGTTTGTCAGTCATTCATCTATATATATAAAGAGCCAGTGTCCCCATAACATCCATAATGACCAAAGGCTCGACCGAACGCCAGGCTGTGTGCAGCATGCCAAGCGGGCTGGACTGCTGACCTCTCGGGGGACGGGGGGGGGGGGGGGAGGCGGGACTTGTGTGAGGCTGCCTCATGTCACCCACATCCCTTCCTGACCGACCACTGCGACTCCCAGCCAGCGAGGGAGGGCCGCCTCCCGGCTGCAGCCCAGGTCCCTCGCCCCCACCCCCGGCCTGAGAGCAGCACCGGGCAGGGGAGCCTGGAGGGTGGGGGGAGGGGTCCGGGAATGTGCACCAGGGGCGGGGTAGGGCCCGGCGTGGCTTGGGGAGGCTGTGTCTACACTGCCAGGTTCCCTGCTTCTGCCCCACCTCGCACATCCCTCCTCCCTCCCCCTGTCGGCCCAGCTCCTGCCTCCGTGCTTGCTGGGCAGCCCGACTGCACCAGGGAGTGAGCCACTGCGATTGGCGTGGCCACTTCCTGGGATGGGCTGGCCTGGCCTCTGTGATTCACGAGGGCGACGAGGGCGGCCGGCCAAGCCGAGTCTGGCTTCGGTGGGGCCACCCCAGCCCCCACAGGTCCTGGGCCAGCGGTGGCTCATCAGTGAGCGGTGTCTCCATTCATGGGGGGGCGGGGGCGGCAGCCATGAGCTGCTGCAACCCTGCCCCTGCTTCAGGAATGGGGAGGAGGCTCGTGGCCACTAGCGCCCGAGGCTGCACTGCCTGTGCCATTGCCTGCCAGGCTGGCAAGGTCCAGAGCAGGCGAGTTGCTCCGGCTCCCCTGGTGGTGGAACAGGGACGAGGGTGCTGGGTGCAGGGAGGGAACCTCAGCTGGGATCCTCCCAGTGTGGGGAAGGGCCCGGCCTGGGCCCAGTGGGGAGCTTAGGAAGTCTGACTGAGCAGGCGCACCTTTTACTCTGCCATCTTCCTCCAGCTCTCCAAGCCAGCCCCCGTGCTCTATCTGCCCCAGGGAACGGGCTCTGGGTGACCTCCCCGAGCAGACTGTGGACCCAGAGACTCAAGGAAGAGTATCCAGCAGGGGCCCAGG
Organism: Antrozous pallidus; assembly: GCA_027563665.1. NCBI lineage: Eukaryota > Metazoa > Chordata > Mammalia > Chiroptera > Vespertilionidae > Antrozous > Antrozous pallidus. The sequence goes on from CM050519.1 coordinate 11,603,856, forward strand.
TGGGGGCTGGTGCAGAACCACCAGGGGCAGAGCTGCTTCGGTGTCTCGGTGAAGTTTGCAATAGACCCAAGGAGGAAACCGAGAAGGGAAAGGCTGGGAGGTGTGAATTCCCAGCTCTTTAGCCACTTGAAAACAGCCCTGCTTGGAATGCGAGGTGGTTGTATGTTCAGCTGAGAAGTGAGGGGGCTGAACCCCACAGTCACTGGGCTCCTATTGGCCCAAGGCCCAAGCATCCACTACAACAAGAAAAAAATGGAGGGAGGGGCCTGGAGAAAGGGAGGACAATTAAAGAAAACCGAGTCTAGATTCGCCCAGCCCCCTCTCTCTTTCCGCTGCCTACAAAAGCCTCAGGCCTGGCCACACTTCTCTCTCCACCTTTTAGTCCCCTGTTCTCCAAACACAGAGGAAAGAAATAAGGAAGGAGTCCGTGCTGCCTCCAGAAAGTACCTGTATACCTGATTGGCCCATCCCTCCCGCAGAGGGAGGCCAGACTGCGGCTTAGGCCCACTCCCTGCAGCTGTCAGTAGGCTATCCTGTGAGGGCTCCCAGATTGAGAGGGGGCAGGCCGGGCAGAGGAACCCCCCCTCCCCACCTCCAGTGCACAAATTTCCGTGCACCGGACCACTAGTTATAATATAGCTATTATCATAGAACACTGACTAGGACAGCATTCTTTGCACTGACATAAACTAAATAGGCTTCTACTGTTTAAAAGGTAGAGGTTAAAGTATGAAGATAAGCAGGCCTACCACTCCTGCTGTCATGAATGTTTATTGTTAAATATCTGTTTTTGTATGTTAAATATCTGTTTTAAGTAAACCTTAAAACCAAGTTTCCATTTTTTAAGGGTGATTTTTTCAATAGATAGATTTTCTTTACGAGACTTAATTTGTAAATGTTCTTGAGGTTAGAGCAGATAACTGTTTTGTTCCATAAGGGCATAGAAAACGGTAGGAGGACGCCTTGTTCGTGTAGCTCAGGAGTTGAGTCAGGAGATCATGGTTCCATTCCCAGTTAGGGCATATACCTGGGTTATGGGCTCATTCCTCAATGGGGGCCGTGCAGAAGGCAGCTGATTGATGATTCTCTTTCATCATTGATGTTTCCATCTCCCCCTCTTCCTTCCTCTCTGAAATCATCCTATCTAATAAAAGAGTAATATGCAAATTGACCATCACTCCAACACACAAGATGGCTGCCCTCATATAGACACAAGATGGCTAGCAGGAGAGGTCAATTGGGAGGGACCAGGCCTGTAAGGGTGGGCAGTTGTGGGCAATCAGGCCAGCAGGGGAGGGCAGTTAAGGGTGACCAGGCTGGCAGATGAGGGAAATTGGGGGTGACTGGGCCTGCAGAGGAGGGCAGTTGGAGGGGATCAGTCCTGCAGGGGAGGGCAGTTAGGGGTGACCAGCCAATGTTTTGGCTGTTTTTAATAAAAAAGTGAGTGAAGCCCTAGCCAGTTTTGCTCAGTGGATAGAGCATCATACTGTGGGCCAGAGGGTCCTGGGTTCAATTCTGGTCAAGGGCTTGTACCTCAGTTGTAGGCAGAGGAGGGAAATTGGGGTTGACTGGGCCTGCAGAGAGGGGGTCAGCAGGGAGGGGGATCAGGCCTGCAAGGGAGGGCAGTTAGGGGCAATCAGGCTGGCAGGGGAGCAGTTAGGCATCAGTCTGGCAGGGGAGTGGTTAGGGGGTGATTAGGCTGGCAGGCAGAAGCAGTTGGGAGCCAGCAGTCCTGGATTGTGAGAGGTATGTCCCAAATTGGAGAGGGTGCAAGCTAGGCTGAGGGACACATACCCCCGTGCATGAATTTCATGCACCGGATTGCTAGTAAAAATATATTTTTTTAAAAACAAAAGAAAATGGTAGGAGGAGAGACCAGTAAAGAAATAAATTGTAGAAAAAAAACAAACAGATATGAAGCTTTTACAACTAGTGTCAAGAGTTGGGCAAGACATTCATAAGGCATTTTTTTTTCTATTTTCATTTTAATAGGGATTTGCTGAGATCTTGCTGTTTGCTTGCCTAGCACTGTGATTCTGAAAAGTCTCTTTCTGCCTTCAAGAAACTCAGTCTAGTAATAGCTTTTAGATTATTGCATTATATTTTGGTTAGTGGGAACATGATTTTATACATGAGAAGTGAGATTTACTATGAGAAAAGTATCAGTAGTGGTTTAGCAGTAAGAAATTATTTGAGCTGCTATTTTATAATCATTTTAAAGTTTAATTTTATCTTCATTGCTACTGTTTTTATAGTGATATTTTTAATTTAGGGGAATGTTTTGGCTGTTTTCAATAAGAAGTGAGTGAAGCCCTAGCCAGTTTGGCTCAGTGGATAGAGTATCACACTGTGGGCCAGAGGGTCCTGGGTTCAGTTCTGGTCAAGGGCTTGTACCTCAGTTGTCGGTGCCTCCTTGGCTAGGGTTCTGGTCACGGTGTGTGCAGGAGGCAGCCAGTCGATGTGTTTCTCTCACATCGATATTTCTCTGTCTTACCCTCTAAAAACCAATGGAAAGATATCTTGCATGAGGATTAAAAAAAAAAAGAAGGTGAGTGAAGTTGGTTGAATATTATTCTGGCAGCTAGCACAGTACCTTTGGCATAGTCTTCCCAGGGTAGCTTCTCAAATGCCTGTTAGAACTGCTGTGTGGGTCTGGAGGGCTTTGAAACAGCTTCCTCTTTTGAGATGAAAAGTCACTGTACAGGATGTTTTGATCAAGTCAAAAGGGACAGCACCCCTTTTCAAAGTGTCATTTTGTGTGGTGGATTTCCAATACACAGCTGAGGGGGAATAAAATAGGGAAGGAGTTGTTCATTTGTGTGAATTGCTAACTCTTACCTGTGGGAAGGGAATCAGGTACAGTGAGCTCCATGACTTTCCTAGTAATAATGAAAACACCAAACACCCAAATTGTGGTTTTACCACTCTCCAGGTAAAGAGACTAGACTAGTCATTTGGAGAAATGATTGAAGTTTGGGAAAGGGAAAATATAAGGTGAGCCTAGAGCATCTAATTCAGGGCCAGACAGGAAGAAAGTGTTCAAAAAACATTAGGATGTGGGCATATCAGAAGGATATAAGGACCAGCTGGAAGTGCTCCCAATGGCTAAACTTGTAACAATTTTGAGCCACAAAATCCTATATAATAAAGAGGTAAAATGCAAATTGACCCTCACTCCATCGCACAAGATGGCCACCCTCATGTGGTCAAAGGTGGCTGACAGGGGAGGGCAGTTGGGGGGGACCAGGCCTGCAGGAGAAGGCAGTTGTGGGGGACCAGGCCTGCAGGGGAGGGCAGTTGGGGGTGACAGGGCCAGCAGTGGAGGGCAGTTAGGGGTGACCAGGCCAGCAGGGGAGGGCAGTTGGGGCCCATCAGGCTAGCAGGGGAGCAATTAGGTGTCAATCAGGCTGGCAGAGGAATGTTTAGGGGGTTATCAGGCTGGCAAGCAGGTGAGTGGTTGGGAGCCAGCAGTCCTGGATTGTGAGAGGGATCCCAGATTGGAGAGGGTGCAGTCTGGGCTGAGGGACAATTTTGTGCACTGGGCCTTTAGAAAATTATAGATTATAGCCAAAAGAATAAAATGGATATTCATGAGTCTATACTGATATAAACAAATATGGGGAGGAGGGACAACTCTTTTTTACAGAAGAATTTCAGTAATAATTATAGAAGGGTTATGGAGAAATAGAAAGTCGTCATTAGAACACCACAATAATAATTATTTCAGGCAATTAAATACTGGTGAATGGTACTTAAAGGTAAAATAGAGTATTTATATAGTCTCAAAATATCTGCCCCAAATATTAGGTAGTGATGTTGTAAGACAGATTATTCTGGAGTTTAGAGGAAAATTGAAGGCTGGAGGTATAAGTGTATGATTCACCGCTATCTAGATAGTATTTTAAAATTTGAGATAAAAATCTTATCTAATAAAAGTAATATGAAAATTGACCATACCTCTGCCACACCAACAAGCCATGCCCACCATCCAGTCAGGATCAATATGCAAATTAACCCCCAACCAAGATGGCTGCCACCACTGAGAGCAGGAGAGAGGCTTGGGTTTCCCCAGCGATGGAGAAAGCCAAGCTTTCCCCACACTTTGGCCAGCTCAGGGCTCCACTCAATGCTACAAAGTTTCAATTATAGAAGATAAATATATCCCAAAAGAAACGGCGGCAGCCACGGAGCTAGAGAGAGGAGGAGGCTATGGTTGTCCCTGGCAATGGAGGAAGCCAAGCTTTCCGCCTGCCCTGGCCGGCCCAGGCCTCCACTTAAGGCCACAAAGTTTCAATTATAGAAGGTAAAAATCCCAACAGAAATGGCTGCTGCCATGGAGTGAGCAAGAGGCTTGGCTCTGCTCCAGGTTACAAAGTTTCAGTTGTAGAAGATAAATAAATCCCAGATTCCAGGACCTCCGCTTGGGTTCCCAGGGGGTGTGGCTAGCCGGAAACCACCACAGGCCCCTCGCCCAGGCCACCCCATGCCTCAAGGGAACCCCCACCCTCATTCGGGACACCCTTCAGGGCAAACCAGCTGGCTCCCACCTGTGCACCAGGCCTCTATCCTATCTAATAAAGAGTAATATGCAGATTGACCATCACTCCAGCACACAAGGTGGCTGCCCCCATGTGGTCAAAGATCCTGCCTCCATGTGGACACAAGATGGCCACCACAAGATGGCCAGCAGGGGAGGGCAGTGGGACAGGACCAGGCCTGCAAGGGAAGGCAGTTGGGGGTGATCAGGCCTGCATGGGAGGGCAGTTAGAGGTGACCAGGCCTGCAGAGGAAGGCAGGGGCAAACAGGCTGGCAGGGGAATTTTTACGGGTTAATCAGGCTGCCAGGCAGAAGCAGTTAGGGGCAATCAGGAAGTCAGGCAAGCGAGCAGTTGGGAGCCAGCGGTCCTGGATTGTGAGAGGAATGTCCAATTGCCTGGTGGGATCGGGCCTAAATGGGCAGTCGCACATCCCTCGAGGGGTCCCAGATTGGGGAGGATGCAGGCTGGGCTGAGGGACACCCCTTCTCTTCCCCTCCCCCCCCCCCCCCCCCCCCGTGCATGCATTTCATGCACTGGGCCTAGTGAAATCATAACAGGAATAGGCAAAAAGAGAAAAACTCACTGAGGATTGGAACCAAGGACACTTGAAAAATTTGGAAGTTAGTCAGTGAAGAAAATTCAGTAGAGAGACTGGGAAAGCAGAGTCAAGAGAAAGGGGTCTGGAAGCCACATGAATAAAATGTTTTTTTAACAGTAAAACATAAGCCCTGGCCAGTGGGGCTCAGTTGGTCTGAGGGTTGTCCCATGCACCAACTCATGGGTTCAACTCCTGGTCAGGGCACATATCTAGGTGGTGGGTTGTCGGTGTATAGATATGGGAGGCAACAGATCAGTGATTCTTTCTCATCATGGATGTTTCTGTCTGCCTCTCTGTTCCTCTCTGCAATCATTAAAAATAGATTTTTAAAAAAGTAAACCATGGTTACTGTCCAGTGTTGTCACTAAGTTAAATAAGATGAGCCCTAACTGGTTTGGCTCAGTGGATAGAGCGTCAGCTTGTGGACTGAAGGGTCCCAGGTTCGATTCTAGTCAAGGGCGTGTACCTTGGTTGCTGGCACATCCCCAGTAGGGGGTGTGCAGGAGGCAGCTGATTGATGTTTCTAACTCTATTCCTCTCCCTTCCTCTCTGTAAAAACAAAACAAAACATGAGTACCAAGAAATGACCTCCAGATTTGTCAACACGGAAGAAGCAGGTTAATTTAGGCAGGAAAAGCTTCACTGGTGTGGAGGGCCTGAAAGAAAATTCTGGAGGGGGTCAGACAGCTGTAGGCAATTTCAGGCCCAGATAATTTCCTGGTGAATTTTATCAAATAGCTGTTTGGAATTTTGCTGTAAATGGGAGAGTGAAATGGAGCTGTTAGTGCAAAGAAGACATTTATTAGCGTTGTTATTGACCAAAGAGACCTTTTAATAGGATGGCTTCGTTTTTTAAAATTAATTGAGATGACAATGGTCAACATGATCATATAGGTTGCAGGTATGGGTGTCTATGTTACAAGATCTGTATATTGCACTGTGTGCCCACCACCCAAAGTCAGATTTTCTCTAGTCATCATATGGTGAAACCACCTTTGCCGCTCCCCCTTCCCATTGGCAACCACCACACACTGCTGTTTGTGTTCACAAGTTTCAGTTGTATATCCCACATGAGTGAAATCTTACGGTTCTTAGCTTTTTCTGACTGACTTATTTCACTTAGCATAATGTTCTCAAGGTCCATCCATGTTGTTGCAAATGGTGCTATTTCATCTTTTCTTATGGCTGAGTAGTATTCCATTGTATATTTGACCACATCTTCTTTATCCACTCCTTTATTGCAGGACACTGGTTGTTTCCATGTCTTGACCACTGTGAATAATGCAGCAGTGAACATAGGGATGTATATATCGTTGCAAATACATAATTTCCAGTTTTTTGGGTATATATGCAGGAGAGGGATTGTTAGCCCATATGGAAGCTCTATTCTTAATTTTTTGAGGAATCGCCAAATTACTTGTGGTTGTACCAGTCGACATTCCCATCAGCAGTGAATGAGGGTGCCCTTTTTTCCACGTCCTCTCCAACACTTGTTATTGCTTGTCTTATTGATGACGGCCACTCTAACAGGTGTCAGGTGGTATCTCGTGGTTTTGATTTGCATTTCCCCAATCGCTTAGTGAGGTTGAACCTTTTTTTTTTTTTTATGATCTATTGGCTGCTTGTATGTCTTCTTGGGAGTGGTATCTTTTCACGTCCTCTGCCTACTTTTTTATTGGATTTTTTTTTTGGTGTTGAGTTTATGAGTTCTTTATATATTTTGGAAATTAAACTGTTGTCAGAGCTACTGCTTGCAAATATCATCTCCCACCTGGTTGGCTGCCTTTTTATTTTGTTGTCAGTTTCTTTTGCTGTGCAGAAGCTTTTTAGTTTAGTTTATTTTTGCCTTTACTTCCCTTGAGATGGCTTCCTATAAGAAGAGGACCCTGTAGCTGTAGGAAATATTACCCTCTAGTTAAGAATTGGGATCTGGAGTCAAATGGTCAGCTATTGACCCAGCTATTGTATACTAGTAATTGTGTTGCCTAAGGGTAAATTACTCAGATTCTTTGAATTTTGTTTCATCACCTGTAATTAATACTGAAAGTGATACCTCATAGGGTGAAATGTGCTCATGCTTTTAAGGAACAGGTATTGCCCTTTTCGATATCTCTTTTTGGGTCTTAGAAGGAAATAATACAGTTTGGCCTATCATTCAAATAATAGGATGAACAATCTCTATACTAATACTGCTGTAGATTGTTTTCAATCCATTGGAAATGTATATCTATATTAATTATATCTAGAGAGATAGATAAAAACAATACATATTTCCCCTTTTCTTTATTAATCCAGGAGAAAAGATAAGGTAGCATGAAAATGCCTCACCGGTGGAGCTCAGTGGTTGAGCACCTGTGAACCAGATCACCGTTCCATTCCCGGTCAGGGGGATTGCAGGCTCGGTCCCCAGTAGGGGTGTTCAGGAGGCAGCCTATCAGTGTTTCTCCTGTCCTCTCTGAAATCAATAAAAAATATATATTTTTAAAAATTGACAAGCAGTTTTTGGAGGGTCTGGTGCTGAGCAGTGTGGATAAGTGGAGGAGAGAGGATTTAACTCCAACCACCAGAAAGTGGTAGCTCCACTTTCACAGAAGAGTGTACTCCCGTTTTCTACTGGCATGTTTTACTTTCCCCTAGACCAGTGGTCGGCACACTGCGGCTCTCTGGCCCCTTGAGTGTGGCTCTTCCACAAAACACCACGGCCTGGGCGAGTCTGTTTTGAAGAAGTGGTGTTAGAAGAAGTTTAAGTTAAAAAAATTTGGCTCTCGCCGAAACAGGTTTGGCTCAGTGGATAGAGCATCGGCCTGTGGACTGAAAGGTTCCAGGTTCATTTCCAGTCAAAGGCATGTACCTTGGTTGCAGGCACATCCCCAGTAGAGGGTGTGCAAGGGGCAGCTGATCGATGTTTCTCTCTCATCGATGTTTCTGACTCTCTATCCCTCTCTCTTTCTCTCTGTAAAAAATCAATAAAATATATTTTAAAAAAATAAAAAATTTGTCTCTCAAAAGAAATTTTGATTTGTATTGTTGGTATTTGGTTCTATTGACTAATGAATTTGCCGATCACTGCCCTAGGCTGATTTAGTGAACAAATATTAAATGCTGTCTTGAAACATCTCATATTGGTTGTGGGTTGAGTTAGTTCATTACATAAACAAGTTACTTATTGTCTTCATTCTTTGCTCAGACTTTACTGTTATTGTTGTTTTGAATATAGTTAATGTGTCTGTGAGCTGCCAAAGACAAATGTGATAGGCGGTGTCCTGGGGCTGCCGCCAGGCTTGCTGGGCTCCCATCAAACGCTGCCGCTGGCGGCTCCTGAGTGCTTCGGGCCTCGGCTCGGCTTGTCAGTTAAGTTCTTAGAAGCTCAAATTCCAGATGATAAAAACTTTGGACAGATCAATTTCAGCAAAATTCTTTGATTAAGCTTTTATCTGTAGAATGGCGTAAATATTTCTGTCCTTAAAACCAGTCTTAAAAATAATACAGGTAGATATTGTTATATTTTATTCCTAAATATAATTTTCAAAGTCTCATCCTAACCCAGAGAATTTAATACACTTCTGGTCTTTCTACTATCTTAATGAGATTAATAGCATAAATAAAGTAAATATAAATTAAGAGCAAAGACTGTAATTAAGTTATTTAAAGAAGGCCCAAATTCCATAATCTGAAATAGTAGTTGTGTATAGCTTCCATTTGCCCCTGTGTCTTTTCTTTGGGGCAAATTACTTCTCTGACCATAAAGATTTAAACCAAGGAGAAATTTTTCAGGTCCTTTGGGATTTGTTCTTTGGGAAGATTTAGGAAAAAATTCCTTTTCCTAGCACATGAGGGAGTGGGGGGCTGTCAGCTTTCTTTTTATTGTGGTAGATATTTTTGGCATACTGTTTTACTCTTAGTTCTTTTTCCATTTCAGAGTCTGATAAAGAGGAGAAACCACAAAGTACTGTCATACCCAAGGAGGTGACACCAGCCCTGTGCTCATTAATGAACAACTATGGCAGTCTCTCAGGCTCAGAGAGTGAGCCGGAAGGTAAGTCGTGGCCTCAGTTGTTGCAATGGGTTTGTTTTATTTTGTTGCTTTTGCCTTTGATATATACTACTCATCAGTAGTGTCCAGTCATGTGTATGTATCCAAGGAAATATGTGTCATGCATGTTCCTATTTGATATGGAAATTCCTATTTCTTAATTCAGAAGTAAAGTTAACATGGGACAAAGGAAACAAATGGACAAATGTATTGCTATTGTGGGAGAAAAAGGTAAACATACAGTGAGAGAATGGGCAGAAGAGAGAATATCGACTAATTATTAAAGAAAATTCTAGAAGATATAACAAACTTAATTTCTTGTCTCTACTCTCCCTGCACCTTTGGTGGGTACAAAGAGGTCCTTTATGACAGAGGTGATGATAGACTTTCTTAAATATATAGGCTATTGCTCTTCATAAAAAATTATCTCACTTTTTAACAAAGCAGCCTGGTACTTGTGGTTGCATTAGTTTTAAAGGTTGGAATAAATGGATCCTTTCAAGAGTCTGAGAAGTCAGTTATGTCCAGAAGACCCTTCGATGATGATGAGCCAGTTAAATCTCTAGCATCTCTTTTAAGATCACCTCAGAGAGCCGAGACTGGTTTGGCTCAGTGGGTAGAGCGTCAGACTGTGGACTGCGGGGTCCCGGGTTCGATTCCGGCAAGGGCATGTACCTTGGCTGTGGGCGCATCCCCAGTAGGGGGCGTGCAAGAGGCAGCTGATCGATGTCTCTCTCATCGATGTTTCTGACTTTCTATCCCTCTCCCTTCCTCTCTGTAAGAAACCAATAAAATATATTAAAAAAAAAAAGAAAGATCACCTCAGAGAGCGGTGAGTTGCGTGGCCTGTGGCTCAGTTGATGGAATGCCGTCCCATGCACCACGAGGTCGCTAGTTTGGTTCCGGGTCGTGGCATGTGCCCAGGTTGTGGTCTCAGTCCCCAGTGGTGGCTGTTCAGGAGGCAGCCGATCAGTGATTCTCTCATCAATGTTTCCCTCCCTCCCTTCCTCCCTCCCTCCCTCCCTCCCTCCCTCCCTCTCCCTCCCTCCCTTTCTCTAGAATCAATAAAAACATTTAAAAAAAAAAAAAAAAAGAGCCGAGACCGGTCTGGCTCAGTGGATAGAGCGTCGGACTGCGGCCTGAAGGGTCCCGGGTTCGATTCCGGTCAAGGGCATGTATCTTGGCTGCGGGCACATCCCCAGTAGGGGGCGTGCAAGAGGCAGCTGATCGATGTCTCTCTCTCATCGATGTTTCTGACTTTCTATCTCTCTCCCTTCTGCTCTGTAAAAAATCAATAAAATATATTAAAAAAAAAAAAGAGCTGTGAGTAGGTCATTGGTCTGTTGCAATGTCATTCTCATTTCTTAACCCAATGTTCCTATCAGCATATGCTTCACGAATAAGCCTGGGTCCTGCTGTTGTGGAAATTTCACTCTTCATAGTAATTTTATTTAGGATTGACCAACCATGAAAGAATTCATGTGTAAGTATTGCAGGACAAGATGAGTAATCATAATAGGAAATGTATTGAAGATCAGAATATAGAGTCTAACAGTGAATACATAGAATGAAGGGGAAATTTGAATGTAAGTAGATGGAGGGTATCAGCACTTTAATGTTGACTAGGCTAGAGAATCAATGTTTGTGTAGTTGGAAGATGTTAAAGAAGAAAGAATTGGGTTTTAATATGAAAGATAATGTTTAGATCTATCTGTAAAGGGTTGTTTTTTTTTTTTTTTTCCGTTTTAAATTGGGCTCCAGCTTACTATCTTAGCTGGCTAAAAGCTACTTAAAATTTTTGAAATATAAACTGCTTTGGCTTTATCAGATAGTGGCCCCTTTAAAAAAAAAATGAAACTAGTATTTATCTCTTTACTCTTGTTTCCAGTGCACCGATAGGAAGATGGAGTTATTCTTTAAACACATATTACATGTTCTGCTTATCAGTTGTATTTATGACATGTGATAGCAAAGAAAGCTATTACTAGATTACAGAATCCAGTAAAAACAAGCTGTGTGGATGCTTTCTTCTCTCTTACGATAAAACTTTTAATGCTTCCATGTCTTCATTTGGAGGCTAGCACCTCTTTTTAGCTAGAAGGAAAAAAAAGAAACTGGTCCCACCGTTTCATTTTCAAAGAACCTTAAGCTTAGAATGGATAAGCTTCCAAAGCTAGTATGAGGGAGCAGATGCAAAGCCTAAGTTTAGGGGCTTAAATGTATAAAGAAGTCAGCTATATTGCCTTTCAGTAAAGCCCTTTCTGTGTGTGGCATTTGTTGTCCTATTGCACAGTAATGTATAACCTTTCTTTTTTTGTTTTATTGGAGTGACATCCTATCTAATAAAAGAGTAATTTGCAGATTGACCATCACTCCAACACACAAGAGGGCTGCCCCATGTGGTCAGAGATCCTGCCCCCATGTGGACACAAGATGGTCACCACAAGATGGCCATCAGGGAAGGGCCATTGGGAGGTTCCAGGCCCTGCAAGGGAGGGCAGTTGTGGGTGATCAGGCCAGCAAGGGAGGGCAGTTGGGAGGGACCAGACCTGCAAGGGAGGGCAGTTGGGGGCGATCAAGCCTGCAGGGGAGGGCAGTTAGTGGTGACCAGGCTGGCAGAGGAGGGAAGTTGGGGGCAAATAGGCTGGCAGGGGAGCAGTTAGACATCAATTAGGCTGGCAGGGTAGTGGTTAAGGGGTGATCAGGCTGGCAGGCAGAAGCAGTTAGGGGCAATCAGGGAGGCAGGCAGGTGAGCAGTTTGGAGCCAGCAGTCCTCGATTGTGAGAAGGATGTCCGATTGCCTGTTTAGGCCCCGATCCTACCAGCATCGGGCCTAGATGGGCAGTCAGACATCCCTCGAGGGGTCCCAGATTGGAGAGGGTGCAGGCTGGGCTAAGGGACATCCCCTGCCCCCCTTCCCCCTGTGCACGAATTTTGTACACCAGGCCTCTAGTTGGTTAATAAGATCATATAGGTTCCAGTGTACATTTCTGTGATACATGATCTGTATATTTCATTGTATGCCCACCTACCAAAGTTAAATCATCTTTTGTCACCATATGTTTGGCCTCCTTTACTGCCCTCTGATAACCACCATACTGTTATGTGGGAACCCCTTTCACATCCCGCATGATTCAGGGTCCCCGGTTCAGGGTTCGGGTTTCTGAAGAAGGCTGCACGCAAATGAATAGAGACTTAGAAAAAATTAATTTGGAAAATGGGGCTAGGTGGTAGTCCAACTCTAATGGGAGAACAACTGCTCACTCGGGCTTTTCCTTCCCTTTTATTAAGATTAAGATCACAAGATACACTCATATCCCTCAGGCAGGAAACACCAATAAAATACAATCAGTGAATCTACTTAGGACTAACAGGTGGGGGCTGCTCCAACCACCGATCCTATCTAATAAAAGAGTAATATGCAAATTTGACCATACCTTCACCACATTCACAAGCCACATCCGCAGTCATGCCCACCAGCCAATCAGGAGCAGATTATGCAAATAAACCTCAACCAAGATGGCTGCTGCCACTGAGAGCAGGAGTAAGGCTTGGGTTTCCAGGCAATGGAGGAAGCCAAGCTTTCTTCCTGCCACTGCCAGCCTAGGCCTCCACTCAATGCTACAAAGTTTCAATTATAAAAGATATAGAAATGGCCGCAGTCACGGAGCTGTAGAGAACAGAGGCTTGGGTTTCCCTGGCAATGGAGGAAGCCAAGCTTTCCACCTACCATTGTAGGCCTAGGCTTCCACTCTAGGCTACAAAGTTTCTAATAGAAATGGTTGTCACCACAGATTGAGCAGAAGGCTTGGCTCCGCTCCAGGCTACAAAGTTTCAATTGTAGACATAAATTAATCCCAGATCCCAGGGCCTCCTCTTGGGTCGCTGGGGAGGCGTGGCTGACCTGCAAACATCCACAGGCCCCTCACCCAGGCTGCCCCTTGCTCCAAGGGAACCCCCACCCTGATCCGGCATACTCTTCCGGGCAAACCAGCTGGCCCCCACCCATGTACCAGGCCTCTATCATATCTAATAAAAGAGTAATTAGCAAATTGACCATCACTCCAACACACAAGAGGGCTGCCCCCATGTGGTCAAAGATCCTGCCCCCATGTGGACACAAGATGGCCAGCAAGGGAGGGTCATTGGGAGGTTCCAGGCCCTGCAAGGGAGGTCAGTTGTGGGTGATCAGGTTAGCAGGGGAGGGCAGTTGGGTTCCAGGCCTTCAAGGGTGGGCAGTTATGGGCTATCAAGCCTGCAGGGGAGGGTAATTAGGGGTGACCAGGCCAGCAGAGGAGGGAAGTTGGGGGCAAACAGGCTGGCAGGGGAGCAGTTAGACATCAGTTAGGCTGGCAGGGTAGTGGTTAGTTGGTGATCAAGCTGGCAGGCAGAAGTGGTTAGGGGCAGTCAGGGAGGCAGGCATGTGAATAGTTTGGAGCCAACAGTCCTGGATTGTGAGAAGGATGTTGGATTGCCTGGTAGGATCTGGCCTAAACGGGCAATCAGACATCCCTCGAGGGGTCCCAGATTGGAGAAGGTGCAGGCTGGGCTAAGGGACATCCTACACACACACACACACACACACACACACACACACACACACACACACACGGTGCATGAATTTCATGCACTGGACCTCTAGTATCCAATAATGAGCTCCAACCCTTCAGAGCAATCAAGGTGGACCAGCCCTCCAAATTCTCTGTCCACAGTTCTCTATCATTAAAACAATGATCGGCTTCTGACACTGTTATCTGTGCCTATGAGTTTCAGTTTTGAAATCATATAGTTCGTAGCTTTTTCTGGTGGTTTATTTTGCTTAGGATAATATTCTCAAGGTCCATCCATGTTGTCACAAATGGCAGTATTTCATCTTTTCTTAGTGTAATGTTCCTTAGTGTATATGAACCAATCTTCTTTATCCAGTCCTTTATCGAAGGACACTTTTGTTGTCTCCATGTCTGGGTCAGTGTGAAAAATGCTGCAGTGAACGTAGGGTGTATATATCTTTCTGAATAAATGTTTTTGAGTTTTTCGGGTAGATACCCAGAAGAGGAATTGCTGGGTCATATGGTAACTTGATCCTTAATTTTTTGAGGAACAGCCATAGTGGTTCTACCAGTTTACATTCACACCAGCAGTGAATGAGGGTTCCTTCTTCTCCACAACCTCTCCAATACTTGTTATGAACTGTCTTGTTGATAATGGCCATTCTAACAGGTGTGAAGTGGTATCATTATAGTTTTGATTTGCATTTCTCTAATAGTTAGTGAAGTTGAACATCTTTTCATATATCTGTTGGCCATTTGTATGTCTTCTTGGGAGAAGTGTCTGTTTCAGTTAGGCTGCCTATTTTTTAATTGGATTGTTTGTTTGGTGTTGACTTGTATGAGTTCTTTATCTTTTGGATATTAACCTCTGGTTGCAGCTATTCTTTGTAAATACAGTAAACCCTTGATTTTTCGGGCCTTGGTTCAACAGACTTCGGATTTAATGGATAAGCTATCCAGTCCATATGTCACTTGTGAAAATTAACAGCCTGTTAATTTTAAAAACGCTTTTAACCAAGATTTGCTGAGGATTTGTCATATATGGCCTTTATTATATTGAGTTACTTTCCTTCTATTCCTATTTTATTAAGTGTTTTAATCATAAATGAGTGTTGTGTCTTATCAAATGCTTTTTCTGCATCTATTGATAAGGTCATCTGATTTTTATTCCTTGTTTTGTTAATGTGATGTATTACTTGAATTGATTTGCATATGTTGAACCACCCTTGTGCTCTTGGAATGAACCCCAGTTGGTTGTGATGTGTTGTTTTTTTTGTTTGTTTTTTTTATGTATTGTTGTATTTGATTTGCTACTGTTTAGTTTAGGATTTTTATATCTGTATTCATCAGAGATATGGGTCTTTAGTTTTCTTGGTTCATATTATTCTTACTAGATTTTAGTATCAGGGTGATGTTAGCCTCATAAAATGTGTTTGGAATTGTTACCTCTAATTCAGTCTTTCTGGAAGAGTTTGAGAAGGATGGGTGTTATGTTTGGTAGAATTCACTGGTGACGCCATCTGGTCCTGGGCTTTATTTTTGGGAGGTTTTTGATGGTTGTTTCCATTTTCTTATTGGTGATCAGTCTATTTAGATTTTCTAATTCTTCATGATTCAGTCTATGGAGGTTATATATTTCTAAGAACTTACCTTTTCTTTCTTTGAATTTAGTGACATACAGTCTTTTATAGTATTCTTTTATGATCCTTTATATATCTGTGATGTCTATGGTAACTTCTCTTTCATTTCTGATTTTGTTTATATGAGTCTATTCTCTTTTCCTTAGTGATTTTAGTCACAGGGTTGTCAATTTTATTAATCTTTTCAAAGAACCTGCTCTTTGTTGTATTAATTGTTCTTTATTTCATTCAGTTCTTCTCTAATTGTTATTTCCTTTCTTCTGCTAACTTTGGGTTGCTTTTGTTTTCTTTTTCTAGTAATGTTAAGAAAGATGTAATGTTAGGTTGTTTACTTAGGATTTCTCTTGTTTCTTGAGATAGGCCTGTAATGATATAAACTTCCCTCTGAATACTACTTTCACTGCATCCCAAAAGTTTTGATGTGTTGCATTGTCATTCCCATTTATCTTTATATATCTTTAATCTCACCTTTTATTTCTTCACTAGAGGCATGGTGCACAAATTCATGCACCAGAGGGGGGTCCCTCCGCCTGGCCTGTGGGATCAGGCCGAAAGCAGCTCTCTGACATCCTCCAGTGGGTCTCGGATTGTGAGAGGACGCAGGCCAGGCTGAGGGACCCCACTGGTGCACCACTCGGGCCAGGGGGGGACAAGGGAGATGGGCCAGCTGGGGCGGGGGGGTGCTACAAGGCATGTCCAGCCTATCTCACTCAGTCCTGATTGGCTGGACCTCAGCAGCAAGCTAACCTATCAGTTGGAGCATCTTCCCCCCAGTGGTCAGTTCATGTCATGGCGATTCGTCGACTGTCTGCCCTCTGGAGGTCAGTGCACATCATAGCAACTGGTCAATCAGTCGAGTGTTGCCTCTGGTAGTCAGTGCACATCATAGTGAGCGGTTGAGCAGCCTTAACATATCATTAGGATATTATGCTTTGATTGGTTTAATGACCAACAGGTCGACCAGACACTTAGCATAGTAGGCTTTTATTGTATAGGATTGACCCAGTCATTTTTAGTGGTATGTTATTTAATCTCCACATATTTGTGGATTGTCTTTTTCTGGGTGAGTCCTAATTTCAAAGCATTGTGGTCAGAGAATATGCTTGGTATAATCAGTATTTTTACATTTGTGGAGGCTAGTTTGTGACCTAATGTATGGTCTGTCCTTGAGAATGTCCCATGTGTCCTGGAGAAGAACATATAATCCAGTGTTCTGCAATGAAAGGTTCTATAAATGTCAATTACGTCCATTTGATCTAATGTGTCACTTAAGGCTGATATTTCTTTTCTTTTTAATATATTTTTTTTTATTTCGGAGAGGAAGGGGAGAGAGAGAGATAGAAACAAGAAACATCAATGATGAGAATCGTTGACTAGCTGCCTCCTGCATGCCCTACTCTAGGGATCAAGCCCACAACCCCCTTGACCAGGAATCAAACCATGACCTCCTGGTTGATAGGTCAACACTCAACCACTGAGCCATACCTGCTGGGCAAGGCTGATATTTCTTTATTGGTTTTCTGTTTGGTTGATCTGGCTAGAGCTGGCAATGGAGTATTTAGGTCTGCAACTATGATAGTGTTTTTGTCAGTTTCTCCCTTTAATTCTGTTGGTGTTGTTCTATATATTTTGGTGCTCCCTAATTGGATGCACAAGTCTTTTTGATGTAGTGTTCTCTTTATCATTATAAAATGTCCATCTTTGTCTCTTGCTACCTTTGTTATTTTGAGATATATTTTACTAGATAGAAGTATGGCTATGCCTGCTTTTCTGTGGATGCTGTTTGCTTGGAGACAGTCTATCTCTATCTTCACAGCATAGATGTGTCTCCTGAAGGCAACATATGGTTGGTTTTTGTCTTTTTTACTTAATCTGCTACTCTGTGCCTTTTTATTAGTGAGTTCTGTCAATTTACTTTCAGGGTGATTATTGATGTATTAGAGACCCGGTGCATGGGGGCTTTTGGGGGGCGTCCGTCAACCCCGTCAGCACCCTCTCCAATCCGGGACCCCTCGGGAGGACCTCTCACAATCCGGGACCGCTGTCTCCTAACCGCTCGCCTCCCTGCCTGATCACCCCTAACCCCTCTGCCTGCCTGCTTGTTCACCTCTAACCATCTCTGCCTGCATGATCGCCCCTAACCACCTCTGTCTACCTACCTGATCGCCCCTAACTGCTTTCTTACTGGCCTGATAGCCCCTAACCACCTCTGCCTCACCCCACACCTGGGACCCAGGATTCCCTCCCTCTGGCCAGCCACAGACACCCAGAATCCAGGCCAGCTTCGCCCAGGCTGACCTCAACTGCAGGTGCCCAGGACCGGGGGGCGGATGGCTTGTCCCTCTTCCAGGCCATGACGCAGGTGCAGGCACACCGTTGGTGCCCGGGATTGCAGGGTGGGAGGCTTGTCCCTCTCCTGGGGCACAACCCCAGTCACTGGTCCCCGGGACCACGGGACGGTGGCTTGTCCCCCTCTTGGGCTGCAACCCCAGCCACTGGCACCCAGGACCACGGGGCGGATGGCTTGTCCCCCTCTTGGGCTGCAGCCCCAGCCGCTGGCACCCAGGACCTCGGGGTGGGCAGCTTGTCCCCCTCTTGGGCTGCAGCCCTAGCTGCTGGCACCCAGGACCTCGTGGCGGGCGGCTTGTCCCTCTCCTAGGCTACAGCCTGGCTGATCCCCATTCCTTTCTCCCCAGTGTTGAGTGTCTGAGCAGTTATGGCGTGATGCGATGAGGGCGTGATGATGTGAGAGTATGATGGCCATTTGCATATTAGCTCTTTATTATATAGGATAACCCTTTTTAAGTTATGTGCCTCAGTTTATGGGGTGTGTGTGTGTGTGTGTGTTTATCACTAGGTTTATGAAAAAGAAATTTCCATATATACCGTAGTCCTTTTTCTTTTGAATACATCTGATCTCCATCTGAAAATTCTGACCTTTTCTCCACGTGCTTTTGTTGTCACAAATTATCTGTTTATGTGGTAAGTTTGATAATAATCTTACTTGTAGGTTTTTTTTTAATGATTTTTAAAATATATTTTATTGTGTTTTTACAGAGAGGAAGGGAGAGGAATAGAGTTAGAAACATTGATGAGAGAGAAACATCGATCAGCTGCCACCTGCAAACCCCCTACTGGGGATGTGCCCACAACCACGGTACATGCCCTTGACCAGGACCCTTCAGTCCTCAGGGGGACGCTCTATCCACTGAGCCAAACCGGTTAGGGCTTACTTATAGTTTTGCCTATTCTTTTCTTATAGGTAACAAAGAATACTATTATTAATAGATGTGTTTGATTTTGTGTAAATTCGTTTTTTGACTAATTGTCCAAAATGCCCTGCCTTATGGAAAAGCCCTTGCTAGACATTTGTAAGCCATAAGAATTATTTTATGTAGTTTGAATTCAGCTTCATTAAGCCATTAGATCACTAGCAAATTTCTAGCTTTCAGTATTAATTCTGGGCTATAGAATAGGGTACTGAGACATAGGTACTTTGGAATAAATAAAGGAAATAAAGTGGCCCTTCTCTGAGCCATGAAATAGCATTTAGAAGGCTGCTTATTTAAGTGGATTCTAGATGAAGAGGAACAGTCTGGTTAACAATTATATCTTTTAAAAAAGATACATACCCCCCAAAAATTAAAGAGCTGTACAGAATGATATGCAGTCAATATCAAAATGAGGAGTATGAGGAGTGCTTAGGAAATCACTCTGTGTGACCCACCCAGCATACCATATGCACTCCCTAAGCACTTACAATGATATATAGTTTTTTAAAAATCTTTATTGTTGAGAGTATCACAGATGCCCCCCCCCCCTTTGTCTTTCCCCCATCGGCTCCCTCCACTGACTCCCATCCCACCCCAGGCCCTCACCGCATTATTGTCTGTGTATCTTTGTAGCTGAGGTCCATCTCAGTTTAGGGACTGACATAAAAATGCATAGTAGATCTTAAACATAAGTAATGCTGTCCTGGAAAGAGTTTTAAACAAGGGAAGATCCCATCAAGAAAGATGGAAGTAAAAGGTGAGGTTGTGCTTTATCCTGTACATAGTAAAGAAAATGTCAATGAGTAGTATTTTCTACTTTTTTTTTCCAGTATATTTTTTATTGGTTTCAGAGAGGAAGGGAGAGGGAGGGAGAGATAGAAACATCAATGATGAGAAAGAGTCATTGATTGGCTGCTTCCTGCACAAAACTCCCCCCTCCCCTACTAGGGATCTAGCCCGTAACCCAGGCATGTGACCTCCTAGTTCATAGGTTGATGCTCAGCCACTGAGCCATGTAGGTTGGGTAATGAGTAGTATCTTCAAATGGGTTAGTTTGATATCTGTTCTGAGTGGGTTTTTGTTGTTGTTGTTTTCCTCTGTTAGTTATTTGTTTTATTTTGCTATATTAGAAATTAAGTGCAGTTTTACAACTCCCCAAAAATATTGTTTCTTCAAATTGTGTTGGCTATGACTGGGGATCTTTAAATTGACAATTCATTCAAAAGGCTGTAAACCAAAAAGAGTGATTTAGGTTTGAAAAAACTCAGTGGCTATATTTTAAATTTATTTGGGTTGATAAATATTATGTTCCACTAAAGGCCCAGTGCACAAAATTTGTGCATGGGGGTAGGGGGCAGGGGTCCCTCCCTCAGCTTGGCCTGCACATCTCGCAATCCAAGACCCTCGAGGGATGTCTGACTGCCAGTTTAGGCCCGATCCCACTGAGATTGGGCCTAAACTGGCATTTGGACATCCCTCTCACAATCCAGGACTCCTGGCTCCTAACTGCTCACCTGCTTGCCTGGCTGATCACCCATAACCACTCGCCTGCCTGCCTGCCTGCCTCATCACCCCTAACTGCTTGCCTGCCTGCCTCATCACCCCTTACTGCCTCTGCCTTGGCCCCCACCTCAGTGGCTTCATCTAGAAGGACATCTGGAAGGTTGTTCTACTGTCTGGTCTAATTAGCATATTGTGCTTTTATCATTATAGAAATATATAAAAGGCTAAGTGACCGACCGACCGTCTGTCCGACCGGTACATCTGACCCACACTGGCAGTTTAAAAATAAACATTGACTTGCATATGTGCAATACATATAAAACTCTTGCTGGCTCCAATCACACGCGTGTTTCTTTTCTTTTCTTTTTTTAAAATATGTTTTATTGATTTTTTACAGAGAGGAAGGGAGAGGGATAGAAAGTCAGAAACATCGATGAGAGAGAAACATCCATCAGCTGCCTCCTGCACACACCCCACTGAGGATGTGCCTGCAACCAAGGTACATGCCCTTGACTGGAATCGAACCTGGGACCTTTTAGCCCACAGGGTGACGCTCTATCCACTGAGCCAAACTGGTTTCGGCCACACACGTGTTTCGATCTGTCATTGCTATTTGTGAATTTAGTTGTTTCGATTGTGAATTCGATTTTCCCATTGAATTTCCTAATAGTATTACTCCTTTGGGAATACCATGTCATAAATTAGAATTGAAAGTAGGTGCAATCATCATGCTACTGAGAAATCTTAATAGTAAATGGGGTTTTGTAATGGTCCTACATTTGTTATCAAAAGATTGTGACCTAACATAATCAAAGCTGAAGTATTAACAGGATCTGTGGAAGAAGAGGTTGTTCTGATTCAACAATTGATTTTTTTCCATCTGACACTGGCCTCCCATTTAAATTAATTCAAAGACAGTTTCCTGTGATGCCAGTATTTGCGATAACTATTAATAAATCACAAGGACAAACTCTAGACAGAGTAGGAATATTTCTACTTGAGCTTATTTTTGGGCATGGTCAGTTATATGTTGCTTTCTCTCAAGTTTGAAGAGCGTGTAATGTAATGTTAAAGTTGTAAATACTTCATACTAATTTCACAAGGGAAATTAGTCAAGTACTCTGAAAGTGTTTTCACTCTTAATGTGGTATACAGGGAGATATTAGAATAAGTTTAATCATTGTTCTTATCAATGTTTTTATATCATGTTTTTGTTGTTTTGATATCATGTTAAAATATTAAAATATTTCTTCTAAAGTCCTTTCAATGTGCACAAACCCTTGCACTGGCCACTGGTATTAAAATACTGCCCTTTCCACTTTTGCTCAGTGGATAGAGCATTAGCCTGCAGAGCAAAGGGTCCTGGGTTCGATTCCGGTCAAGGGCATGTGCCTTGTTTGCGGGCTCCTCCCTGACCTGGGCTTTGGTCAGGGCTCTTGCAGGAGGCAGCCAATCAGTGTGCTTCTCTCACATCGATGTTCTCTCTGTCTTTCCCTCTCTCTTCCACTCCTCTAAAAATCAGTGGAGAAAATATCCTTGGGTGAGAGTTAATAAAAACAAACAAACAGTAAATAAATAAAGTTGATTAAATGTTTTAAAAAATGACACTAAGCTGGGAAATGTGAAAAATATAAATGGTTCCAATTTCTCATTCTTTAACAGCAAATTGACAATATAGCTCTAATTCATTTGACTTCTGTACTCTTGGATTGGGAGAGCAGTACTTGAAGGGGCAAGGAATAATAGAAAGTAATCCCCTGGTTTTCTTTTGCCTTTATTATTCCCATAATTTTTGAATTCTATGAACCACTTTGAATTCTTAGCTCCATTCTTTTATGGTTATTTTTGTCTTTTCCCTCCTTTCTTCATCACTTTGTAGGCACATCAAAACAACTACCATCATGACAAATTATTTTCTAGTGCTTACTCTGTATCAGGCCCAATTTTATGTACTTTACTCATTTAAGTATTACCATAATCTTATGAAGTATATGCCATTGTTTATGAGGAAATTTAGGAAGAGTTAAGTAGCTTGACCCAAAATCACATAGTAAGAGCTGGTTTTGTGAGATTTCCTACATGTATAGTGACACTCTGTTATCAGCTATTACTGTTCCATGTTCTTGATAAATTTATTTCTTTATCATTATGAACTGTTCCTCTTTATCCCAGGTGACAGTCTGTCACTGTTCTGATATTCATATAGTTTTCTTATTATTGCTGTATACTTGTTATTTCCTTCCATGCTTTTACTTTTGCCATGTGACTTTATATGGGCAGTCCTCACTTTGCACTGTTCTTTGGTACCTGAGATTGAATCTCAGTTCAAATTGTGTAAAGCAAGGATTACCTATGATTTTAAAGGGTTGTTTGTTTTTTTGTAGACATCAGGTAGTTGTTGCTAATCCTCACCCCAGAATATTCCTCCATTGATTTTTTTTGAGAGAGAGTGGAAGGGAAAGGGAGAGAGAACATTGATTGGTTGCCTCCCACACGCGCCCCAATCAGGGCTGGGGATTGAGCCTGCAACCGAGGCATGTGCCCTTGATCAGAATCGAACCCAGGGACCCAGGATCCTCAGTCCACGGGCTGATGCTCTAGCCACTGAGCCAAACCAGCTAGGGGCTGTCTCATCTGTTTTATTTTTTTTCCTGCCTTTGGATTAATTCTATTATTTTTAGGTTAGTGCAAATGTTGGTTTATTAGATATATCTCTTTGTTTTCTTTAATAAGAATTGGTGTAGAGTTTATAATATGCAACTTTAACTTATCACAGTTTACTTTTAGATGATATAGCATTTCACATACAATTTAAGAAATTTATAGCAATATTAGAAATTTATAGCAAATTGTGCATGGGTGGGGTCCAAGTTGGCCTGCCCCAATAGGGGCTGATTGGGCCAGCTGGAGGGAGGGTCCACAACCCAACCTGCCCCCTCTCACATACTGGGAGCCTTCAGGGGATGTCCAACTGATGGCTCACCCCCAGCCTGCCCAAGGCCTAAAGCCTCTCCCAATTTTAAAAAAGGATTATAATACATAGTAAATGCCTAGTTCTAATTAATAATTAGGCAGTGTTATTGCTGGGAGAAATTACTATGGTGTTTGTTGTTGTTACCTTTTAGAAGAATAACCTATATTTTTCTTTTTAATCTTTGTGTTTTTTATCTCATTTAGAAACTCCCATTAAGACCGAAGCAGATGTTCTGGCGGAAGACCAGGTTCTTCATAGTGATACTCCTAAGGGACCAAATCAAGATGTTAAAGCAACTGTTAAAAATTTCTCAGAAGCCAGGAGCCAAATGAAAAATTTCAAAAAGACAAACCCTAAGAGGAAAAAAGATTATCACAACCCTCATGCTTTATTTAAACCAAGAACACATCATCCATATCTCTTGGAAATGGTAAATGGTTTTTCTTTTTTCCCCTCTTTATTTTATCTTTATTTCCCCCCATCACCATTTATCCCTGCCATGGGTCTTCCATATCCACCCACCTCTAGACTCCCCACAATCACTACTCTGTGGTTCATGTCCATGAGTTAGTTCTCTCTCTCTCTTGTTTTTGGTTAATCTTCACTTAAGGATATTTTCCTATTGATTTTTAGAGTGGAAGGGAGGGGGAGAGACAGAGTGAGAAAAACATAGATATGTCAGAGAGAAATATCAATTGGTTGCCTCCTATATGCACCCCCAACCAGGTCAGGGATAGAGCCTGCAACCAAGGTCTGTGTCCCTGACCAGAATCGAACCTTTCAATCTACAGGCTGATGCTCTATCTACTGAGCCAAACCAGCTAGGGCTCTTTCTCTCCCCTCACATTGGTCCCCCCCCCCCCCTTTTTTTATTTGCTTAATCCTACAATTTTCAAAGCTGCTTAAAATACACTGAGTGGCCAGATTATTATGATCCCAGAATGCATAATAATCTGGCCATTCATTGTATATCCTATATAATAAAAGGCTAATATGCAAATTGTCCCCTCCACCAGGAGTTTGACCAGCAGGCAGTCTGGCCAACTGCCCATGTCCCCTACCCCTGGTCAAGCTGGCTGGACCCCACCCATGCACGAATTCATGCACCAGGCCTCTAATACACACACACACTCTCTCTCTCTCTCTCTCTCTCTCTCTCTCTCTGAGTGGCCAGATTAATATGATATCTGATCACATAATAATCTGGCCACTCAGTGTACTTCTCTTGAATACCTCATTTATTTAATATCAAAGATACTATAAATCATGCACCTGATCAGTTTTTCCCTTTGCACTGGCTGATAGAAAACTCAGGGCAAATAGGTGGTTGATCTCCAGCAAAAGTCTTGATTACTTTTGTTACCCATTTGTGATACAAATACACTGAGTGGCCAGATTATTATGTGTTCAGAGATCATCATAATCTGACCACTCAGTGTAAAAGAATTTAGGTTTAACTGATTGGTTACAAAATGTGTATTGAGGTATACTGACACACAGTTTTCACTGAAAGCACAGCTAAATACACGGGCAGACTGAAAGGAGAAAAGGGGTTTTCTTGTGTGTGTGTGTGTGTGTGTGTGTGTGTGTGTGTGTGTGTTAATCTTCACCTAAGGATATTTGAGTGAAAGAAATAAAGAAAGGGAGAGAGAAAGAAATAAAAATTGATCCCAGGCGCCCTGACCTGGGATCCAACCCGCATCCTAGGCGTGGCCCTGAGCGGGAGTTGAATTTGCAGCCTTGTGCTGTGCAAGATGATGCTCCAGCCAACTAAGCCGTTCAGCCAGGGCGAGAAAAGGAAACATCTGGGCGTTTTTGGCTTTATTCTCAGTGTGGTGTGCTAAAAAATTCTGTTATCATTTTTCAAATTATGAAGAGAAAGCAATGCGTCTTTTGATTCTAAGTAATGGAATCGAAGCTATTCAAAGATCCAAGGCTTTCATGTATAAGATTGATAGAAATAGAAATATTCCTGAATTTTTAATGGAGTTGTAAAACTTGACAATCTATGAAAATTCTGTTTGGGTTTGCCTTGTTAGATCAGTGCTTTGCTGTAGCTAAAGTGTTCTGTGGCTACACTCTGTGAGGATTACATGTAGACAGTTACTTCTGATTAAACTGATCTGAGATGAGATCTCTGTTTTATCATTTCAGTGCGATATAAATAAATTGTATTTTTAAAATGTTTGCCTAATAGGAGCAAATTAAATAATTTCTCCACTGAAAGTTCCTATGTAATGTTTTCAAACTATATTAATGACATCAGAAAATAAGTTGAGATTACTTTTATCTTTTTGACAAATTACATATGACTCCTTAATTATTTACTTATTCTAAATACCGGGAACTTTTAGCTTTCTTTTCATTGAAATAAGGACAAAAATGGGAAGTTATAAAAGTCTAGGAATATTGGGATTTTTAACTGCTAGTATTATTACTATCTTTATATATCTACTTACCAATTTGTATACTGTTTATAGATTAGAATTGGGGAGGATACTCTTTAATATGATTTTTATATAAAAGAATTGTAGACTTTTAAACCTTTTTTTTTTAGTCCCTTATCAGATTCTTCTGGAGAAGGACCCAAATTTATGCTGTTTAAAAAACTGGATAGTCTTGGTATAAATGAAGAAGAAATGTCCTTACATTCTTTTTTAGCAAATAATTAGTAAATATAATGTACATCTTTACTGTTCTGTGTTTTCATATGGGGAAGGCACATATAATATTTTAGGTTATATATTTTATTTACTAGCTAATCTCTGTATTTATTGTTTTTTAGCTTTTAGCTCCAGACATTCGACATGAAAGAAATGTGATTTTGCAGTGTGTTCGATACATCATCAAAAAAGACTTTTTTGGACTTAATAGTAATTCTGTGAAAACTGAAGATGTGTAGGCGTCTGATGTTTCAGCACTCATAACTGAAGCATTTAAAATAGTGCCATACTCAAGTTAGTGGAGGAAAACTTCTTTTTAAACTGGACTAGTCATTGAATTGTAAACTTCATATGATACTATGTTGGATTTTCAATTCCTTATTTTGAAACTGTCGTAATAAATACACAATTGATTTTTAGTACTGTGTCTTCTGTATTGTTACTGAACAGAATTGCTGGCAGAATTTTCTTTATTTGTATATATTGTATGTATTGCTGTCATGTACGGAAATCTGCTGTTGGACCACTTAAGAATTGAGTAGTAGTAAAGAATAAAGCTTTAAAAATGTTTAATTCAGCTAAGCAAAGCTATGGGTTAGAGAGAGACATGCAGTTATTTTGTTTTTAATGCAGGAGACAAGTATTCTTTAACTGTAGGAGGAGGAAATATCTAATAAAGGAGTAATATGCAAATTTGACCATATCTTTGCCACGCCACAAGCCAATCAGAAGCAGATTATGCAAATAAACCTCAACCAAGATGGTTGCCGCCACTGAGAGCAGGAGGAAAGCTTGGGTTTCCCCAGCAACAGAGAAAGCCAAGCTTTCTGCCTGCCGTTGTGGGCGTAGGCCTCCACTCAGTGTTGCAAGGTTTCAATTATAAAAGATACAGAAATGGTGGCAGCCACTGAGCTGGAGAGAACAGAGGCTTGGGTTTCCCTGGCAACGGAAGAAGCCAAGTTTTCAGCCTGCATTGCTGGCCTAGGCCTCCACTCTAGGTTACAATGTTTCAAACAGAAATGGCTGCAACCCAGAGAGAGCAGAAGACTTGACTCCGCTCCAGGCTACAAAGTTTCAATTGAAGACATAGATTAATCCCTGATCCCAGGACCTCTGCTTGGGTCGCTGGAGGGCGTGGCCAGCCTGCAAACCTCCACAGGCCCCTCACCCAGGCTGCCCCTCACCCCAAGTGAACCTCCACCCTGATCTGGGACACTCTTCAGGGCAAACCAGCTGGCCCTCACCCATGCACCAGGCCTCTATCCTATCTAATAAAAGAGTAATTTGCAGATTGACCATCACTCCAACACACAAGAGGACTGCCCCCATGTGGACACAAAATGGCCACCACAAAATGGCCAGCAGGGGAGGGCATTTGGGAGGGACCAGGTCTGTAAGGGAGGGCAGTTGTGGGTGATCAGGCCAGCAGAGGAGGGCAGTTAGGGTTGACCAGGCCGGCAGAGGAGAGAAGTTGGGGGCAAACAGGCTGGCAGGGGAACATTTAGACATCAATTAGGCTGGCAGGGTAGTAGGGGGTGGTCAGGCTGGCAGGCAGAAGTGGTTAGGGGCAATCAGGGAGGCAGGCAGGTGAGCAGTTTGGAGCCAGCAGTCCTGGATTGTGAGAAGGATGTTTGATCCTACTGGGATCGGGCCTAAACGGGCAGTCAGACATTCCTCAAGGCGTCCCAGATGGGAAAGGGTGCAGGCTGGGCTAAGGGACACCCCTCGCCCCCGTGCACGAATTTCGTGCGCTGGGCCTCTCGTTTTAAAAATAAACCAGGTTAAATTAATGTAATGGAAAGTCTTGAGATTTACACTTTTAGTTTATTTCAAAGAACATTTTGAAATTCAGCTATTGCCACTGCTTAAGTACTGCTCAAATATTGAATGTGTGAAATAGTAATATTGATATGGCCTCTGTGTATATTTAGATTCAATTAAAGTGCCTGTTTTGGTATGGTTTAGAATTGGACCTTTTTAAATTCTTCATGAAAAAGTATGTTAAGTATAGTACTTGATGAGGTTCAAATAATTCCATATAGGAGAAACAGTTTGTGAAATGTTACCTCCGTTTTAGGTTTAGTTAAAATTTACCCTAGGAAGGTAGTAAGTGAATCTTTTTAAATGTTTTAAATAAAAGTTACTGAGATATTTTTGTCCTCTATAATACAGAGACTTTGATTTTATGTTCTAGTCACCAGTGCTTGCATGAGTCAGAGCTCTACCCTTTTGACAGTACCTAAAAGGGGCTAGATTTTTAAAGATGAGTCTCTTTATAGTTGAAAAATTAATTTTATTAGACATTGTAATTATCGAAGTCCATGGGCCTTGCAAGAAGGAAGGCAGGAAAGGTGATAGCAGCTCTCAGCCCTCTTGTTACTCCTCTAAGACTTAAGATGCTACTTGAATCGCGGGACACCTGTCATGTGGCACCGTGACATTATAGACCTGAGGTTAAAAGTCGTTTGTATATCAGTTTGCCAACCTTGTAACCACCACCCAGATTTTTTTATTCTGTTTTATTCTGTTTCTCCAGTGAGCCCCATATTTTGGAAAATATCTGTCCAATACATTAATTCAGTTAATATAATACTGTTGAATATTTACCTGTGCCACCACTATGCATAGATTAAACATGTAAAAATGAATAAAGCCTTGCCTGACTTTAGGAACTCAGTTTAACTTTTATATTATTCAAAGATGTTATTCTTAATTCAACTCACCTCATTAGGATGAAGTAACCAATTTTATAAATTGAGCTGATATTTTAAAATATGACTATAAACTTATCACTACCTAACATGCAAATTCCATGGGCCTTAGGTACATAAATGAATTCAGACTCCTAGACTACTGTCGTGGAGCGGGCATCTTCAGAGATGATAACACTCATTGCTCTAAGGTGTGTTGTGCAGAGGTTTATTCTCATTCTTTCTTGTCTTTACTAAATGAAGCACTGCCTTGGTTTTGTCTGACAGTCTTTAGCTGAGATGACTGTTATCCATTTCTAGTGGGTAATTTCACATTCAGTTGTCTGTATGTTTAACCCAGGAATTATTTAGATGTGTTTAAAATTTCCAAGTTGGGCTGCGGATGGGTGGCTGTGGGGTAGGGAGGGAAGTCAGAATTTTGAGGCCGTACCATGGTTGCTGGCATCCAGTATTGCTGTTTAAAAGTCAGATACCAATCTGATTCTATTTATTGGTAAAGATCTTTTTTTTTTTTCCTCATGAAAAACTGTTAGGGCTTTTTTTGTGCTTGGAGTCCTAAAATTTCACAAGTATGTGCCTAGATATGTGGGACATTTGTCATTCATACTGTTTGCCCATGGTTTTTTGACTGAAGAATTGTGCCATTCTTGGATTAAGGGCAATTTCGAAAATAATTTCTTTCATTATTTTCTTTCCATTTGATCTGCTTTGTTTTTTTTTTTTTTTTTGAAACTCATCAAGTGAATATGGGACCTCCTAACTTGATCCTCTGTCAGTTCACGTTTATTATTTGTCTTGGTCTTTGTTCTCTCTTTCGAAAGAATTCCTCAAATGTTATCTTCTAGATCACTAATCCTCAGATGTGCCCATTACACCATTATTTAGCTTTTCCATTTAATTTTTAAGTTGAGTAATTTGTGTTTTGTTAATGTTTTATTTTATTTAAAAAATTTTTTTTGTTAATTTCAGAGAGATAAGAAGAGAGTGATAGGAACATCAATGACGAGAGAGAATCATTGATTGGTAGCCTCCTGCATGCCCCCTACTGACAATTGAGCCTGCAATCCCTGGTTTGTGCTCTTGACCTGAATCAAACATGGGACCCTTCAGTTCGCAGGCCGACACTGTCCACTGAGCCAAACCAGTAAGGGCAGTAATTGGTTTTTAAATATTCAAGTTTGCTCCTTGTTCTAATTGCTTTTTTTCATCGATACACCCTTACATTTCTGAGGATACCAATTAGAATTTTCACATTCTTTTCTACTCCTTGAATTATTTGTGTTTTTCCCCCCTTGATTGTCAATCTTCTGTTTGTTCACTTTATTGATTATCTGTGCTGCTATTTGTTGTTTTTAAAGGACCACTCTTATGTGTGAAAGAGATTCTCTTGATTGGTAGCTGGTGTGGATTTTCCCCACATTTGTATAAGCATTCTTTTCTCCAAAAGATGTGCACTTGGAGAAAAGGGCCTTGTTCACACAGACCTTTGGGAATACGCAGATGGGGAGTGAACAGAAGAGCTAAGCTCTTGTCCCACCCTCACTTCCATCTTTGCCAAAATACAAAGCACTTTATTCTGAGGATAGTGCTCTTTTGCCCTGGGCAGAACGATCTCCCACTCTCACCAACTATTGGCTCTGGAGGTGGGCAAGTTAGGACTTGACTGTTGCAGCTAGAGGCTCCAATTTTCTGTCACTTGTTGATCCTGAGCTTAGAATATCCACGCACTTGCTTTTCCTTTCTGATTGTTGTCTTGGGGCTGGTTTGGGCTAAGGTTTTCTTCTCTTGTTTCTTGTCAGCCTCATCAGCTTTACAGTGTCCTGGAACTTGATCAGAATTCACATGGAAGGCTTGTTAAAATCCAGACCACATGTCCCTACTCTCTATGTAGGTTGGGATGTGGTCTGAGAATTTGCATTTCTAACAAGTTATAAGGTGATTTTCCTGCTTATATTAGGGACCACATTTTGAGAAGCACTTTGAGGAACTTAAGAGGAGCCTGTCAAAACCACTGATATCCTAATATGATTTTGTATTCCTTCACTATTACAATTCTTTAGTTCTTTGGAATTTGGATCAAAGGAGAGAGGTAATACACTGTTTTAATCTGGACTCATAACAATATCTTCACTCATATTAACTTTTTAAGTAGGCATCTTTGTTTAAATTTTTTATCCTTTTTATGACTTTTTTTTTTAAAGAATTGCATTTTAGAAAATTTCAAACATATGCAAAAGTATAGAAAGTAATATAATAATGCTCCCTTCCCAACCATCACACAGTTTCAATACTTCATCCATCTCTGGCCAGTCTTGTTTTTATATATAACTCACCCATTCCTCCTAATCTACCCCACACACCTGAGATTATTTTGAAGCAAATACCCAGTGTCATTTTATCCCTATATATTTTAGTACAAAGCTCTAGAAGATAAAGGACTTTTTAAAACACCACATCTTTAAAAATAATTCCCTACAGCTTTCAACTATCCAATCAAATTTCTGAACTTTTTAAGATAACAGTTAATATCATTCTGTATATTCCATTTGTGCCTTGTTTTGTATATCAAAGGTGCCATACTGGAAAACTGTATTTTGGACATATTTTAAAAAATCCTATACAATAAAAGTCTAATATACTAAGTGTCTGACTGTTCATTTGCCCACCAGCGCACTGACCACCAGGGGGCAGACATTCCAACTAGTAGGTTAGCTTGCTGCTTGGGTCCGGCCGATTGGGACTGGGCAAGACGGGTCGGACATGCCCTGGAGCCCTCCCGCAGTCTCTCCCTGGTCTCAATCATGCACCGATGTGGTCCCTTGGACTGACCTGTGACCTCTTGCAATCCAAGACCCCTTGGGGGATGTCAGCTGGTTTCTGCCAGATCCCCGCAGGCCAGGCCGAGAGATTCCACTGGTGACACCACGCCTCTAATTATCCTATATAATAAAAGAGAAACATGCAAATTTGACCATACCTTCGCTCCTGATTGGCTATGCTACCAGCCAATCAGGAGTGGGGGTGGGGCCAAGCGGGGTGAGTGCTGGCTGGGCAGGGGGTTGGAAATGAAACAGCAGTGGCGGCAAGCGCCCAGCCCCCAGGCACTGTGAGGGGAAGCGACGGCAGCAGCAGCAGTGGTGGCGGCGGCAGGGAGCACCCGGCCCCCAGGGCCAGGTGGTCGCAGGCAGCCGGGGCTGAGCTGAGCAGGGTGATGGCTGAGTGCCCAAGGCTAAAAGCTTCGCCAGAGGCTTTAGGCCTTGGGCAGGCTGGGGGTTGGACATCCCCTGAGGGCTCCCAGTATGTGAGAGGGGCAGGTTGGGTTGAGGGACCACCCACCCCCAGTGCACGAATTTTGTGCACCAGGCCTCTAAAAAACATATATCACACACACTAGTGCCCGGTGCATGAAATTCATGCACATTAAAAGGGAATTAATTAGAGGAAATATTTTAATATTGCTATTTTCCCTTTCTCTCTACTAGAAATGTCAGAGATGAAAGAAAATTAATGAAATGTATATGAAAATCTCCATTCCTGTCAGAGTCAGGCATGCCATGGGACCCAGAGTCAAGTCTCCGCCCACCTGTGTTCACCTTGAAATCACCTTAAAATTGCACAAGACCCAGACTCGGCCAGCCCCACCCCCATGAAGCCCCGCAGGGCAGGGGGCACAGCCTCAGGTCCCCCATCAAGTCCTATTGACAGGGAGCACGGCCTCAGGTCCCCCAGCACAGCCTTAGGTCTCCTGGCCAGGCGCCAGGTCAGGGGGTGCAGCCTCAGGTCCCCTGGCCTGGTGCAGGAGCAAAGGGCGCAGCCTTAAGTCCCCTGGCCTGGCCTCAGGTCCCCCATCTCAACGCCAGAGGACCTGGTGCTGTGGGGCCGCCGCAGCCGCTGCCACCTGTGCCCGTGCTGTTGCACTGCCAATGCCCGTGCCCCACATGCACTTCGGCCCTGCCCCTCGCCTCGTGCGCACCTCAGCCACGCCCCCTTACCTCAGTGCCGCTTGGCCCCACCCCCCCGCTCTTGATTGGCTGGTAGCGTAGTGAAGGTACAGTCAAATTTGCATGTGTCTCTTTTATTATATAGGATTAGAAGCCCAGTGTATGAAATTCATGCACAGAGGGGAGGAAGTCTCCCCAATTCAGGACCCCTTAGGGGATGTCCGACTGCCTCTCGCAATCTGGGACTACTGGCTCTTAACCACTCGCCTACCTGCCTGCCTGATCTTCCCTAATCTCTCTGCCTGCCTACCTGATCACTCCTAACCACCTTTGCCTGCCTGCTTGATCTCCCCTAACTGCTGGCCTGATAGCCCCTAACTGCCTCTGCCTTGCCCCACACCCAGGATACAGCATTTCCTCCTCTGGCCAGTCACAGGCACCTGGGACTGTGGCTTCCCTCCCTCTGGTCAGCCACAACTGCAGGAGCATGGGGCGGGCAGCTTGTCCCTCTCCCGGGCCACAGCCTGGTTGGTACCCATTCCCCTCTTCCCAGTGTTGAGTGTCTGAGCAGTTATGGCATGATGGCGTGAGGGTGTGACAACCATTTGCATATTCACTCTTTATGACATAGGTTATTATATAGAATTGATTTTAGAAAGGGAAGGGAGAGGGAGAGGGAGATAGAAACATCTTTGATGAGAGAATCATTGTTCAGCTGCCTCCTGCATTGCTCCTACTGGAGATGGAGCCCACAATCCAGACATGTGCCCTTGACTGGAATCGAACAGGGACCCTTCAGTCCTCAGGCTGACGCTCTATCCACTAAGCCAAACCAGGCTATTTGGGATATATTTAAAAGTTCAACTCATTTATTGTATTTACTATTATTTTCATCATTTTTCCCATTAAAAATAGACATTTAAATTCTGAAATGGAGAAAGTATTTTAATTGAAATGTGAAAATGGTGATGCCAAGATTAATTTTTTGTGGTGTCTTTTTGTGTCTGTGTGAATTGTCTATTCTAATCCTTTCTTTATTGTCCTATTTGCTTGTCTTTTTCTTTTTGACTTGTACAAACATAATGTTATGGATCTTAAACTTTTGTTAAATATTTAAATCTCTTTGTAATATTTTAACTTTTGGGGCAGTTGGATTTATTGTCTTTTCTTTGATGGCTTCGGAGCTTTGTACCATTCATGTATAAATATTTTTTCTTCAGCCGAGACCGGTTTGGCTCAGTGGATAGAGCGTCGGACTGCGGACTGAAGGGTCCCGGGTTCGATTCTGGTCAAGGGCATGTATGTTGGCTGCGGACACATCCCTAGTAGGGGGCGTGCAAGAGGCAGCTGATGTTTTTCTCTCATCAATGTTTCTGACTTTCTATCCCTCTCCCGTCCGCTCTGTAAAAAATCAATAAAATATATTTTAAAAATATTTTTTCTTCAAATACTTTTGTGATATATTTTGGTTCTTAATCCATTTTGCATATGATATAAGGATCTGTTACTTTAAAAAAATTCCTATCCTATTCTGTAGAGCTATAGATGAGGACCTTTGACTTTTTCCTTCTAATTCCTTTATTTTTGCAGGTAAAATAGTTTACCTTCTTGATACTGCTTTCTAGGTTTTGTGCTCTATAAAAGGGTCTCTCCATTATTATTATGCAATTTCACAGTTAGTGGTTTCTTTTTAATATGTTCAAGGCAGAGTTATATAATTAAGGCTAACTTTTCTACTTTCCTATGCTCTTTTCCATTTTCTTAAAACTATTAAAATTGTTTCCTTGTCTTATTGGAATGGACGCTCTATCCACTGGAAAGAAGCCACTTCAGAAATTCTGACTACATAGTCAAAGATTTCTGGCCAGAACTGTCTTAAGATAACCAATAATAGGGATCTTTTTAAAAAAAAATGTTAAGCAATCACTCATTTTGTTGTCCCTAATCATTGGGACTGTGGCCTTTGGGGGATGTAAGTCATATATCTTTATCTTGCTTTACCTATGTAGACCGGTCAATATTATTTGCAGATGAGCTGCATAAATCCCAGAATATGAAAAAAATTCTAAAATGGAAAAATTCTTTGAAAATGCTGTTGTATGATGAACCTAGGATAACAGCTATTCTTTCAACTGTGGAAGTATTTCCTGTTTTTTGTTTTTAGACATAATATTGTCTTAATTCTTCCCATATTTATTTGTATATCTACTTAAAACAATGCTGAATCACTATGATAGAAAATACATTTCCTTGCAAAAGCAGGAAAAATAAAAATTCTGATTTAGATGTATATTGTTATAACAAGATTTCGTGTTTTTCTTTTAGATATTTTGAAACTTGGGGACATTTTTAAGAACAGGTATATGGAGTGCAACTAAAATATCAAGGTTTGATTCTTAAAAGCACTTAATAGATCTCATAGAATTTTAGTGGATATGATGATATGAGACTGCGATAAGGAGACTCACAAAAAAAAAATCAACTCTGAAAGACAATGTTTTAAAATTGAAGAGCTGAGAAGAAAGAAGATATCAATCAAATTATATATTGATTCTGGCTTGTAGAGCCTGTCATACTTATTACTTTTAATTGCTTGGCAAGAAAAATTGGTATTTGAAAATAGATTGCTCATTATGTTGGGTACTGTATTACACTGATGTAGACCAGTGGCTCTCAAATGAGGCTGATCATCTGAAAATAGGTTCCAACCCTGAGATTATTATTTTTGAAGATTTTTGGGGGTAGCACAGGAATATTTTTAACAAGTTCCACCAGACATTTTGGGAACCACTAGTGTAGACCCTTATATGAGCAGTAGAAATCTTAGTGCTTGTTAAAATACAGACTAGCAGGCCCCATCTCCCACCTTTCTCACCATAGGTCTTGGGTGAGGCCTGAGAACTTGCAGTTCATTCCCAGGAGGTGCTGCTGCTGGGGATCCAGGGACCACACTGAGTACCACTGATATAGATTGTCCCCAAGACTCCACAGGCCCAGGCGGGCACACTCAACAAAGAAACAACAAACTGAATTTCATGACAAGTCTTTAGCTTCTGTGGCTCAAGGTTTTATACTTCTTCGTTATGTTCAACTTTGTGGCTTTCTTCCTTTGGAATGAGCATTCATTGATGAACCTCTGTCTCTATGGAACGTTTTGAGTGGAAAGAAGACCATAGTTGCTGGCGAGCGTGGCATGGTAGTATATGAAAATGGCTAGCAGTGTGTAGAGCTAGGCCAGTGGTTGGCAAACTGTGCTCACAAGCCACATGCAGCTCTTTGGTCTCTTGAGTGTGGCTC
Source organism: Antrozous pallidus (assembly GCA_027563665.1). Taxonomy (NCBI): domain Eukaryota; kingdom Metazoa; phylum Chordata; class Mammalia; order Chiroptera; family Vespertilionidae; genus Antrozous; species Antrozous pallidus. The sequence goes on from CM050519.1 coordinate 11,639,576, forward strand.
TTCCACTAAATACCACGTGTGAGCGCACACGTACAGGGTGATTGAAACTTCGTGGCCCATGCGTAGAAGTCGGTTTTCAGCTCTCAAAAGAAATTTCAATCCTTGTACCGTTGATATTTGACTCTGTTGACTAATGAGTTTGCTGATCACTGAGCTAGGCTAACATCCCCATTCTTTGACCCTGGTTGGTTTTTTCCCCCCACCCACCCCGCCTGGTTTTATTGTGATGGGGAGGGGGGGGCAGGTTGCCTAATCTTTCTATGCTCTAGCCATGGAGCTGCAGCCATGGTTCCTTGTTATGCTTCCTCCTGCCAACAGGCCTTGCTCTTCTCATGCGTGGAAGGCTCTTCCCATTTCCCTAATGTCTTGTTATTGGTTGCTTAAACTTGGATCACCATCAATCATCACTTTCTTGGGAAAGGCTTTCCTGCCCTCCCTAACTAGATCAGGTCCCCCTTTTATGCACAGACAGCACCATGTACCTGCCTTCTCAGCATTGTCACAGATGCAGTTTTATATTTACTTGTGTGATCATTTAATTTGTCTCTCTCCATGAGACTGTATGTTCTTAGATTTACAGTGAAAAAAAAACACCAACCTTATCATTTCATGTTTTCTATATTGAGCTCCAGCCACAAGCATAGCGTGAGGCATAGTAATTGAAGAGGCGGCCATGAATAGGATCACATTTTACAGGGTGGGAAGGGTAGAGCAGGTAGGCATTCCCAAATTGGACTTTTATCAGTCAGAGTCCAATCTGGAGACAGAAAACACACACGTATTTTTAACAGGGAATTTAATGTAAAAGATTGTTAGCTAGGAATTAGGGAAGAGAGAAGGCACAGAGGGTACTGAACTGTCACAGAGGTTAGAATGATAGGAAACAGCAATCACACCTAAGGGTGGGGGAACAAAAGTAGGAGGCTGGGGGTTTTGAAACTTAGAAGCTTGGAGCAGGGCCTGCTCAGCTGATCTTGGTTTCTCAGGAACTTAATGGGGAGACTGTAGAGCTGGCATTCAGATGGGGAGATGCTGGCCAGTTAGCGCTGGTGTCTCTGAGTGGGCAGGGGAGGTGGTGAGCAGTCTGTATCTGGAAGTGGTGGAAGCAATTGCTGCTGCTACCATGAAGTGTGTGGCCATGGTGACACTCTTGGGAACAGAAAGCAAACAGCCTTCCAGTCTCCTTCTAGTGCCCACTGTTGGCAGAGCCAAACAGGGACCAGCTGGTGAAGGGAACATGCTGAAGATAGTAATAACCAGTTTAGGATTTTTAAAAGTCTGTTTGACTCGAATTTAGAAAGTGGGAGGAGGAAATAATTCATTTTGGGGGGAACAGTTGGGCAGTTGTCTGAGGAGTCTTCAACATTAACTTGAACTTTAGTTTCTTTCTTTAGGTCAGGGAAAGGAGAAGCCATAGCAGCTGATTTGGAGTCACAGGCATGTGGGCAATTACCTGGCCTACTTTGTGGGGTATGCGGGACGGATCCAGGAAGAAACAGGTTCATCAGATCCAGGAGATAGACCCATTGGCAGCTTTATTAGATTGCATACACTTTCATGGGCTTCTCATAGAGTTTGGGAAAATTCCTCTGTTCCACACCCTGATGATGACTGATATCTTTTAAGAGATAGAACACCACAGATATTTGATTATATCTCACCCGTAATTTCTGGTTCACATGACTTCACTATGTGTGAGCTGATTTGTAAAGCAGGATACCAAGAAGAAGTAGTATTTTTTATTTGCATTCTTTTTGGCCTTTGCCTGAGATCCAGTGAGGTGATGGGTTTCTGTACCAAGGGAGGATTTCAGAGGAGAGAGAACAGAGAGCAAGCTCAGAGCTTATAAGATTAACAGATGTTGTATACTTTTAAGATTTGGTGTTTACAAATAATGGTCCTCCTGACCATTCCTTTGGAAGCCAGAATTTAGACGCAGAAAAACTGGACAAATATCTTAATAATAGAGAGCACTAGTCCATGTATTGTTGCTGTCTTAAAATAGCAGTGACTGACTTTGACATATAAGTATTTGAGAGTTTTATAGTGAATATTTTTCAAAATCCATTTATTTTATTTTTATTTATTCTATTATTTTATTTTATTTGCAAAGATGTTGAGGAACTCCTGGGCCCAGCCTCATCTTTCTCTCCCACATGGAACTGTCCTCACTAATGAGTTTGGGATTCACCCTGATATTCCAGGTGTCTTAAGCCTGTGTACCTTCTGATAGTTCTTTGAAGGAAAGTCAGGATTTTTTTCTTTTAGGTAGTTGGTGTTTGGGTAGTATTGATAAGGACAGCACATAGGCCTGGACATTTTGGAGCTAATTCTAGCAGTGGAGCCAGAGGTCAAAAAGGAAAAGAAAACTGGAAAATTTAAAATTTCAAGGTAATAGTTTGGACAAATCATTACTAGAAAGGGAACCTAGGGTTTGCCTAGGGCCAACCAGTAGTGTGTGGGTTCTTTACTTCTTGCAGGAAAATGTTCACATTAGGAGTCCAGGTGAATTTTATCGGGTGTTTATTAACTCTGGGGACAGTGAAACAAGAAAGGGCTGGGAAAATAAGCCTTGGCTGGGCTGTGTTGGCTCACTAAGAAGTCAGAGAAAAGGGGACCTTGGGGACAGGCTCAGGGTTTTGCCCGGGATGGACTGGCACTTCCCACTGCTACCCTGTTAGAGTCCCTTAGAGTTTAGGAGATGCATGCCTGTGGGAGAACAAGGGGCAGAGAGAGGGGAGGAGGTGAGAGCATCGTCTTGGCAAGAAGAGCACACCAAAATCTATTTATTTTAATTTAATGGAACTTTTTTACAGCCTGGAACTGGAAATTGGACGAAAGCTCATGCCACATTAAGCTTTCATGGTACATAATAAGGTCTGATGTGTTTCAGACATCAATCTGAATCTAGGTGAGGGAAGCTGCCTTCATTATACATACCCAGTTTATTTTGTGGTTCTATTGTGACGTGAAAGGCCTGTTTTATTCTAAGTATTGCCATGTGGCTTTTAGTTTAATAGTTATCATAAGCGAACACTGATTAAATCAGTATACGGATAAGATATGTATATAAAATAATTTCACTGCTGCTCAAACAAAGCTTGGAAACTTCCTTTCCAAACACTGGGTATACCCATTTTTGAAATGCTTTCACTGTGTTTCTAATTTTAAAAGATCTCAGCCAGTATGGTTCAGTGATTGAACGTTGACCTATGAACCAGGAAGTTACAGTTTCTGGTCAGGACACATGCCTGGGTTTCAGGCTCCATCCCCAGTAGGGAGTGTGCAGGAGGCAGCCAATCGATGATTCTCTCATCATTGATGTTTCTATCTCTCTCTCCCTCTCCCTTCCTCTCTGAAATCAATAAAAAATATCTATTAAAAATAAATAAGTAAATAAATAAATAGAAAGAAAGAAAGAGGGCCTGAGCAGAGAAAGATACCACCGAGGTTAAACAGGTTAGCTGAAACTCTTCTGCCTGGGTGACTGGACTTGCTCTTTACTGAGCCAAAAAGTAGCTGGAATTATCAATCATCAGAACCACATTCGGAGAAGATTAAAAATGGTGGCAGAGTAGGAGGATGCTGCATGGACATGCTCCCAGGAACAAGTTGGAATTACAACTGAAATACGGAAAGGCTTCCGGAATAATCAATGAAAAATTCACAGGAGAGAAGCCTGATTCCCAAAGATCAAAAGTGGAGACCGAATAGAGACTGGTAGAAGGGGTGGAGGTGTGAAAGGGCTGGCTGGGCTGAAGTCCCGAAGAGATATCTCAGCTGTGGGGGGTGCCACTGAGAACTCTGGAATCTAATCCCAAAGTGGGCTCCCCAGCAGAGAGCACCAAACTGAGGAGGGTATCTACATAACATCTAGCTGTGAAAAGCAGTGGGGTGTTGTCTGCCAGGGAGTGGCAGCTGAAAGTTCAGCCACCCTCTTAAAGGGCCAATGCACAAAATTCCCTGTGGAGCCACCCACCTTGCGCTCTGGCAGAGGAAGGGTGAAGTGGAATGAAGCTGTGAGAACAGAAATCAGGACTGGGCTCTCAGGGGATAGAGCTCAGAAGGCAGATGCCCCAAGTTTTATGGGCTGAGTCATTCCCTCACACAATGGAGGACATCTTTCCCACACAGTCATTTGCCTTGCCTGGGGGGAAGATAGTCAGACAAAACCCTGTTGGAAAATACCTTGTCCTGAAGCCACTTAAGAGATTAAATGTAACAATCAGCCTCCAGGCAGAAGCAACTCTTCCACAATGTTAAAAAAAACTCACCACACCTGAGGACAATTGCTTGGGGACAATTCAAGTCAGAATTATATTAGTCTGTGACAGAGGTGATCTCTGGAGACTTTGAGTCTTTGCCTGATCCAATTAGTCAGAAACAGTCTTTAACTCTGTCCTGCACTACGAATTGGGAGGCATAGAATATCTACCTAAAATATAGTCACAAACCCAAACAGACAACCAAAATGAGGAAACAAAGAAACAACCCCCAAATGAAAGAACTATCAAATTCTCCAGAAGAAATACATGAAGCAGAGATAAGAAATTTATCTGAACAGAGTTCAGAGTAATGATGTTAAAAATGCTCATCAGTATGAAAAAATATATAGTAACTATGAAAAAGAACAGTCTGAGATAAAGAATGAAATAACAGGAATAAAAAAACACATTGGAAGGAATACACAGCAGATTAGGGGAAGCTGAGGGTCTCATCACTGAATTAGAAGACAGAGTTGAAAATTTCACTCAATTAGAGAACAAAACAAAACAAAACACAACACAACAAAAAACAAACAAAAAAATAGGAATACAGCTTAAGGGAGCTGTGGGACAATGTGAAGCGTAACAATATTAGAATAGCATGTGTGCCAGAAGAGGCAGAAAGGGAGAAGGGAATAAAGAAGGTGTTTGAAGAAATAATGGTAGAAAACTTCCCTAACTTGGTAAAGGAAAAAGTCACACAAATTCCAGAGGCACAGAGAACCCCAAACAAGAAGAACCCAAACAGACCCACACCCAGGCACATCATAATTAAAATGCCAAAAATTAAACACAAAGAGAGAACCTTAAAGGTGGCAAGAGAAAAGAAAACTGTCACCTACAAAGGAGTTCCCATAAGTCTGACACCTGATTTCTCATCAGAAACCCTAAAGGCCAGAAGGGAATGGAATGAAGCACTCAAGGTAATGGAAAGCAAGGATCTGAGACCAAGATTACTATATACAGCAAGGTTATAATTCAAAATAGATGGTCAAATAAAGAGCTTCCCAGACCAAAAAAAAAAAAAAAAAAAAAAAAAAAAGCTAAAATAGTTCATTACCACTAAGCCAGCATTACAAGAAATGCTAAAGGAACTGCTGTAAGGAATTGTTGAGAAGAAGAAATAGAGAAACCTAGCCATACAGAATTAAAATGGCTATAAATAAGTACCTCTCAATAATAACCCTAATGTAAATGGATCAAATGCTTCAATCAAAAGGCATAAGGTAGCTGAATGGATACCAAAATATGACCCAACTCTATGCTATCTACAAGAGACCCACCTCAAAACAAAATACCCACACAGATGAAAGTAAAGGGATGGAAAAAATTTTCCATGCAAATGGAAAAGAAAAAAAAAGCTGGAGTAGCAATACTCATATCCAACAAAATGGACTTTAAAAGCATCATGCTAAGTGAAATAAGCCAGTCAGAGAAAGACAAATATAATATGATCTCACTCATTTGTAGAATATAATAAACAACATAAACTGATGAACAAAAATAGAGCCAGAGGGGGAAAATATTCTAGAATATAATACAAGTAATCCTGTTATTTGCAGATTTTTAATATTTCCTACAACTTTTGTGTGCAGTTTTGGTAATATTATACCTAAAATCCTTTTATTTTTGAAATATTAATGTTTATTGCATGTAATATTATCATATGTATAAGATCATTTTTCTTGAATAATTGGTGTTTATTGCATGTAACATCATATTTACAATAATTTTTCTGGAGATATTAATATTTATTGCATGTAATATTATATTTAAGTTTGCTTTTCTTGAAATATTAAAGTTTATTGCATGTAACAATAAAAAAGGTGAAAATCTTTTGCTTCACTATAAATAGGAATCACGTTTTAAACTGTAAAATGAATGCTTGTTACTAATACTGACATTCTGCCACATTAAAAAAAATAATAAATAAATAAAAAGAACCACGTTCTGAAGACATCTCTGGGTGTAGCTCTATCGCAGGCCCTAAACAGTCTTAAAAGGGACATAGTCACTGTTATTTATGTTAATGGCAAATGATAAGTATGTGTGTAGTAAATAAATAAATGACATAAAATACTGAAGAAAGAGAAGGCAGCCTGGAGCATCTGAGAGGCCTGTCATCAGAGAATGCACAGGGGTGGTTTCAAAGTGATTTTGAGCACAAACGAGAGAGCTTGGTAAAGTAGACCAGGGAGGCAGGATGTTTCAGGAAGAACAAAGGGAAGAGTCTGCTTTGCTGGGTCTCTGGTGAGGGGCTAGTCAGGCAAACAGAAAGAAGGAGCAAAGAGAAGTAGGATTGTGTGTGTTGGTCTGAAGAGGAGCTCTGAAACTGGGAGAATGCTAACCCTTTGGGAATGAGAGACTGAGTATACAAACGGGCAATAGCCAGACCATACATAAACACAGAACTCTGACCCACAGCCCGCAGCGAGCTGCCCAGGAAACCCAGCCATGATCTACAATAAACTACCCTGCTGGAAGTCAGGCTTGTAGGAAGTCAAAGAGCTATCGCTAGTGACAGTGCAGGAAGATCAACAATAACTTCTGTAACAATCAACCCCAAATGGCCAGGATTTGATTTATAATGGCAACTTCCCTATTTTGTCCCAATTTCTAACTTGGGACCAACCAGAGAAAAACAAATATTCATTCTCAACCAATCATATAGGACCTCCTGCTTCTAGTTAGCCCACCCACAACCTCCCCATGCCAGCAGCCTCCACTCAGGGCACATCTGAAGATTTCCTCTTTGCCACTAGAAAGCTTTCCCCTTCCTCTGCCTGCTTTCCCACACTTCTGCCAAAATACAAATGACAGTGGCTGGCTCCCTTGCTCTCGCAAGCTCTGAACAAATAACTTTTGCTTTTCTCCTTTGGTTGGTCTTCATTTATTTCCACAGGGATATTGCTGCTGCCAGTTCTGATTCCTTTGCTGCATAGCTTCTCCCTTGAATTTCTGTCTCTACTTTAACAAGCATTGTTTGTTCTTCGCTGGGCACTTTGCCCAGGGACATATCAGAAAAAGAGATTAACTCAATGCCGATGGGTGTCTGTTTTTTGAGGATCACTAGGAAATGTGTTTCCTTTTAGGTAGAATGGAAAAAACATCTACTTCAATAGAACAGGCAATGAGAGAGAGCACTGTTTTGATGTAAGTCTGAACAACTTTTTAAATTTTTATTATTTTATTAGAGGTCTGGTGTAAAAAATTCATGCATGGGGGGGGGGAGTGTTCCTCAGCCCTGCACCCTCTCCAATCTGGGACCCCTTGAGGGATGTCCGACTGCCGGTTTAGGACTGATCCAACCTAAACAGGCAGTCGGACATCCCTTTCACAGTCCAGGACTGCTGGCTCCCAACTGCTCCTCTGCCTGCCTTCCTGATTATCCCTAACTGCTTCTGCCTGCTGATCTGATCACCCTTTAACCACTCCCCTCCCTGCCAGCCTGATTGATACCTAATTGCTCTCCTGCTAGCCTGTTTGTCCCGAACTTCCCTCCCCTGTAGGCCTGGTCAACCCTAACTGCCTTTCTCTGTAGGCCTGGTCACCCCTAACTGACCTCCCCTGCAGGCCTGGTCATGCCTAACTGCCCTCTCCTACAGGCCTGGTCCCTCCCACCCCACTCCAACTGCTCTCCCCTGCAGGTCTGGGTCCCCCTCAACTGTCCTTCCCTGCAGGCCTGGTCACCCCCAACTTCCCTCCTCTGCCAGCCTGGTCACCCCAAATGCTCTCTCCTGCTGACCTGATTGCCCACAACTGCCCTCCCTTGCTGGCCTGGTTTCTACCAACTGTCATCTCCTGCGGGCCATCTTGTGGAGGCCATCTGGTGTCCACATGGGGACAGCTATCTTTGGCCACATGGGGCAGCCATCCTATGTGGTGGAGTGATGGTCAATCTGCATATTACTCTTTTATTAGATAGGATAGAGGCCTGGTGCACAGGTGGGGGCCAGCTGGTTTGCCCTGAAGAGTGTCCTGGATTAGGTTGGGGTTTCCCTTGGGGCATGAGACAACCTGGGCGAGGGGCCTGTGGTGGTTTGCAGGCTGGCCCACCCCCCAGCAACTCAAGTGGAAGCCCTGGTATCTGGAATTTATTTATCTTCTATTATTGACACTTTGTAGTCTTGAATGGAGGCCAGGATGTGTAAAAAGCTTGGCTTCCTCCATTGCTGGGGAAACCCAAGTCTCCTGCTCACTCCGTGACCACAGCCATCTTGGTTAGGGTTAATTTGCATACTCACTCCTTGGCTGGTGCAGTGGAGTGATGGTTAATTTGCATATTATTCTTTTTATTATTAGATAGGACTAGTATCCCAATGCATAAAATTTATGCAAGGGGCTTGATCCTTGCAGCCCTGGCTTTGTCCAGAGTTTGTCTGGATGGTCGTTCTGCTGTTCAGTCTAATTAGCATGTTAGCTCTTTATTATATAGGACTACAGGCCCGGTACACAAGATTTGTGCACTGGGGTGGTATCCCTCAGCCCAGCCTGCACCCTTTCCAATCTTGGACCCCTTGAGGGATGTCCGATTGCCTGTTTAGGCCTGATCCTATCTAAATGGCAATCAGACACCCCTGTCACAATCCAGGACTGCCGGCTCCCAACTGCTCGCCTGCCTGCCTTTCTGATTGCCTCTAACCACTTCTGCCTGCCAGCCTGATCACCTCCTAACCACTACCTTGCCGGCCTGATGGATGCCTAACTGATTCCATGCTAGCCTGTTTGCCCCCAGCTGTCCTCCCCTACTGGCTTGATCGCCTACAACTGCCCTCCCTTACAGGCCTGGTCCCTCCCAGCTGCCCTCCCCTGCTGGCCACCTTGTGGTGGCCATCTTGTGTCCACATGGGGGCAGGATCTTTGACCACATGGGGGCAGCCATCTTGTGTGTTGAAGTGATGGTCAATCTGCATATTACTCTTTTATTAGATAGGATAGAAGCCTGGTGCATGGGTGGGGCCAGCTGGTTTGCCCTGAAGGGTGTCTCGGATCAGGGTAGGGGTTCCCTTGGGATGCAGGGAGGCCTGGGCAAGGGGCCTGTGGTGGTTTGCAGGCCGGCCATGCCCTCCCAGCAACCCAAGTGGAGGCCCTGGTATCTGGAATTTATTTATCTTCTACAGTTGAAACTTTGTAGCCTGGAGCAGAGCCAAGCATTCTGCTTTCTCTGTGGAGGCAGTCATTTCTGTTGGGATTTATTTATCTTCTACAATTGAAACTTTGTAGTCTTAAGTGGAGGCCTGGGACAGCCAGGGTGTGCGGAAAGCTTGGCTTCCTCCATCGTTGGAAAACCCAAGCCTCCCTCCTGCTCTCTCCATGGCCACAGCCATCTTGGTTGGGGTTAATTTGCATACTCACTTCTGATTGGATAATGAGCATGGCTTGTGGATGTGGCTTGTGTGTAGCAGAGTGATGGTTAATTTGCATATTACTCTTTTATTAAATAGGATTGTTTAAGGTATTACAAATAGTAATACATATTTCTCCTTTTTTCTCTCTCCATTGACCTCCCCTGGCCTCCCTTAGCCTCTGGCACTTGCCCTCTGTCCCCCGCCCCCAGTGTCTTAATTTCAAGGGGATATTGCTAAGAGTATATTCAGTTCTTCCTGGATCATAATCAGTGGTACTTACTCTGTATTCAGTATTACACCTTAGTCCTCTTTATAAAAGTTTTATCTTGAGAGTGAACTCTAAATATTGTTTGAGTGTCTAATGGTTTGGAATAATTAATTTGGATGAGGTGGTTGTCATGTAGAACCTAGTAGATCATAGTCAGGATGTGACCTTTATTCTGAGTAAGATGAAGGATTTTGAAGAGAAAAGTGATAAGATCTGATCTTTTTCCTTAAATATATTTTTTTATTGATTTCAAAGAGAAAGGGAGAGGGAGAGAGAGATAAAAGCATCAAGGATGAGAGAGAACCATTGATTTCCTGTGAAGATTGAGCCCACAACCCAGGCACGTGCCCTTTGAGTGGAATCAAACCCAGGACCCTTCAGTCCATAGGCTGATGCTCTATCCACTGAGCAAGCTGGCTAGGGCAGATCTGATTTGTTTTAAAAGAATCCCTCTACCTATAACACTGAGAATAGGCTGTTGAGGTGGGGGTAGGACTTGTAGGCAGAAACAGGAGTAAGATGATTTCAGAAATCCAAATAAGAGGTGATGCTAACCTGGGCAAGAAGATTAGGGAAGATTCATCAAATTCTGGATATATTTTCATGATAAAGTCAATAGGATTTCTTCAGTTATTGGACGTAGAGCAAGCATGTCAAACTCAAATGCTAACAGGGCCAAATAAACAAGGTTTAAGTTTATTTGGGCTGAAAAAAACCCAAAAGCTTCCATTTTCATAGAAACATAGGTTTATTTAGATAGAGGCATGCTGAATACAAAGGGCTGAAATAAATGAGTAATCATTAACATAAATTAATAGGACATTTTAATAAAAATATTTTTTCTTGAACATTAACTTACCAGACACTGAATAACTACACAAATTAATAAGCGTAATGCAAATAAACCTATTTTTCTTATTCTCTGAAAGCAAAATATTTCCTGTTGTGAACACCAAACAAGTCAGTCCAAGTCCAATGACATGGCAATCGGCTGCTAAAATATTCACTGCTGGTATTAGTGGAGAGAAAGGGTGCGCCTGCGCGTAAGGTGCGTAAGGGAAATGAATGCAACACGATTATAGTAATCAATCATTAGTGAATGTTGTAGCTCATTATTAATAATTATGCATCACAGGATATTGTAAAAATTAAGTTACAAAATTTTTATTAAAACGTTTCTTACATATTGGCTGGGCCACAAAAATACTCGTTGTGGGCTGCATGTGGCCCACAGGCCACAAGTTTGACATGCTTGATGTAGAATGAGAGAGAATGAAATCACAGTTGATTCCAGAATTTGTGGCTGAAGCAACTGGGAGAATGGAGCTGCTATTAATGGAAATGGGGAAGACTCCAGAAGGATCTGGTTTAGGGGAATGAGGGTGGTAGACTCTTAAGAATTCTGCTTTAAACACGTTAAGTTTGAGATGCTCGTTAGTCATCCATGTGCAGATGGCAAGGAGGTTGTGACAGGTAGGTTGTAGCTACATTCGGGGGGCAGACTGTCTGATGCCTTATGACTCTTCCTGCCTGGTTTGTTGATTGCCTCAATCAATCCATCAACCAACCAGTAAACACGAATAAAAAGCTTTCTGAGTAGAGGTTAGGGGGAAGGTTATGAGATTTCTAGCCCTAGACTGGAGGGAAACATTTATTTCTTTTTGGATACTTATGAAGAAGGCAATATTTTTGAAAATTAGTAGATAAGGAAAAAGGGACCAAGGGTGTCTTCTCTTTGTCACCATCTATGAAGACTGAGATCATGAATTGTTTATTTTCATTGGTTTAAGCAAAGACTAAAACATCTTTGCTCTCCTCTGAGGATGCCATCAGGCCTCAGAGTATAAATTGTCATGTTGCTAAAGACATTATTTTTATTGTCAAAACAGTCCCCTATTTTATACAATATCTATAACAGTAGAGCCAGTTTGATATTAATAGTCTGAATTCTAGACAGACAAAATGCCTGGGTTTGACTCCTGCTTCTACTATCAATAAGTTGTAATACGTTAGCAAATTATTAACCTTCCTGTTTTTCAGTTTTCTGAACTGTAAAATAGGAATCATATCAGTACCTACCTCATTAGGTAATTGTGAGGATAAATTAATAATATATTAAAGTGTCCAGAATTGTCTGGCACACAGTAAATCTTATATGTGATGGCTATTATTTTTATGTCAAGCACTGTCATATATATATTGGATGTCATGATCAACACTGAATTTGACATAATTCCTTAATGACTGTGAATCTATTGGTGATAATTGAGACATTATTTCACAGGGGAAAAAGAAAATAAGTTTAAAAGTTCACTGAACTCAAAACTGCTGGTGGGAAGTCTGGAAATGAACTAGAAATTGCTTTAACCTCCCATACAAGGTCCAACTTGATTTCTACCTAGCACTTAAATGGCAAAGCAAACTATTGAGAATCACAGAGGGCCATAATTTAAATATTTCAGCAACTGCCTCGTGGAACAGGAAACTATAATGCTGGGTACATTGTTTAGAGGCCAGGCCTTGGAGTCTCTGGACTCACACAACTCCAGAAAAACAAGAAAAGCTTGTCTCTGTCCCAGGGCTGAGCCCTAGAGGAGCAAACAGATAGGGATGAATGTGAGGATGATCTGCCAAAGCTCTTCCTGTCTTGGGTGAGAAGAGAAGAAGAAAGAAAGTGTCTGTGAGGTGGGGAAGGCTATCAGGAGACAATGTGGTTTCCTGTAATATTTAGAGGTTGGTGGGGCCCCTTGACCTAGCCTGCATGGATCAGGCCGAAACTGGCTCTTTGACATCTCCCCAGGGGTCCCGGATTGTGAGAGAGTGCAGGCCAGGCCAAGAGACCCCATGGGTGCATAACTGGGGCCAGGGAGGGGCTGCAGGAGGGCTCCATGGCTGTCCAGCCCGTGTTGCCCAGTCCCAATTGGCCAGACCCCAGCAGCAAGCTAACTTACAGGTTGGAGCATCTGCCCCCTGGTGGTCAGTGCACATCGTAGTGACTGGTAGAAGGGTCGGACACTTAGCTTTTATTATATAAGAAAGTTGCTTAGATATTAAAATTATGGCTCACTGAGACTCTCAGTTAGTTGCTTTGCCATTCATGTGCTGAGTGGAAACCAAGACGATTCCTCTGGGATGGATTGATTGATTGATGGAATACTGAATAAATGAATCAATCAAGTTAGCAACCAGTCAAACATTTATTGAGTACTGCTGATTTGTCAGGAAAGATACTGCGATTTGGAGATATTTTTACCTGGCTGAGGAATGTTTTCTTCTTGTTATTTGCTGATTTAAGGGGAAAAGTAACTTTTATAGGAGAATCCCCAAAGAAATGAAGATATTTTAGGAGATTGATTCATTCAGTAAATCCTTATGTGTGCCAAGCACTGTGCTAGATGCTTGGATATAACAAATAAGACCTAGACTCTGCCATCAGGAGTTTACAGGAGAGAGAAGCTGGGGAATTCATGTATCCCAATTATTGATGGACAGCCCATAAAACTTACTCCAGTTTTGGGAGTTCAAGGGTATTTGCCCTGAGTCATAGGATTCAGTAGGAGTTGCTAAACTTAGGGGAGAGGTGAAGGAAGGAGTTATATAATCTAAACAAACCCCGAGGAAGCTCTGTCATCCTAGTGGCCTCCTGAGCCCAGATCCAGTTTTAGAGATGAAGCCTAATGTTAGGCCACGAAGATTAAGTTACCCCAACAGGGGCAGGTGCTGTTAGCCAAAGGAGCTATGAGGTTAACTGCCGTAGGCTGGGTCTCTGCTGGCCAGAGCTCTCCTTGGGAGAGTGGAATTTAATGGGTGCTTATTTTTGATGCCCTTATAAAGGGTGATGCCTTAGCTCTCCCTGAAGTGGAAACCATCTGACTCCTAGATGACTGGCAGGCAAGGCCCTGAATCACACCCACCACTTGGGCTAATGTAGATGCCAGGCAAGTACAATATAATATGTTTGGGGCTTTACTCCAGTATCAAATGGTGGATGGAACGGAGAGCTGCCCAGCGAGCCAGCCTTAGATGCATGGGAAAGGAGTAGCTGTTCCTTGTGTCAACAAAGAGGCTTTCTTTGTGTGTGTGCACGTAACTAAAGAAATGCAGCTCACTTATTGGTCTGGCTAAACTTCAACAATTTGTGTGTTTTTTCCCCTCCTCCTAGGAACATTTTGTTCATACTGCTGGTTAAAAGGGGGCAGCTTTCACACAGAAGTACAGCAGGAAGTATTTACGTTAGATAAAAAGAAGGACTACTTGGCAGGATGATTGAGTGTAGGACTGGGTTCCCAAGGGGATTATGGAATCTGATTTTTATTCATGGAGTTCTTATTAAATAACTTAAGCAATAAGGATGGCAAGGCCTAAACCCCCATCACATTTTTAAAAGGCCTGTGCTTTGGGATTCAGAGGAAATGGGGGTGACCTGTGACCAGGGGGACTGCTCTGGCGTTGGGGTTGGGATCAGATATGGAAAGAAGAGTGGGGAAGACAGTCCGGAAAGAGGCGGAACAAAGGGGTCAGAGCGGGGAAGCACGAGGGGCAAGAGGGGCAGAGAAAGTGGATTTGGAATGTGTCTCTGAGAGGGGTCACAGTGTTAGCAGGTTATGTGAGGACTGGGTTATGGAAAGCCTGGAAGGCTTGCTTAAGGCGGTAGATTTTACACAACAGGCAACCAGAAGCTCCCCCCCCCGCCCCCCCCCCCCACACACACCCTTCCCCAGGTTTTTGAGCAGAAATGAGAAATGATAGAAATGGTGCTTCGGGTATCATGGTCTTTCAGAGATCGAAGGGAACTTACTGTCATGTACCAGCTCAGTGTTTCTCAAACTCTAATGGCATCAGAATAATTTTTGAGGGGAAGTGCTTGTTTAAATTAGGACTCCCAGGCCCTGTTCCCAGAAGTTCTCATTTGCAGAATCTGCAATTAAACGAAGTGAATCTGCAGTTAAACAAAGCCACTGTTGATCCTGGTACCACTGGTGTGAGACCCAGGCTGGGGGAGCACCGCTGGCCCTCCGGAAGGCACTGTCCCGGGGGCCGCAGCAGGGAGGCCTCTGACGAACCCCCTGGGAAAAAGTCAGCCCTAAACTATGTTCAGGCCCAGAAAACAGGAAGCTGACTTTTGACAGTACCAGTCCACGAGAATCTTCGGTTCCCTTTCTCTACACTCCAATCTTGGAGCTCCTTGGAGCCTCAAAGGGAGAAAATGTGAAGCAAGCAGAGCACACCTTCTTTCCTGGAAAGCACACCCTGGCTGTATTGTGCTGACAAACATTTAACCAGGTCATCACTATTTTTCAACCAGCCCACCAACCCTCCAAAGTTAAAAAGCCCTACCGTGGAGCATTTGCCTATTTCGGTAGTATAAATACTCCCCACATGGCCACCTCAGACTACCAATGTGATGCCATTGAACACAGAGCTGGGAAGAGAACCCACAATTGTGAGCCAGTAGGAACCCCATCTTCCTCACCATTGCCCCTAGCCTGAAATCACGCCCTAGCTGGGGTGAGAGAAAAGAACTAGAATGAAGATTGAGTTGTTGGACAGTATATTGTTCTTGACTGTGCTTTATTATTTAAAGTGACCATAGCGCTTCCTGTTATTGTTCAAGTTTTCATCCAGTGGCAAGGGAAAAAGTGAACAAATTTCAGTTTGGGAATAGTAAGAGACAAAAGTAAAGTTGCATTTTGGCAATATCCTAATGATGGTGTCTATCTAATGTATGTATTACATTGACAACTTTTATCTCTAAACTTGTAAGGATGCTTTAAAAAACAAATTATCTAAAACTGAAAGGTACATGTGAAATTTCAACCCCCAAATTGAGAACCACAGATGTATAGTTGATGAGGTTTGTTTTGGAGAGTTTTCCAAAACAGATGTCCCCCAGAGAAAGGCAGCTGTCTCAATGATTAAAAAACAAAGAAACTGTTCAAAGATGCTGAGAGAGCATAGGAAGAACTGAAGCATAGTAACTTCCATCTTGTATAAAAACCTGCTGTTTGAAATTCTCTGCTATAGTTAGATAATCCCTTGTTCTGTAAACTCTGTCATTATAAACTGCCTGTTATTCTGTAAGATGACTTTGTTTTTAGTTTAAATAATAGAAAAAGACAAACAACTGTCTGACCTTGCAAGCTAGCCGTCCGATGTAATGGACTAAACTAGACTAATACTGATAATAATTCCCATTTACGCCAAGTGCTAACTCATCATGTATTCAAGGTTACAAACTGATTGTAACAATAACCTACACAGAGGTCTTGGTGAAACCTGCAGACAAAGAAGCTCAAAACGTATAAATATGAGACACTTCCTCTATGTCGGGGCTCAGAGGTTTGGAAAAGACACCTCCCTCCGGGCCGTGCGCAATAAACGACTCCTAATTAATTGGCTCATTAAGGCGTCTTGTGTCTCATTCTCTGATTTAGATACAACAGAACCACCCAAAGATGCGGATAAGATAGCTACACGGAGGGAAGGCAGGCGGACGGCAGTCGGGGTAGGGGGTCAGTGATCAACCGAAGGACTTGTGTGCATGCAGATGAGCATAACTAAGGGGGGCCAGGGCACGTGCTGTGTGTGGGGCAGACGCGGCAGGGAGAGGCCAATGGGGGGTGGGAGGGGGGAGGAGACATAGTGCAATAAAGAATTTAAACACAAAAAGACAGTTGTACTGACTTACTGGTATACCTCACAGGTATACTGTTTTAAATGAACAAATACATTTGCATGTGTCTAATACCCACAGTAGACTTATAACCAGTGGGATCTAGTTTTTCTTCAGAGCTTCATTGTTTCAATGTGGATCCTGTTCATTCCGTTAGGGAGCCTCCTCCACGCTAATGAAATGCAAGAATAGAAGGAATAGAACAGTCTCTCAGGCCTCTTCTCGCCTCTCCTCTTGCTGAGACAAGCCTTGGGGGGCCTCAGTTAGGGCGAAAGCGAAGACCCTCGACGTCCCTCTGACAGTGGGGTGGGCGGGGGGAACGGGGACCGGAATCAGCCCGAGAAAGGGCTCCGGGGGGCCGCCGCCAGGAAATACAGCCTCCGAGCCGCGCCGGCCGCCGCGAGGGCGCCGGGGCCACCGCTGCCCGCGCACGGGCTCTCGGCGCGCCCCTTCCCGAGCCGCGCAGCACCTCGCTGCCGCGCGGCCGCTCCCCAAGAAAGGCCGCTGCAAATCAAGCCCGGTTTGGAAACCACAAGGGCTTCCCGCCCATCGCGGCCGCCGGCGGCAGCGGCTCTGACCCGGGTGGCGCTGCTTTTGCGAACCCGCGCTGCCTCCTTTCCCGACCCAGGTCCCGCCCTGGCCGTTGGGCCAACAGAACCTGGAACGCCGTGCGCTTCCCGAGGCGGCCTCGCCCCGTTTCTGGAAAGATAAACCTTAAGGGGACGGACGGGCCGGGGCCGTGCCCAGCCCCGGGCTGTGGACACCGCGGGAACCTGTGGCCCGGTCGGGGCAGGGCCGCGGCCCCGCGGGTTCGCCGGGGGCGGGACACCCCGGGGTTTGCTCGGCGAGGGCTGCCGGGAGGCCGGGAGCCGGTGCTCGGGCGGCCGCGCCGCCTGGACCGCGACGGGGCCGGAGCGCCAGCCGCCTCTGGCCTCGGCGGTAGCGGTTTCAGGACTGGACACAGCTCTCGTTTCTCATTAGTGAGTCTGAAACCCGGAGGCAGCCCTTCTGTACTTCGAGGGATTTCGTGAGAGGAATCCTGAGTGACTCGTCCAAACTAGAGTCAGACCACACAGCGGTGTACACTCGGAGTCCGGACGGAGCAGCAAGAGACCGAAGGGCCCTCGGCCCAGAGCGAGGGAAACAACGCGAGCCGGAAGGGGTTAAGCCGGCGCCGGCTCCCGCAGGCGCAGAAGCAAGGCTGACACCCGAGGCCCTGAGCGGCGCGGCGGGCGGAAGCGGTTGCGAGAGACTCAATTTGCCTTAACTGGGCCCTACTCTCGTCGTCTCCCACATGGTCTAGCGGTTAGGATTCCTGGTTTTCACCCAGGCGGCCCGGGTTCGACTCCCGGTGTGGGAACGCCAAGCTCCTTTTTTTTTTTTTCTTTTCTTTTTTACCTCGTTACTAAAGCGCCAATTTAGGCTCGATAAGGCAAAAACTGGTCTGTTAGGAAACTCTAACCCCATTTCGGAACAGCCCAGAGCGGGGTGGGGGAGGGATCGAGGCGCAGGGAGCTGACAGTGCCTCCGTCTGCCTCTGGAGTGGCGGTGACGGTAAAGCAGAGGGAAAAGTAACAACTCTAAACAGTGTGAACGTAGTTTCTGAAACAAGGATTTAAATATGAGATGAAAAACGGGAAGCCAGTCCCGTGCTAAAATATATGTTCCAATTGTTTTTTTCTACCATGTTTTCTCTTTTACTGTGGATTTGGAGTAAATGATAAAAAAAAAAAATGCTCTTCTTTGAAAAAAGACGCATTTTAGGATATTGTAGGGCTTTTGCAGTTGCCCAAAGCTATTCCTTTGAGAAGGACAGCAAGATTTCCGAAAAAACAAACAAAAATTGTTAAGTGCAGAGTAGTTCGGTGTACAAGCTGTGTCTTTGCTATTCAGAGAGCCCACTCGCTAAGCCAGTTAATTGGGGAGGGGTGGGTGGAGAAAAAAGAAAATTAGGTGTTACAAATATTGAGGAGTGGCAAGAATTCATGATATATTCATGATATTAGTATTAGAAACTTAGCACTGAGTGACGAGTCAGTTTCAAACTGCTACCCACATAAGTGCAGCCTCTGCTATAATCCTTTATCTTTTTTTTAAAAAAAATACGTTTTATTGATTTTTCACAGAGAGGAAGGGAGAGGGATAGAAAGTCAGAAACGTCGATCAGCTGCCTCTTGCACACCCCCTGCTGGGGATGTGCCAGCAGCCATGGTACTTGCCCTTGACTGGAATCGAGCCTGGGACCTTTCAGGCCACAGGCCGATGCTCTGTCCACTGAGCCAAACCGGTTTTGGCTATAATCCTTCATCTTGTTTGCCTCTCCCCAACAGTCGCTATTAGGGAAAACCTCAAGGTGTTTGGAAGCCACACTTCATGCCCACTGGTGTTGCACTCTCTGCAGGTTCCTCGGTTTCTTCCTAGACTGCCATCAACACGGAGCAATTACTGTGAACAAGACTTGCTGTCATATAACTTTGTTTGAAATTTGCTATATTTTTAAGTCCTTTGGGACTTTAAGGGACACAGAAACAAATGTCACTGTTAATTAGATAAATACGAGGCTAAATATATGCTCATTCAAAATTCCTAATAAAGAGCTTGGAGGAGAGATTGATGATCAGCTGGTAATTTGTATTTATCCTATCAAGTAGGACAAAATTGGTAGGAAAATAAAAAGCCCAACCATAATAATACTAGGTAATATTTAGTGAGCACATACTATGAACCAGGCTAAATGCTTTACACACCTTTTTTTCAGTTTGATCTTTGTTTTGTTACTGGCTAATATTATTATGTCTGTATTAACAAGTGGCCCTGTACGAAACTGAATTCACATTCTTAGCAGACAGTTTAATGAAGGGACAATTGAGGGTTTAGTTAGTGTGTAGGGAAGCAGCAGTAATGCAATCCTCAGGGCTTGTGGGCCTAAATGGGGAGAGAGGGTTAGATAATGAAGAGGCCTCCTACCCAGGAGCTGTGTTTTTTGTTAATGTTTTAAAACTGGCTTTTGCTTTCATATGGCAGGTTAGTTTCGTTTGAATGAAGGCTGTCAAATCTATTCATCCTATTAATCATTTTCATAAAATGGATTTTTGGCTTCATGGATTTGACAAAAGCTTTCTTTGGGTACCTATGATATGTAAGAGACTCAGAGCACAGTAGATGCTTCTAAAGATATGTATCTAATAAGAACTTGAACTTCGTGGAGAGATGATTGCCTGAGTTATATTTGGTGTTTTCACAGTCTTGCTTTTTTCAAAACAGCTTGCCATAATTTTCATTAATATCCTCATAATCAGTTTTTAGATGCCTGGACTATTTGAGCTGCAAAGGCCCTTAACAGTCATTTAATAGAGCCCCTCGTGACGCATTGGGTCTGGGATTTTATTCCTCCGAGTGCCTGGCCCTGGACTTTAGATAGTGCCACCAAAAAATGGAATCTCCTCATGATGTCCTGGCCAGATACCACTCCCTCCAAGTCCTGGCTTCAGGGTTGGGTAGAGAGAAGATACATTTTAAAAATTCTTTTGTATCTTGCTTTTGGTTAGTGTTCACAGAACAATTTTTCTTTTTGAGGTTGTGAAGTTTTTTTTTTTATTCACCATATAAACATTTCTAGAAAGTGATGATCTTAATTTATTTAGGATATTTGAATAGCCATATGTACTCAATATGTTTCCTTTTCTGCTTACGGTTATAAACTCTGAGGGATTCTGCATTAAAATCACCTTATACCCATACACATATGTATTTACAGTTATATATATTTGTACGTTCTCTCTGAGATATATACTTTATGCAAAAAAAAATACCCTAAATAATTACAATCTTAAAACTTCACATCAATACAGGACAGGGAAGGCAAATATGAATTTTAAGTCACTCTTATTTTAAAGCCCAAGAACTTGGAAAAACACTGAATACTTGGAAAATTACTGGAGCACATCATCAAAAAAATAAATTTGCAAACACCTAGAAGACCACAGGGTACTGGATAATCATCCCACATAGCTTTGTGAAAAACAAAGCTTATCAGATGAATCTCATTTCCTTTTGTCACAGTGACGGGCATGGTGGATGTGGGGGAGCAGTCAAGATAATCGATCCTGATTTAAGAAAGCTTGGGATTTTCTACTTTGTTGTGTACTCTCAAAGAAATTGGAGAAGAAAAAACGGTAGATAAGATTATTACCCTCTGGCAGAAACACATTTAAATCTGAAGTTCAGGGCTCAGCTTCACCCAGATAGGCAACTTATACTCAGTCTGTGCAAAAATAACCTCATCCTCCTTCCCAAGTCTCTCTTGCTTGGATTCCTTATTTTTGTAAGTATCATTAAGGTCTGGTTTGCACAAATTACTTCATCTCTCTGCTCCTCAGTTTCCTTACCTCTAAAATGGGGATAATAATAAGACGTACCTCCATAGGGTGGTGAAGATTAGAGGAGATAAATGCTTATAAAGCGTTTGACCCATTTTGGGGCCAGTGAATGCTGGTTGTCACCACCAGCACCCTCACCATCATTTATCATGTTTAGTTCCTCTTTTTCCTGTATTTCTAATCACAGTGTTACATCTGATCATTTCTACCTCTTCTGTGGCACCCATATATGTTCTTCCTTTTCTTCTTTCTTGCATTTATTGGGGTGACATTGGTTAATAAAATTATATAGGTTTCAGGTGTACAATTCTATAATATTCCATATGTATATTGTATTGTGTGTTCACCACCCCAAGTCAAGTCTCCTTCAACTTAGATGCCACTGTGCCGGGCCAGACTGTTTTGTTCCTTGGACTGTTGCAATAGGCACCAAGCTAACTTCCCAGTCACCCATCTTTTCGATGTCACATTCTGCTGCCTCACACAGCCTGGAACCGAGCATGCTGCTCCCCTGCACCTAAACCTACGGGACTTTGGCCTGCCATGTGCTTCAAACCTACCTTTGCAGCCGAATTCTTACCTCTTTCCTCCACGATCCCCAGAGTCCAATTAATTTCTCATGTGTCCTGTATTTGGCCTTTCCTCACCTTGTTCTCCACTGAAATTATCTTATGTCCTTTCTCTAAGTATCTGCATCTTATCTCCATGATTTAAAGCTTAATTTAACTGTTACATCCTTCTTGTTTACTCTTACCTCTCCTGCCAAGGGGAACCTCTTCGGATTCTCCTTAGCATCCTGTGCACTTCTCTTCTGACACAAACTCCTCTCTAACTTCAGGTCTTAGCTTCAGTGTTATTTCCTCTGAAAGGCTCTCCTGTCCCACTGACAGTGGGGAGAGGCTTTGCTCGGGCATTTCTCATTGAATTGATCACTGCCATGGCCCCCCTAGCTTGTACACTCCAGGGCCAGTGCCCTGCGCACAGTAAACACTTAAAAAACACACATGTTGAGGAAATGTATGAGCCAGACAAAGACTGTACTGTCCCAAGGAACGCCTTAGCTTCCAAGTTACAGAAAACCACGGGAACTCGTTCAGGACCAGGGGAGAAGCATTGGCTTAGATAACCAAGCTTCGGGAAGTGGAGTGGTATGGCTGGCCTCACAGACAACCTGAACCAGGGTTCCCCCTTTCTGTGTCAGTTTATTCTCACCTATTATGGACCAGCTGTGTCCGAGTAGCAGGGGATCTGGGTACTTCACAGCTTCCCCAGCTGAGAGGGAAGGCCTTCTTTTCTTCGTGTCTGTTGGAAAGTGCTGGGGAGGAATTGGACCTCATCTAGTCCCGTGCTCTCTTATGATTGAAGCACCTAGGGCATTATGATTGACAGCTCTGGGTAGAACCACATGGTGGGAAGGAAGGAGGAACAGGGATTAAAATTGAGCCCAAGAAATGAAACCACAGTGATGGTTGCACAACTTTGTGAATATACTAAAACCTTCCGAGTTGTAAAAGGCTAAATTTTATGGTACATAAATTATATCTCAATAAAGAAATGATGAAAAATTAAGCCAGAGATAACGTCTTACTGGAAAAATGAGCATTTTTATATTTCTTTTATTTGAGTTATTCATTTATTACACAAGCATTTATAGTGTGCTTACAATGTGCCAGCTCTGACTCTATATTTACATTTTATTTGGGGGAGCACACACACACAAACACACGTAAGTAAGTGAAGAAGTTTGAATTTCATTCTACTTGTGATAGAAAACGTAGGGAGATTTAAGCACGGAGAGAATCCCACCCCCAGGAGGAGCCCCTGGGTTGAAGGGGCTTTGAGAGTCCTCTGGTCTCGTCCTCAGCATGTGTCCAGGACCAACCACACTTTCCCAGGAAGATGAAAATATTCTAGCAGATCTCTTGAGATGCCTTCTATAACTTCATTTTCAGGGTTTGGAAACGGTCATAAAATAGTTTCCTTGTGGACGAACCTAGATTTCATTATACTTTACTTTCAGCCCATTTGCCCAGAGTTAGCTAAATTGCAAAGTTAGACTGCCCTCACTTCTGCACCAACTGCAAGATTTTTAGATATATATATTTTATTGATTTTTTACAGAGAGGAAGGGAGAGGGATAGAAAGTCAGAAACATCGATCAGCTGCCTCTTGCACAACCCCTACTGGGGATGTGCCCGCAGCCAAGGTACATGCCCTTGACCGGAATCAAACCTGGGATCTTTCAGTCCAAAGGCTGATGCTCTAGCCACTGAGCGAAACCGGTTTAGCCCAACTGCAAGTTTTTTTTTTTTCCTTCGGGGGGCGGGGATGTGTAACCCATTCACCCTCAGACTGGATGATGTGTGCTGGGAGGACAGACAGAACTCACTGAAGGGATACAAATTAAAACCAACCAGAGAAAGCGCTACATAAGGCAGAGCCTGGGAGGGTCCCAAATACCAAACTTCTATTGTCCTTTCTCTCAGTGGAGTCATATTACATCACCCTCCCAGTAGTGATGTGTGACAATATGCATGAAATATTGCCAACCAGAGAAGCTCATTTTAGGTTTTATTGGGTCTTCATTATGTAGGCATGAGTGATGGAATGATGAATTGATTGCCCATGTGGTTGAACTCAGTCTCAGAGACTCCATCCTAAGTCATATGGTTCATCTTTCTGACAGGGCCTGCTGACACTTTAAAACCATCAGGTGTGGCCAGCCCCTGTCCTAAATAAAGATAGTCCTATAGATATGACATAGCTTACTGCCCAGGATCCAAGGGCAAAAACCAGATCTCTCTTTAGGAAGCTCATAATCTTGAAGAAACGGGCCATTTTTCCAGTTTTCTTCTCAAAGAACTTGGAGGAGACAGGATTGGTTATTGCCACAAGCTGTTGGCCAAAACATAGGTAAGTGTTCCGGGCAGCGGCTTGTACTGGCTCTGGCTTCCGCCCCCCCCCCCCCCCGCCCCCCAGGCTTTCTACTAGGAAGTTCCAGAAAGAGGGCTGAAGAGTGGCTGTGGGAGCAGAGGGTCCCCTCTGAGGCCCACACTCCTTGGCTGTCTGCCTCACATCACCACCCTCTGATCTTAAAATGGAAACAGTGGGCCCAGGGGGTGTGTCTTGATGCTGGGGATTTCTGCCTCATCAGAACAGCAGGTTAGTTCGAGGGATGTCACCTACATGAGGATTTCCACCAGAAGCTCAAAAGTTACAGAATGGCAGATGATGGATGCTTTCAGGATTTAGTCCAGAACTTGCGGCATTTGACAGTGGATCTGGGGAATTCACCACTTTATCAGGAACTCCCCCCTCCCCTCAGTGGGTTTTAGTTGCTTTGACCTAACACCTGCAGCAGTCTGGTTGCATCACCTTTTACCCTGACTCCTTTTGTATAAACATAGCAAGTCCATTTGCCAGAGGCAGCAATGGGAACCATTTACATCTTCCCTGGCTATCCAGTGCTGTATTCTCTTCGAAGCTCTAGTACAGGAATTGGAGGTGGTGCTGGTGAGGTCATGTAGAGGAAGGCAGGAGCCTTTATAATCGTCAGATGTGTTCATTGAGTAAGGTGGAAACAGTGAAGCTGACAGTACCAGAAGCTGGAGTAATTTTCCATAACCTGTGCTCATTAATGTCCTGATTGGAGTTAATGGATTCAAAGGAGGTGAAGAGAACAATGCACTAAGGGAAGGGAAGTAGGAATAATCAGAATTTGGCAACAGCTCAGCGGTGGGGTGTTTGGGGAAGGGATGATTTTTGACAGCCCCTAGATGACAAGTATCCCCAGAGAGACAGAGAAGTGGGGCAGAGAGAATGAGATTTGTCTCCTCTGACAAATTTGAGGCACTGTTGGGACATCTAAATGGAGCAGCCTAAGAGCACAGGAAATCCAGGCTGGAACACCTGTGAAAGCAGACACTTATGAGGGCAATTGTCATTTTCAGGCAAATAGGAGGCTTAGGGGTTTTGTCACTGAACACTGCCTGGCTATTTCAAACAGTGGGTGAGGGAAAGAAAGGAGGGTGATGAGCGTGTGACGGAGAAGGTAAGAGGTTCTGTCACATACCTGGCCTGCAATGACAGAAGCAAACTTTGTATGTAAACCTCTAGACCTGCAGTGACAGACATCTCCATAGCAACATCATAGGTTATGATAGATTGGATATTTATTATGATAATTTTCTGGCAGATGGCAGCAAAGTGTCTTGAGGTAGGTGTGACTTTTTCTGATTTGTGCAAAGTTACTATATAGGCTAGCAGAGGCTCTGGGGTGCTTGTTAGGCTATTTTTAATGCAAGTCTTAGTTAATAAGGCCTGCAGATTTTCCAGTCCCTTCTGACCTTGTTATATTATGTGAAGAATCAAGACATTTTAATGTTGGCACCCCGCTTCTTCTTTCTTTTTTCTTCCTAAATATGTTTTTATTGATTTCAGAGAAGAAGGGAGAGATAGAAACATCAATGATGAGAGATAATTATTGATCAGCTGCCTCCTACATGCTCCCCACTGGGGATTGAGCCTGTAAAGCTCAACCTGGGCATGTGCATTTGACCAGAATCAAACCAGGGACCTTCAGTCCACCGGCTGAAGCTCTATCCACTGAGCTAAACCAGCTAGGGCGGCACCCAGCTTCTTGCATATGCTTTGTGTGTGATTGTGGGACACTGGGAAGGTGAGTTCGTACAAATTTCATGGAAAACCATTTAGTGTGCATTGCATATCAAGAGGTACACATGTGTTTCTTAATCTGGTAATTTTACTTTTAGAAATCTACATCAAGGAAAGAGTCAGAGAAAGGCAAAAATATAGATTTGTGAACAAGTATGTTTTTCCTTACAGCATCATCTATCATTAAAAATAACTGAAATGGAAAAAAGATCCTGCAACAGGAGAATGACTGAACAAATGGTACATCCGCATGATGTGCCATTATAGTAGTATTATATACAATGAAGGTTATTTAATGACATAGGAAAAAAAAGCAGTATCCAAAATTTTAAATATGGTTTGAGTCCAACCAACTTTGTATTACAGAAGGAAACACACACATACATAAAAACAGGAAGGAAATACAGCAAGAAGTTAATAGTGGCTATATCTAGGTGGTAGAATTACAAGTGGTTTTATTTTTTTCCTTATACTTATTGCAATTTTCTGTATTTTTTGAAATCTGTATGTCACCGCTGTCATAGTCAGCAACTTATTTCCCTGAAATAAATTCATATAACTAACTTGGGAGTCTGTGTTGAGTATGTTGAGAAAGTGTCTATGCAATGTCCTATAGTGTGCTCTCAGCTTCCCCTCCCCTAACCCCCTCTTCTAGCACAAGTGTATTTCAGAGCTGTCCAGCCTTCTGTGGGCCTGTATTTCTGCTGTCACCATGTAAGCTCGGGCTTCTGGGCTGACCCCTGCGGTGGACGGAGAGAGCCATGAAGAGACAGGCGTCAGGCCCATCGTGTCAGCCTTCCTGCTCTCACCCAAGGTGGTGTGGGCAGTCCTATCTGAAAACAGACCACGAATGCTTGGGCCTTGCATAGACCTGCCACTTTAGCTATATAGGAAAAACAAAACAGCCCCCTCCTCCCCCCCAAAACACTAAGAACTTTATTTCTAGTGGTCAGAGACTGTTTAAGTGCACAGTGTAGATCCTGTTAGGTCTTACTCATCTGGTAAATTTTATCTGTCAGAGCACTGCCTTGTCTTACTGCTCTTTTGCAAATGAAAATCAAAGTGCTTTTGCTTTTAAAAAAATATTTCAAGTGGAGTTTTGATCCACTACTCTTTAGTTGGTAAAAAAGGCCCTGGATGAGGTTTGTCTAAATGAATTTCTATATAGAGAATTATAATAATTTGAAGTTCTTATTGGAAGGTTAGCAGAAACAACTAGTATTTTCACAACCTGGAAAGAGGTCATTGTCACATATGACAAAATAATAAAAGAGAAAGCAAAATTCATCCCATGTTAGATTCAGTAGTAATAAAAACAAAATGAAAACCTTAGATATTTAGAGACATAGAGAGAGAGTGCTTAATCTTTTAAACACAATCTTCTGAGGATTTGATATAAATGTATCTATATACATACTCCTATAATATAAAAAAAATAGAGGCCCAGTGCACGACATTCGTGCACTGGGCAGGAGGTCCCTCAGCCTGGCTTGTGCCCTCTCACTCTTCTTAGTGGGCCTAAGCTGGCAGTCGGATATCCCTTGAAGGGCTCTAGTGCTGTTGTGGAGGTGGGAGAGGCTCCAGCCACTGCCACTATGCTCACCAACTGTGAGCCCAGCTTCTGGCTGAGTGGAGCTCCCCCTGTGGGAGCGCACTGACCACCAGGGGGCAGCTCTTTCTTTGAGAATCTGCCTCCTGGTGGTCAGTGTGCATCATAGTGTTCGGTTGTTCTGCTGTTCGGTCGATTTGCATATTAGGGTTTTATATAGAATCATTCAATTTCCAAGAAAGTTAGACCCTGAGGAAATTTCCAGTTTACTACTCAATTACTCTTTTTCTTTTTTCAGGTTATGTTCCACAAAGAAACCTATAGGGAAGGGGGCATAGCAAGTAAGACTGTAGTTCTTTTTCAGGTAAATGAAAACATTATATATTTTAAGTGCCCAGTGCCTTATCCATTAGGCTACTGGGGCTTTTCATTTAAATGTTTTACACCTTCTAGTGAGTCTATAATTATTTCAAAACACGAAAATTAAAAGAGGCTACGTGAGAATGATAAACATAAGGAATCTAAGGACTATGTAGAGTGAATATATTGACTACAACAATTTACCACCACCGTGGCATAAAGGTAAAGTTGGAGGCTGGCGAATGCAGAAGATTAGATTGGGGGTAGGGAGTAGGGAGGATGTAGAGAGACTAGAAGAGAAAACCTAGGCATCTACTCTTCTGCTTCCAGGGAGAAGAAGTAACAGTTGTATTTCCTTAAATAGGTTGGGGGAGGATAGTGGAGGGAGAGACAGTGCTGGTTTGTTGTGTGGACTTTTTGTTGTTTAGTTTGGGATGACTAGGCGTAAATGTGTGCTCCTGGAATTGCAGTTGGATTCTGCTGTGTCCAGAAAAGGTCCTTGGTTCCTTTCCTCACCACTGACTTCTTGCCTGTGCTGGTTTGTTGTGTGGACTTTTTGTTGTTTAGTTTGGGATGACTAGGCGTAAATGTGTGCTCCTGGAATTGCAGTTGGATTCCGCTGTGTCCAGAAAAGGTCCTTGGTTCCTTTCCTCACCACTGACTTCTTGCCTGTTCTGCCCAGTGCTGACCTGGGTCAAACAAGTTCAACAATTCTTGGGAATGTTCTGAGGGATCAAGTGTGCAGCCAACGTCAGAGTCTTTTCTAGGTTCATGCACAGGTTCATTCTCCAACTTCTGCTTGGGCCACAAGCCACTGGCAAGCAAAGTGATCTCAGTGATGAGGCACTAAGCCGAGGGCCTGGCACGTGGGCAATGCTACTTCACTGGGTACGCTCCTGGATGCTGCTGCTCAACCCACCCCCTTCCGGGAGGTTTCCAAATTCAAACCACCAGCAGGGCTGGTCAGAGGACCTTGGCTACTTTCATGAACCTTTTTTGAGCACAAAAGCTGGTTCCATGCAGTAAGTGGTTGCCCAGCGCACAGTTCTGAATGGAGCCCTTTGCAAATTCTTTTCAATTCGCCTCATAAGCTGAGCTCATGCTCCTTTTCTGGCAAGGACACTGTGGAAAATTCCCTGAACATAGAGAGCTGGCTCCCTTTCCTAGCAATTCTACGAAGCTCTCTCCCCGTGACAGTAAAACTGGAGCAGCCTAAACCTCTCCCAGGCATCTAAAACAAAGAGCACTCTGGGCACCAGTGACAAGAAACAGAGCCCCACTTTTCAGCATGAAGCTTGTAGAATTTAGACCCAATCTGACGTGGAAGGTTTGATTACAGTGACTGTTTCAACTTGGGGCCTGCTGAGACATAAGCGGTCCCTGGATATTTTGAAGTTCTTGGCAAAGCTTTTTTAGACTGTATAATCTTTATTTGTTTTGTCATATTTAATCATATGCCCAACATCTACTAACTTTATAGAGAAATAAAACTGAAGGAGAATCTATATAGCCCTGGGGTAAGGCTTCAACTTTGACACACAACTTGGGATTGATTCTGTCAGAGTATGTTCTTGGGGGAAATTCTGCATTTTCTTGAAATCCCAGTTCTTCATCTAAAAAAAATAATAGAATTGCAATGCCTACATTTTAAGGTGAATGTGAAAATGAGTGAATGAACTATTAAGAAAGGTGCCCAATAGGCACTTACAGATTCTGACCTTTCCCTCATTCTGCTCTCCATCTTCTTTTCCTATCTCTGGAGCTGTGATTTTCAAACTAGTTTAATTGCTGGAACTTAAAAATCCTATCTAATAAAAGAGTAATATGCAAATTTGACCGTACCTTTGCCACACCCATAAGCCACACCCACAGCCATGCCCACCAGCCAATCAGGAGCAAATTATGCAAATAAACCTCAACCAAGATAGCTGCCACCACTGAGAGCAGGAGGAAGGCTTGGGTTTCCCCGGCAACAGAGGAAGCCAAGCTTTCTGCCTCCCTAGGCCTCAACTCAATGTTACAAAGTTTCAATTATAAAATATACAGAAATGGCAGCAGCCACTGAGCTGGAGAGAACAGAGGCTTGGGTTTCCCTGGCAATGGAGGAAGCCAAGCTTTCAGTCTGCTGTTGCTGGCCTAGGCCTCCAATCTAGGCTACAATGTTTCAAACAGAAATGGCTGCCGCCTTAGAGCAAGCAGAAGGCTTGGCTTTGCTCCAGGCTACAAAGTTTTAATTGTAGACATAGATTAATCCCAGATCCCAGGGCCTCCAATTGGGTCGCTGGGGTGTGTGGCCACCTGCAAACCTCCACAGGCCCTTTGCCCAGGCTGCCCCTCACCCCAAGGGAACCCCCACCCTGATCTGGGACACTCTTCAGGGCAAACTGGTCCCTACCCATGTACCAGGCCTCTATCCTATCTAATAAAAGTAATTTGCAGATTGACCACCAATCCAACACACAAGAGGGCTGCCCCCACGTGGTCAAAGATCCTGCTCTCATGTGGACACAAGATGGCCACCAAAAGATGGCCAGCAGAGGAGGGCCGTTGGAGGTTCCAGGCCCTGCAAGGGAGGGCAGTTGTGGGTGATCAGGCCAGCAGGGGAGGGCAGTTGGGATGGACCAGGCCTGCAACGGAGGGCAGTTGGGGGTGATCAAGCCTGCAGGGGAGGGCAGTTAGGTGTGACCAGGCCGGCAGAGGAGGGAAGTTGGGGGCAAATAGGCTGGCAGGGCAGCAGTTAAAAATCAATTAGGCTGGCAAGGTAGTGGTTAGTGGGTGATCAGGCTGGCAGGCAGAAGCAGTTAGGGGCAATCAGGGAGGCAGGCAGGTGAGCAGTTTGGAACCAGCAGTCCTGGATTGTGAGAAGGATGTCCAACTGCCTGGGATCAGGCCTAAACAGGCAGTCGGACATACCTCAAGGGGTCCCAGATTGGAAAGGGTGCAGGCTGGGCTAAGGGACATCCTCCCCCCCCCCCCCACCTCTGGGGCATGAATTTTGTGCACCAGGCCTCTAGTTTTCAAATAAATGTCTATGCAGAAGCCAGACATAGAAAACAAAAAGCCAAAGCTGGCAGAAAGGACATGCTGGGTTTGCTCCCCCTCTTCTTTGGAAGATAGAAGCTTCTTGCAATCTGAGTGCTGTTTGATGGCCTTGTTCATTTGCTGGGAGACCCTGGGGAGTACGAGCACATTCTCGCATCGATTGGATTGCTGGCCCCTGCACTCCTTCCCTGCCCCCTCCCATATCCAGGCAACTGAAATGTTCCCATGGAAGACTCTGGTGGGCTTGGGGTTTAAATAAAAGCACTTTGGACCAGAGCTCTTTCCATTCTGGTGTTTTCTCTGATGGCCTCATCTTCTGGAGAGATGAGCTGAGAGCTCTTGATTGTTCTCGGTCAGCAGTTTGATGAGAATCACGTGAGTTCTTGTTTTGTGCTCACATGTCAGAAAGTGGGGAGGAGGTTGGTGTGCAATCCTTTCCTCAGGTTTGTGTGCTTAGCAGATTTTTTAAAGAATTGTTTTTAGAGAAAGAGGGAGAGAGAGAAACATCAATCAGTTGTCTCCTGTACATGCCCCAAGCAGGGAATCAAACCCATGACCTATGTATGTGCCCTGACTGGGAATCGAACCCATGAGCAGGCTGATGCTCCAACCAACCAGGAAACACCAGCCAGGGATATTTACAGATTTTTATTGGCACATAGGAAAGACTGATGGAATGAGGCATCCTGGGGCAAGCCGGGGTCAAAGGGTAAATTACAAAACTCTTGGCTGTGAACTGGGCTCTACTGGGCCTGCTCTTGCTGTGCATTCCTTTTCCTGTGGAGGTGGCCTGAGCATGAGGCTGTTCCTGTGGGATGGCCTTGGATGCTACGCAGCTAGGCAGGGAAACTCCGCGGAGCCACAAGGGCTCCAGCAGGTGCACCCCACCCCAGCCACATGACTTGACCTATCCTTCTGTTTGGGCTCTGGTCCAAAGTGCTTTTATGTAGACTCCAAACCCACCAGAGCCCTATCCTTGTCTCTTTCTCATGTTGTCCTATGATTTCCTTTCCTGCAGGACCTTCCAGAACCTTGAACATAGTGGTACATCCCTCCCTCTGGGGAGGAGGAGCTTCCAAGTGCTGGGAAAAGGCTTCTCCCCTTTGTGTGATTAAGATTGCTGGGTCTGAGGAGGAGGACAGTCTGGACTCCTGCATGAGCTGGGAGCTGGGATGTACAGTAGTGCTTTCAGATCTGAGTCATCAGTAAACAGAGCGATTATGCTCTGTCTGATGTGTTCTCTCTTCTGCTGGGCAGCCTGTGGTTACCATGGATACGGCTTTGTCTATGGAGGTCTATAACCAAGGATGATTTAAGTAAATCCTCATGGGTCAGTATTTCCCTAAAACCAAACCAAACCAAACCAAACCAAAACAAAACAAACAAAGAAAGGGGGTTGGGTGGAAAGGGCACACTTTCTTAAGCAATTCCAAGAAACCCTTAAACCGCTCTGTAATCATTACCAAAGTAACAACAGAAACTTCAGGCTTTAATTGCCAGAACCTAAAAGGATACACATTTTAAAAAAATACTAAGAATTAGAAAGATGAAGTCCATTAATGGCTCTGGTTGTGGAGGAGAAAATTGTTGTATTTCCATTTGAGTGTTTCAGACAATATAAAGTTACTGTTTTTGTTGTTGGGTTTTTTGTCAGTGCTTATTTTTCAGGATGTTTCTTGATTTGCCATTCCTAAGATGTGTCATATTCCAGCATATAAATGAACCTGTGCTTCAAGCAAACAGTAGTTGTCTCTACCTGACACGGGGGATTTGGTGACATTTGCTAATGACTGTGGGAGATGAGGTAGATTGATTTATGAAGGCTAAAAAAAGGAAGGAGATTCGGTCCTGTGTAGTCACCAAAGGGCTCTGGCATCTTTGTCTGAAATACATGCACATGCTCCTGGGATTCCTTATGAGTTACTCTGGAGAAAGGTCCTGCCACCTGGGCAAGCGATGTCAGAGGCTGAGGGGTGGGGGTAGGGGGTTCATGCTTTGGTGCTTTGTTTAAGGGCTGCATACTTCTTAATGGGGTCCTTTTGTGTATATTTCTTTGTGTGTTTCCAGGGATCACACTGCCCTGGCCAGGGAAGCAAGATGAGGATCCCAGTTTAGGAGCCCATAAGGGGGAACAAGCCGCTCCCACAGCAGTGTGCACATGGCATCTCCATGCTGCCCAGCTCTCATGGTGACAACCCACCTGCTTCGTGCTTCCTTGTCATTGGCAGCAAGATGCTTCCCATGAGGAAGGAGCACCTGTGTTGCGATCACCCAGTGATCTCTCTCACTGAAGTGGGAAAAGGATGTCAATTTCCTTCCCCTGCGCTTACTTTCACCTGTTTGTACGTATTGTCCTGATTAATCCACAGCCTTTCCTCGCTCACCTTCCTCAGGATGTCTCCCTAGTCCCAGCCTATGATGTCAACTGCTGGAACTTTCTGAAAGGAGGATTATGGCACTCTTGCAAAGCCCTCTGCCATTGTTACGGACAGACAGGGCAACAGAGCTCCTGGCCAATTGCTACCAGGGTCCGTGGATGAAGAAGAGAAGCTCACATTTCAGTTGCCTCTGGAAGGTCCTGGAGAAATGGCCTGTCTCCCATACCAGGTGTGAGCAGGTTCCCAGCTTGCCCCATCCAGCCATGAACTGCTTGCGAGACTGAGGTATTCTGTGGCAGTGCACCAGCGAATGGAGACCCCGATTCTTGGTTTGATAAGGCCTGTTGGAGGGGGGAGAGTCTGGGAAGCTTGAGAAAGCTCTGGGGTGTGAGGAGGAGTCTCCAGGTAAATAGCCACTAAGTTCTCCGAGTCACCATGTCAGACCCTCAAGGAAAGTCTGACCCCCAGGGCTTCCATATAGGTCATTTAGGGCCTTCACCAATTGGGATAGATTTTATGGAAAAGCTAAGGGCTACACTGATCCTTACTTGGCATTAGGCTGAGTGACATAGTTTGGATCTGGATTAAAGCCAGTTTTCTGATTTTCCAAGTTGGTAAAATAGAATAGGGGGCTGCCTGGAGTTTGGGTTGAAGATGACTCTGAAAGGACCTGAAAAGCTTGGAAAGCTTTAAATGCTGGCCTATCTGTACCAAGTCACAAGGAAGAAAAGAGAGAAGCAGCTAGAGGAACCCACATGGCTGTGAGAGAAACTCCTAGAGCTCTGATTTTAAATGAGCACAAATAAAAGATGGAAGGAGGGACACTAATGAAGGTATCACAAAAGAATAACAGGAATCTGTATATTAATGTCAGGAAAAGCTGAAGTCCAGAATATGCAAAGACTTGTGAAATAGCAGCTGACATGAGAATAATGCTCTTTAGTTTGCTAAGCATTTTCATGTAAATGATGCTATGAATGCTCGCAATAATCCTGGGGAAAGGGGAGCAGTTATTATCCTCAGAGTGTGTGGGGGCTTCTCAGTGGCAAAGCTGGGATTTGAGCGCAGACCATCTCTGGCTAAATGCTGGTTCTTTCCCCACCCACATCACTTTCTGTTACATTCCTCAGAGGTGTATTTAAAGAGAGATGGGCAGGCCATGCTTAGGAAGATGGTGAGAGAGAAAAAAACAACAACAAACTAATTGCTCCTGTATTTTCTTTTCTTTTTTTTTTAGAAAATATATTTTATTGATTTTACAGAGAGGAAGGGAGAGGGATAGAGAGTTAGAAACATCAATCAGCTGTCTCCTGCATGCCCCCCCACTGCGGATGAGCCCTCAACCAAGGTACATGCCCTTGACCAGAATCAAACCTGAGACCTTTCAGTCTGATGCTCTATCCACTGAACCAAACTGGTTAGGATGCTCCTATATTTTCTTCAATGCATCATGAAGCAAAACAGTCTTCAAATTTCTCAAAATTAATGAAGAGTTCATCAAGAAGAGTTGAGTTCTCCAAGATCAGACCTGGACACGTGTAACTGGACAACCCAGGGGTCCCGGCTGCCTGTCAACACTTGAGCCAATTAAGCAGAGACAAGGTTCAATTATATATAAATGTTTATTCCAATAATGCCAGCATTATGGGAGAGCAGGAGGTCATCCACAAAAATCTGCTCTGCACCCCACCATAAACAAGCTGCTTGTAGTGGGTAGAAGGACAAGATAATGTGGGAACGCAGGAATTACAGTTATGGGAAAGTGGGCAGGGGATAATAATTGCAGGTTACACAGTCATGTGGGCGGGGGAAAGTCAGAGAGCGTGTGCCTCGGGACCAGATTACAGGTAATAGGGGCTGGGGGTTGTAAAGAGCAGGTGCCTCCAGGACTAGGTGCCATAAGGTTGTAAATCTTTCCATAATGATAGGGAATTCTCCGAAGGTGGATGGGCTGCATTCCAATGTTAGCTCCCATGTCTCAGGGTGAGGTTAGAATGTGTTTTCTCTAATCAGAACAGAATCATCATGGTTAACAGAGCACGATTAACATTTCTTATATTTATAGCTGGTCCCCAATATTCTACTTCTGCCCCTAACATACTAGTATTGAGATGGCCATTTCCAAAGGGAACTGAATTTCTCCTGCATGAACGCCAGAAATGTCTTGCTCAATACTAGTATCGATGCTCCCCACTAGACATAGCTTCTTGAAAGCAGAGACCACGGCCATCTGTCCAACATGGTATCCCCACTGACTATCCAGGCAATAAATAATTACCTGAACATAAACCATTACATCTCTCAGTGGAGATTACTGTGAGATTATGGAGAATTCGAGGTATGCCACAGACAGAGACAGAAGTTATGGTGATTTACAAAGAAAGAGAAAAAGTAGATCCTCGAGCTACTTACCAATGAGCTGACATTAATCTATAAAGTGTTTATGTTCATTTTGAAGATAAAACGGAGGCCCCGCACATATAAAGTGAATCTCATGAGCCATTTTCAGTCATCCCAGAGGCCTGAACCTTTGTCTTGGGTCACTCGAGACGCAAATGGGGCCATTTGGGCTGCAATGTCATAAAAGCAGATTAAAAAAAGGTGTTTAAAGGCAAGAATCTTCTTTTTTAGATCTAGCTCCTGCTTTTAGAATCGATTGTTTCACTAAGTATGAGCCTTAGTATAAAAAGTTTTACTTTCTGCTTATGCTAGAAGGTTCATAGTTCAGAGGAGATGAAAGAGTATATACATTTAACACTAAAATTTAGTAAAGCTATCAATTTTCAATACTTATTACTATCATTATCATGATTACCACACATATAAGCATAAACACAGGCAGAATGCTCTCTAACGGACATTGAGATGATGAGGGACTGAGCAGGACTGAACCAGGTTTTAGAGTTTTCTTAAGCTCCTCTCTTCTTGGGAAGAACAGTAAAGGTAGGGTTTTCATTTCCTCTTCCTGACCTTCAGACCTTTGCAATTCCATGTGTGAACTTTTGAGGGGCTGGAAGGAGCATGAGCTTACTCCATCTCATGTCCTCCTTCTCACTCACTTTATTGGAACCACAGGGGTCTTTCCCTTTGTCCCTCAACACACCCAGGCATTCCCATCCCAGGGCATTGGAATTTGCTCTTCCCTCTTCTGAACTCTTCCCTAGGTCATTGTCCCCATGCCTGGGTTGGTGTCATTCAGCTCTCAGCTCAGTCAGCATTTCCTGGGAGGGGTCTGCCTGACCCATTCCCGGATGTATTTTCTTTCTATCTCTTGTTAATCTTCACTCGAGGATATTTTCCCATTGATTTTTTAGGACAAAATGGAAGAGAGAGGGAAAAACAAAGAGAAACATTGATGTGAAGGAAACACATAGATCGGTTGCCTCCTGTACAAGCCCTGACCGGGAACTGGGCCAGGGAAGAACTGCAACCAAGGTACGTGCCCTTGACTGGAATCAAACCTGGGACCTTTTGTTCCACAAGCTGATGTTCTATCCACTGAGCCAAACCGTCTAGGGCCTCCAATGTATTTTCCATATTATTTTCATCACAATATGAAATTGTTTAAATTCTCTTCCTGTTCTCTCCCCCCTTTTCTCCCTTTTTCCTTGTCTGTGTCTCCAAGTGAAATGGGAGCTCCATGAAGCAGGGATCTCATCTCTCTTGCTCACTGATGTATCTATCCTCAGTGCCTAGGATGGCATCTGAGCAGGTGCTCCAAATAAACTTGTTGCATAAATAAACTGACTTGCCCCACCTTCCTTGGCTGTTTCCATTTAAAACACGGACACTATAATCATCTATTTTCAACAAATGGTGGATGATGAAGGTAAATGGAGATCATTTGAAAGCACTCTGATATCAGGGAAAGTATTACTGTGTGAGGGGTCTCTGATAACCTGAAAACAATCCACAGCAACAGGCTCAGATCACACATTCTGGAGGCATCTCGGGTGGAAGGAGCTGTGCTTCTGTCTTGGTGCAGAAAATGAAACCTCAGGGAAAGCTAAGAAAAGAGAATGGGGAAAGTTCCACCTGGGAATGTAAAAGCTTGTTGGCAGAAGATAAGCCTGCTCAGGGTCTCTCAAAATATCCTTATTCAGATCATGTTGTGCCACCTGATCAGTACCCATGGGCAAGATCAAGATAGGAAGGAGCTAAGAGAAGGCCAAGGTTAGAAAGTAAAGGAGAAGCTTGGGTGGCAGAGGAGGCCGAGGAAAACATGTCCCAGGCGCTATTAGCTCAACTCCGGCATTTCTGATTTTATTGAACAAAGTGGGCTCCTTGAGGAGAGAACTTAAGATGGCGGCATAGGTGAGCACCTATCTAGCTGTCCACGCAACAATTCTGAAACTACAACTTAGCAACGAAACAGACAACACCCAGAAATCGCCGGAGAGCTGGCTGTGGGGAAATTCCGCACATGAGAGTAAAGGCGGTGACTCGGGAGCAGCGGTGTGCAGCTTTGAGGTTCGGAGCGCGAGAGAGCGGTGAGGGACGGGCGGCAGACAGCCGGCCCTGCTGGTTTTCTCCTGCGAGGAGGGCGGAGGTCTCCCACAGCACCGACCCCCCAGTTCCAGGCGAGCTCCCAGGTCGGGGAAAGGAGGATCCCCGGCGCGGCTGAGGTCTGTGTGTTTGGGGAGAGTGCACGAGTAAATTGGAGTGCGCAACTGGGCAGAGAACGCGGGCAGAGAACGCGCAACTACTTGCTTGGAGACCACCATACTGCTTTGTTTTACACCCCTGAGTGAGTCTTTGGCTGTGCAGACTCAGTTAGGGAGAGGCAGAGTTGTCTGGCAACGGGGAGACTAGCGGTGGATTTACATAGCCACCCAACACCGAGACCCGTGAGCCGCACAGATAAGCACAGATAAGCTGACGCTGCGAGCCCCATAGACCTGAAATGGGGAGGGAGCCAGGAGGGGCGGACCTAAGCCCGACGGAGCTCGACCATTAGACGCAAACTCCGCGCCAAGCAGGGCGGGCCCAAGCCCGACGCTGCGCCCCCAATAGACGCAAACTGCGTGCCAAGCAGGGCGGACCTAGGGCTGACGCTGCGCGCTGCAAAGGAAGCTGAGCCACTGGTTCCTTAGAGGATACAGGATACCTATCACACACCGCTAAGGAACCAACTCAGGAAAACAGCAACAATGCAGAGAAAAGGAAAGAACTCAGCTGTGAAAGAAATGGAGGAAAAAAGACGATTAGACATAGAGTTTAAAACCACAGTAATTAGGTTTATGAAGAGACTACTAGATAAGGCGGATAAAATTAATGAGAACTATGCCAAAATAAATAACACTTACAAAGAAATGAACAACGCTTACAAGGATATGATAAAAGACCAACTAGAAATTAAGCATATACTGACTGAAACAAAAAATATTATACAAAGACCTAAAAGCAGTCCAGACGACCGCAAAAAACAAGTCAAAGATTTGAAATACAAAAAGGCAAAATCCACTCAGCTGGAAAAGCAGAAAGCCAAAAGAGTCCAAAAAATTGAAGATAGTATAAGGGGCTTCTGGGACAACCTCAAGCATACCAACATCAGAATTATTGGGGTGCCAGAAAAAGAGAGAGAGCAAGATAATGAAAACCTACTAGAAGAAATAGTGACTGAAATCTTCCCCCACCTGGTGAAAGAAATTGACTTGAAAACCCAAGAAGTGCACAGAACCCCAAAATATAGGAATCTAAAGAGGACCACACCAAGGCACATCATAATTAAGATGCCAAGAGCAAAAGATAAAGAGAGAATATTAAAAGCAGCAAGAGAGAAACAGTTGGTTACCTATAAGGGAGCACCCATACGATTGTCAGCAGATTTCTCAACAGAAACGATGCAGGCCAGACGGGAGTGGCAAGAAATATTCAAAGTGATGAACAGCAAGAATCTACAACCAAGATTGCTCTATCCAGCAAAGCTGTCATTCAGAATTGAAGGTCAGATAAAGTGCTTCACAGATAAGAAAGAGCTGAAGGAGTTCATCACCGCCAAACCAACACTATATGAAATGCTGAAAGGTATTATTTGAGAAGAGGAAGAAGAAACAGGTAAAAATGTACATTTCGAACAACAGGTACACATCTATCAAATGAATCTAAAAATCAAGTGAATTGGCAACCAGAGGATCAGGATAAAATGAGGAATAGAACTGAATCATGGACATGGAGAGGGAATGGACTGATAATGCTTGGTGAGGGGAAGGGTGCGGGAAGTACAGCAAGAGACTGGACAAGGGCCATGCAACTATGGGAGAGGACAGAGGGTGGGGGGAGGTGAGGGTGTAGAGTGGGATGGGTACTGGGCGGAGGGGAGCTATTGGGGAAAAATGTAAGTAATAAACTGAACAATAAAGCTATTTAAAAAAACCCAAAAAAACAAAGTGGGCTCCTTAGTTTGGCAAATGGTGATGGTACTGCTGACTTTATTAGTGGAGAAGGCAGGAAAGGAGGCTGGCAGGTCAATTTTAGAACAAGACCCAAATAAAAGTTAATTGAGCAAGGTAGAAAGTTTCCTGGCTCATGGAAACTTCTGAGTTTATGCAATTCAGGGCTGCACAGCAAGTATGATGTCTTCGGCCCAATCACCTCTCCAGGTCCTGCCCTCTCTGGCCACTGCCCTCATCTACACGGTGGGCACTTCCTCATCCACATTTAAGCCTGAAAAGAAAAAGCAAGCGAAGGCACTTACTTTTCAAGGCACTTACCATCTGGAAGCTGCTCACATACTTCCATTTACATCCAATTGGCCAGAACTTAGTTCCATGGACTACCTCAGTGCAAAGGAGTCTGAGAAATGGGGTCGGAACTGGGTGGCCATGTCCCAACTGAAAATTCTACAACAGTGAAAGAAGAGGCAAAGGGAGATAGTATCTCACCACCAGCGACT
This sequence comes from Antrozous pallidus, assembly GCA_027563665.1. Taxonomy (NCBI): domain Eukaryota; kingdom Metazoa; phylum Chordata; class Mammalia; order Chiroptera; family Vespertilionidae; genus Antrozous; species Antrozous pallidus. The sequence goes on from CM050519.1 coordinate 11,679,407, forward strand.
GGAGGAATTTATAGTAAAACACTTTGTAAATACAGTGATGGTCCTTCGTATCTGCCCATGAGGAGGAAAACCAAGTGAGAATTGAAATTGAGAGGTTCTCTGCCAGGTCTTTGCATAGGTTTTGTACTCTTACCCCTAGAAAGAGTATAGCCCAGTGATAATAAACAAGGCATATTAGTGGGGTAAAACTGAAGTATAGCAATTTTGAAATGTGCATCAGAATGTAGCACCTACCCAGTTATCTACCTAATCAGTGAGAATGCTGCTTTCTGCTTTCACCATCAATCGTTTAGAAGGAACTATAAAGTAGGTCTGCTGTGGAGACTAGAATGTAAGCTCTATAGATACTAAATTTGTCACAGGCACTTCTTCATCTAATGCATAATTATTAGTTACCAACTGCATCGTGCTGTAGAGAGGGGGCAGGGCTGCTCTGCTCTTGAGCATAAGGGAGATATATCTTACGAATTCAGTAACCAAACAACTGCATATAAGTTGAGGTATTCATTCATTTATTTACTGAACATCTATTTTGAATCAGACTCATGGTACTGTGAAGGGGCTGGGGACATAGTGATGCACAAGCTAGACAAGTCTCCTGCCCTCAGAGCACTGTATAGTCTAATATGAGAAGGGAAAATAAGGCAGGAAAGAAATAAGCAAGCCTGTGAATAGACAGATTATTACACAGTGGTTGATACTAGGAAGGAACCAAATACAGTGATGACAGAGAATTTGGAGAGTGAATAGAAGGTTCAGCGAGGGTCTTTCTGATGCAATGGTGTTTAAGCTGAAATCTAAAGGATAACAAGCCAGTCACACAGGAGCCAGGAGAAGAGAGGTGGGAAAGAGTTTGATGTGTTAGGGGATGCAAGGACACCAGTGTGGGTGGAGTGTATGCCGTGAGGGGAGAGGGATGCTAGATGAGACTGACAGGACAGGTTGGTCCCAGAGAGAGTCTAGGAGGGGTTGGAGCTTGAGCTGGTTCTTGAAGGACAGGTAAGGTTTGAGTGTGAGAACGGGAAACACTTTCAAGTAAGGTGAGCTGTGAAAAGCTTGAGCAATGTTATGTGTAGGTCCAGGTGGGTAAGAAGGGCTCATATTGGAAGTAGTGAGAGATAAGGCTGGAAAGGCAACCTTGGGAAAGTTCTAGAAGAACTTATGGCCAAGGAGCTTGAATTCTCAAAGATAACATGCTGTCATTTGAACAGGAGAGAAACTTGATCTGAGTATGGTTTTAGAAAGATTTTCTACAAACTAGACCTGAGCTCAGCCTTGGCACCATCGATGTTTTGGGCTGGTTTATTCTTTGTTGTGAAGGGCTTCCTGAGCAGTGCAGGATACTCAGCTGCATTCCTGTTCTGTAGACGCCAACAGCAGCCCTCCTAGTCATGACAGCCAAAAATGTTTCCAAATATTATAAAAAGTCCTGGGCAGGAGAAGGGAGCAAAGTCACTCCTGGTTGAGACTAGTGCTTTTTATTTATTTTTATTTTTTAAAACAACTTGCTAGCCTTCTTTATATATATATATAATTGATTTTTTACAGAGAGGAAGAGAGAAGGATAGAAAGTCAGAAACATCAATGAGATCAATCAGCTGCCTCTTGCACACCCCCTACTGGAGATGTGCCCGCAGCCAAGGTACATGCCCTTGACCGGAATTGAACCCGGGACCTTTCAGTCCGAAGGCCGACGCTCTACCATTGAGCCAAACCGGCTTCAGCAACCTTCCTTCCTTCCTTCCTTCCTTCCTTCCTTCCTTCCTTCCTTCCTTCCTTCCTTCCTTCCTTCCTTCCTTCCTCCCTCCCTCCCTCCCTCCCTCCCTCCCTCCCTCCCTCCCTCCCTTCCTTCTCTCTCTCTCTCTCTCTCTCTCTCTCTCTCTCTCTCTCTCTCTCTCTCTTTCTTTCTTTTAAAAATATTTTTATTAATTTCAGAGAGGAAAGGATAGGGAGAGAGATAGAAACATCAATGATGAGAGAGATTCATCGATCAGCTGCCTCCTGCATGCTCCCTAGCCGGTGATCAAGCCCGCACCCAGGCATGTGCCCTGACCAGGAATTGAACTGTGATCTCCTAGTTCAAAGGTCAACGCTCAACCACTGAGCCATGCTGGTTGGGTGAGACCAGTGCTTTTTAAAAAATTTTTAAATATTGGTTTATTTCTTGTTTTTTGTTTTTGAAATCAAATTTTGGACCTGAATAATTGACTTGCCCCTTTTCACTAGAATTACTTGAACACAGAAACTGGAAATTTAAGTAATGGAAGGCAATCTTTTTTGAGTTACTGAATATTATTTGGTTCCATTTTAAGAAAAGTTCATATAAAGTTTATATAAATACATTTTAATTCACTCTAAAATAAGGCTTAGAAAGTCCTAAGGGATCTGATCTTTCTTCCACACTTCAGCCCCCTCACATTTCTGCTGTTCTTACCAGCTGTCTCTTTTTCTCAGATAAGTAGGCACCTGCGACAGCCCCTGACTCCAGGAGGTAGGAGAAGTGGGCCCGAGAAGGATGGGATGTGTACATTGAGCTGAAAAAAAAAAAATCAAACAAACATGAACGAGGATTGTTTTGAATTTTTTCTCAAAGCCCCTAAATTTAAATTAGCTTTGTGAAAACTCTTTGTGATTAATCTCTTCCCTCCTCTGCAGAATATTTGAAAGATATACAAGAGAATATGAAGAAATCCAGAGAAAATATTTTAAAAATATATTTTTCTATATCTTTTAAATAGTGTACTGGATGAATAATATCCCCCACGCCCCCCCCAAAAAATTTATATCTACTTGGAATCTCAGATTTGGAAATAGTCTTTGCAGATAAAATTAATTAAGATGAGAATGTATTGGATTAAAGTTGACCCTAAATCCAATGGGTGATGTTCTTAAAAGAAGAGGAGGGGTCCTGGCTGGGTGGCTCAGTTGGTTGGAGCATCGTCCCTCACACCAGAAGGTTTCAGGTTTGATTCTTGGTCAAGGCACATACCTAAGTTTCAGGTTTGATCTCACATCAATGTTTCTCTCTCCCTTTCCCTCTAAAATCAATAAAAGACATACCCCCCAGCGAAGATTAAAGAAAAAAAAAAAGAGGAGGAAACATAGAGATACACTGAGAAGAAGGCCATATGAAGAGGGAGGCAGAGATGGAGTGACACATCTACAAGCCAATGAACACCAAGGATTACTTCTGGAGGCAAGAAGTATTCTGCTCTACATGCTTTGGAGGGACTGTGGCCTACTGACACTTTGATTTTAAACTTCAAGCCTACACAACTCCAAGGGAATAAGTTTCTGTTGTAAGCCATCCAATTTGGAATAGTTGCAGCCATAGGAAACTAATACAAATAGTAATTTCATAATTGCATTTAAAATTTTTTTTATTAACAGTTGGTCTTGCTAGTTCTTGCTTCAGACTCATTGCTTCTCAGAGCTGCAGTAACTTGCAGCAGAAAGTAGACTTGGCTCCAAGCTTCCCACTGATGGACTGGCTTTACACAAGGCCATTTAAAGTTCAGTTCCCACTGCACCCCAGTAAAAACCACAGCCAACCATCTGTGTGAGAAACCGGCTCCCTACCAAAGCCTGTACATGGCAATAATGCTTCCTTCAGACCAAAGTCCAAGACAAGAGAGTTGGGCAGCTGCCTGTGGTGGGTGGTGATGGTAATGGCTCCAAATCTCCTAAATAAAGGCTAGTGACCTCGCCAGAGAGACATGGAAACCCTAAATTAAAAGGAAAATGGGGAGGCTTCTGGTCAGATCCTAGAGAAAACCTGGGAGGTGAGTCAGTGGATAATGAGTATGGGAATAGGAGGGAGAAGGGGGCGGGGAGTGGAATGGAGGGACTGGAAGAGAAGGAGAAGCAGGACAGCTGAATCCTTTCAGGAGGAGAGGGAGATGATCTTAATTTACTACAGGCCGAAACAAGAGGGAAATTTCACAACATTTTTAATGACAGTGTTTCTGTCACTCACCCTGATGGTAGTAATTATGTCTATTCTGCAGATTTGCTGGGAAGGTGCTGTACTGTGAGCCCTGCTCCCAAGAGGATATGGGGAGTGGCAGGAAGGAGGTTCAGCATCACCAAATAGAGACTGCGAGGCCTGGAAGTTCTCATTTATAATCTGATGAATACACAGTTTCTTATAAAATAAATGCTCAAAATTAACTAAAGTAGGTAGACATTTCCTTAAGCCCTGTCCTTACTATGTCCTGTTTATTTTTCTGCTGATAGAGGGGGCTAGCCATTTGCCTGAATGGATCTTTAGCGAGAGCAAATGATCTGCATGCATGTTTTTAGACAACAAAGGAGTGAATGTCTTTCTTGTCCAGAGAACAACTCAGAAATTCACCTAAATTTTAGATGGGGAAGTGGGGGGTGGGATTGGGATATTGGATGAGAGTGAATGATTCCCTGATCAGCCGGGGAACTAACATTGCCTGTGGTTGGTGCCTGAAACTTTTGCCTGTTTCAAAAACATTTATTCACCTCCTATTATGTGTCAGCAACTAATATAGGGGCTTTGAATATAGAAAATTATTTTTATTTTTATTTAAAAATGTTTTTATTGATTTCAGAGAGGATTGGAGAGGGAGAGATAGAAACGTCAATGATGAGAGGGAAGCACTGGTTGGCTGCCTCCGGCTGTGGCCTCCCGACACATAGGTTGACACTCAACCACTGAGCCGCGCCAGCCAGGCTGAACATAGACATTTTTAAAAGGGGTGCACTGTTTAGTAGAAAGATGTATGGTTACATTATCTTTCATTTATTCATTCATTCATCAGAGAGTTATTGAATTTTTCCAGGTGCCAGAGACTGTTTCAGCACTTAGGCTACACGGGTGAACGGAGCAGATGCTGGACCTGCTAGGGAAGCTTTCCAATACATCTCGCTGTAAAAGCTCAGAAAGCACCGAGTGACTGCGGACTGGCTTTTTTTTTTTTTTTTAAACGTAAATATATTTTTATTGATTTCAGAGAGGAAAAGAGAGAAACATCAATGATGAGAGAGAATCATCCATCAGTGGCCTCCTGCATCCCCCCAACTGGGGATGGAGCCCACACCCGGGCATGTACCCTTGACCAGAATCGAACCTGTGACCCTTCACTCCGCAGGCTGCCGTTCTACCCACTGAACCAAACTGGCCAGTGCCTGGCTGGCCTTTTAACTGTAACTTTAAAATTTTTGCGATGTTTATATGTGACTTCCTACTAACCAAAAGTGACCTGGTGGAGGAAACACAGCATCTCAACAAAGGACATTTGAAGATGAGGCTTTTTAAAATTTTTTTTTATTTTTTTATCTTTATTGTTCAGTTTATTAATTACAGTTTCCCCTTTTTATCCCCTTATAGCTCCCCTCCACCCTGTACTTATCCCACCCTCCACCCTCCCCTCCCCCTCCCCACTGTCCTCTCCCATTGTTGCAAGATTTCTGTCCAGTCTCTTGCTGCACTTCCCACAACCCTTTTCTCCCCAAGAATTGTCAGTCCATTCCTTCTCTATGTCCATGTCTCTGTTATATTCACCAGTCTATCCTGTTCAACAGCCTATCAATTCACTTGATTTTTATGTTCATTTGTTGATAGATGTGTATTTGTTGTTCATAATTTTCATCTTTACCTTTTTCTTCTTCCTCTTCTTAAAGAATATCTTTCAGCATTTCATATAATGTTGGTTTAGTGGTGATGAACTCCTTTAGCTTTTTCTTATCTGCGAAGCACTTCATCTGACCTTCAATTCTGAATGATAGCTTTGCTGGATAGAGTAATCTTGGTTGTAGATTCTTGCTGTTCATCACTTTGAATATTTCTTGCCACTCCCGTCTGGCCTGCATCGTTTCTGTTGAGAAATCCGCTGACAATCGTATGGGTGCTCCCTTATAGGTAACCAACTGTTTCTCTCTTGCTGCTTTTAATATTCTCTCTTTGTCTTTTGCTCTTGGCATTTTAATTATGATGTGCCTTGGTGTGGTCCTCTTAGGGTTCCTATATATTGGGGTTCAGTGCACTTCTTGGACTCCTAAGTCAACTTCTTTCACCAGGTGTGGGAAGTTTTCAGTCACTATTTCTTCAAATAGGTTTTCATTGTCTTGGCCTCTCTCTTTTTCTGGCACCCCTATAATTCAGATGTTGGTATGCTTGAGGTTGTCCCAGAGGCCCCTTATACTATCTTCAATTTTTTGGATTCTTTTGGTTTCTTGCTTTTTCAGCTGAGTGGATTTTACCTCTTTGTATTTCAAATCTTTAACTTGGTTCTTGGGGTGCTCCAGGGCACTTTTAGGTCTTTGTATAATATTTTTTGTTTCATTCAGTGTATGCTTAATTTCTTGTTGGCCCTTTTTTATATCCTTGAGAGTCTCCTTTATATCCTTGAGGGTCTCCTTCATTTCCATGTAGGACTCATTCATTTCCACATTGGTTTTGATCATTTCCTTGCAAGTCTCATTTATATCCTTGAGGTTCTTGTTCATTTCCTTGTAGGATTCATTCATTTCCTTTGTGGTCTTGCTTATTTCCTTATAGGCCTTGACCTTTTGTTGGAGCCTCTTGAAAAACCCTATAACCGTGGTTTTGAATTCCATGTCCAGTCTTTTTTTTTCCTCCATTTCTTTCACATCTGATTTCTTTCCATGTCGCTGCATGGTGGCTGCTTCCCTGAGTTGGTCAATTAGCTTTGTGTGGTAGACTTTCTACTAGGGACAGTGGCTCAGCCTCCCCGGTTACCTGAGGTGGATATGGGCTGCACAGTCTTGCTGAAGTTAAGCTCAGTTAATCGTTGTTAGCACTTGGAGGGTTGACCTCCAGGCCAATTGTCTGTGAAGCTTAGCTGTGCTCAGGTTGGATGGGCAGAGTCTCCGGGTCAAGCAGACAGCGTTAGCTCCGCCCTGTGCGGCCCCAGGGACTCTGTGCCGGGGGCAATGGCTGCCAGCACCTCTGAGAGAGAGCCGCTGCCGAGCTCCAGACTCTCCCCAAATGACTTTGCATGCGCAATGTCTCACCCAGGGTCGTAAAACAAAACAGTCTGACAGTTTTCCGAATGAGAGACAAGTCGCAGAGCGCTCTTTGCGCTGTCACGCAGCTGAGCTGTTTGCGCGCAAGCTGCCTTCTCCACAAGCCTGCCGACCGGCAGCACCTGAGCTTCGGCGTACCCTCCCACTGTCCAGTTTTCACCCCGTATGATAGTGGGTTCTCTGGACTTCGCCCAGAGCTGGAGAATCAGTCCAGTGGGATGCCTTTGTCTCCCCGTTCGAGAAAACTGGCCGGTTTTCAGCAGCCCGCCCTCTCCGCAGCGCGCGCTCCAAACCTCTCTCTGTGCGAATCTTTCACGCTGTCCGCCGCCGCTCCTCCGAGTCACAGTGTCTTATCTTCACTTTTATTTGTGGAATTTTCACTCGGCGAGCTTTCTGGTGATTCTGGAAGGTGTTTGTTCTTTCGTTAAGTTGTAGTATTAAAATTGCGATTATGACGGCAAGATAGGTGTTTTACCTTTGCCGCCATCTTAGTTCTCAAAGATGAGGCTTTCTTGTTATTCATCTTCTCAATGTCTATCATCTTCTGCTCTCAAACTTGTCCACTCTCCAAGTGTCAACAGCTGCCTGCTAACTGATGACCCCAAATGCACGATCCCTGAGCTCCAAGCCCTCCGTCTACTGCTGGTTTGATATGTCTGCTGCCCACCCAGACCCCTTGCCCAGGGAGGAGCCACTTGACGTTTCTCTCCTCCCTCCCTTCACGCTAAGTCATTCTCTGCACCCTCTTTCCTCTTTGCTGCTTGGGACTGACTTTCCCTAGAACCAGGGAAGAAGCCCGTCCTTCCATACTCAGGCTTTGTAGTTGCCAGGTCTTGAGGAGCCAGGGGAGGAGCTGGGTGGTTTCCTAGTATCCTCTGGGCCTTCCCCTCACCACCATAGTACCTGGCACCCAGCACCTGGCACGTGGCAGGGGCAGAGCGAGGAAGAGGCTCCTTTCCCTGGCCACTCCCCAGGGGGCTTTCCTCTCCAGCTCTCCCATCATCTTTACTGTGACACTCAGGTGGTTTCCAATTTTTAGGCTGTGAGGATCCCTTAGAGATCCTCTTTGGAGGACTCAGAACAGAAAAGGGTGTGACAGCAGCTGAGTTGGGAATGGGAGAGGGAGAATGGGGAGGGGGCGCCCACTCTACAGACTCCCTCCGGCCTTCAGAGGTCACTGTCCTCTGGCATGGGGTCGGGACACTCTGTCATCTCTGCAGGGTCCCTGTTCCTGCTGCGGGGCTCCCCTACTTTCTGGGGAGACAGAAGCCAGAGGGGGCTGGGCTGTGTTTGCCATGGATGTGTGAGCAGTGCTTGCCCCCCATCTGCTAAATGAACCATGCTAACCTAATACTTGCAGGCAGGCTCCTCTGCGCCATGGCTACACCCCAACCCAAGGACGACGGACATCTGAGCCGGACTCTGTTTACAGTGCTGTTCCGGGGCTGGGCCTCACTCCAGCCGCCTCCTGCCTCCTGACATGGCTGCAATGTAGACATCCGAGGCCTGTAACTAATTCAGGAGGTGTCCTCCTGCAGCCTGGCATGCATTTTTAATTTATTTCTTTTTACCCAGGCTTAGGTGACACAGGCCTGCCCCCTTCTCTGTCCCATGAACACAGCTGAAGTCAGCTTCGAGCTGGGGCTCCACACTGAGGAGCCCCCAGCCACCTCCCTGTGAAGCAGCACTCGGTTTGGAACCTCTTCAAACTATTTCAGACTTCCTAAATGATTATGGAATGGATTTTAGCTCTCGTGCTGTCGTCAAATTGCTAGAAGAGTTGTTGTAGTTTAATAAATCCAAGCCCCCAATCTTACAGTTGAAAAAGTGAAGACTGAGGGACGGTAAATCATGTTCTCAAGGTTGCACAGCAAGTTTGTAGCAGGGCCAAAATTAAAACTGGTCGTCTAAGTTCCAACCATATGTCCCCTCATCATACTACCTTAAAATGATCAATTTAGATCCAGACAGAGTGTTCTCCGCCCCAATTCTAAATGAATGTATGAAACAAATCTCTAAAATGACCAACTCCCCAAGAGAAATGGTGACCTGTGGCTACTCATCTGATGGTGAGGCTTAGTTATTAATTGGTTCCTTTGTTATTTTAGGCCTGTAGAGATAAAGAGACTAAACTCTCAAAGCAAAAACCAAAAGAGTAGGGAGCAGAACAAGAGAAAAGATAAAAGAAGATCTCAAAGCGAAAAGAAACTGGAATGTGAATTGTAAGTCATGGGAGCTTGAACGCAGAAAGCCAGCAGATGTGGAAATTCAGGTGAGGACTCTGAATTTGAACCTCAGCTCCCACACTTACTAATGTGAGTTGGGGGCAGTTAAGTGCTCAGGGCTCCAGTTTTCTCCTTTGTAAAAGGAAGCTAACGTCTGTCTTGGAGTGTTGATGTGACGATTGAGTGAGGACATGCATGCAGCATCCAGCAGTGCCCTGCATACCGCGGGCCCTCAGTAGTGGTAAGACCTGTGTTAGATTAAGCTTGACTTAGAGGGGCCACCCTGTGGCCTCTGAGGTCAGTCCCCAGAGTTCTGGAGCAAGACTGGACAATCTCTGGCTCTGGTTCCTAGAGTTCAGGAACCCAATCCTTCTGCCCAGGACGCTACTGTGCAGCCAGTTGGACCAGGTGACTTGGGTTTGTCTTTTCTGGTTAGTATTTAGAACCCTTCTTTTCTTTTATCATGCCTTCTTATGTGGTGTTTTTTAATTGGGGGATGGGACATTGGCAAAGTCTGGAGACATTTTGGTTTCACAGCTGGGAGTGGGTGTGAGGGTGGTATTGGCACCTAGTGGGTGGAGACCAGGGATGCTGCTAAACATCCGACAGTGCACAGGACAGACCCCACCACAAAGAATGACCTCGCCCCCAGGTTAAACGTGCTGCTGTGGAGAAGCCCTGTTCTCCCACATCAAGCGTCCTACCCTTTCAGAGGACTGTGCAGGTCTGTATGGTTGCTGCCAGCCTAAGCTTCACAGAACACAAGGGAGAGGTCTGATCTGGGGGGCTTCTTATTTTCTGGGTGACTTTTCATAAAACCTCTCTTGCTATCAGTGGGGTCTTACGCTAGACTGCTGATGTGACTCTCTAAGGGACACCTCTTGTTTCCTTTCCCTCCTCCCTCTGGTGGCAGCATCCTGATTTTCCTGGAGAAACTCACCGCTCTGTACTCACTGTCCTTGTGGTTTGGGTAGAGCTGACTCCAGGTGTGGGAATGTGACTATTGGACTACCTGCCCAAATGATTGGTTCAGAAATGGACACAGACCACTTAGAGCCAGGTGAGACACAATTGCAGAACTTGTGTGAACTGTGGGGATCCGGGGGAGAGACATTCCTTTCTCCGTGAGCACTGAGGGGAGAGGATACATCCCCCAAGACACAGAAAGGTACCTTATTGCCGGGACAGGGAGAGCCACGGTGGGGACAGAGGGTTTCCAGGGAAAGGAGGACAGAGAACTGTTGAGAGAATGAGCCCCAATGACATCATTCAGGCCTTGAACTCAACCGGCCGGGACTAGTTACTCCTTTTTAAAATACGTAAAATAGTTTTTACTGAGTTTCAGTCACATGTAACTGAGAGTCCTGATGAAGACAAATCAGGAGGTTGAACATTGCAAGAAGCAGGAGTCATTTGAGAGCACTTTTTAAACCTCAGAGTTTTCATAGAACCATATTGCTCTGGGAGCGTTTTTCTTCTGGGAGGACAATTTGCAGCTTTTAATTCACTCTCCTGCCCCCTCCCCGTGCCCAACATTGGAAGCTCTGCTACAGGAGTTGTAATTGGACTAGAATAGCTGGAGAAGCCTCGTAGGCAAGGCTTAGTTAGGCTCTTGATCCATGTAGGCATGGCCAGACTCTGTGGCCTGAGCTAGAATTTGGAACAAGAAAGGCAAGGATGGTGGGGCATTTGTTCCACAGCAGTGGCAGACTCAGGGCAGTAGTGGCCATGGCAACACCGTGGTGCCCAGTGCCCAATGCCAGCTCCGTGCCCAGTGTCCAGCTGTGGCCACAGGGGTGATCTCTTCAAGTGGTTCCTGGGATGTAATTGCGGGCCATAGGTCCAACTGCCTGTTTTCCGGAGGCTGCCTCTCCAGCCTTCTTTTTATTCTATCAGCTGCTCAGTGCCCTCCCAATAAATTATTTCCTGCTTAAACTTGTCAGTCACTTCCTGTTGCTAGATGATCTACATGCTACATGTATCAGCCGCTATTGCTGAGTAACAATGTAACTCAGTGAGTTAAAACAATAGATGTTTATTATCCTATCTAATAAAAGAGAATCATGCAAATTACCGTACCTTTGCTATGTTACCAGCCAATCAGGAGCGGAAGGGTGGGGCGGCAGTGGGATGGGAGGCTGGCGGGGGGCGTGGCCAAAGCGAAGGACTGAAGTCACCCCTCTGGAGGCTTCCCAAGGTCTTATTTCAGCCCTGATGTTGTGCTGCTTCCCCCGACCATAAGCTCCCAGTGCACTTCCAGCCAGAGTTAAAGGGGGCTTCTTCTGTTTTTAAGGCATCGTCATATCCAGTGCCTGCCAGGCCCCTGTGAAAGCACTACTCCTTAGGTCCGGGGTGCTGGGAGCTGAAGCAGAGAGGCTGTGAGGCCCAGCTCACCCAGGATGCTGGCTCCCATCACCCCCTCCCAATTATCCTGGCCCAGCCTTCCCTATGTATACCTGCTCACGGGGCTGGAGGTTGGCGGGGGGCGTGGCTGTGGTGTGTGGGATGAGAGGCCTACACACTCCCCCAATCCAGAGGAGCTTGACAGGGGACCTCAGGCCTCAATCCCCGCCAGGGGACCTGAGGCCATGTCCTCCAGCCAGTGGGACTTGATGGGGGACCTCAAAGTGTAATTCCTGTCCTGGTGCTGGGCTAGAGGACCTCGGGCTGCTCCCCCAGCTGGGCAAGGCTTGACAGGGGACCACAGGCCACACACCCCCACCTGGCAGGGCTTGACAGGGGACCTCAAGCCGCACCCCCACCCCAGCACCAGGCTGGGGGACCTCAGATCATACCCTCCACCCCAGCACCAGGCCAGGGGACCTGAGGCTGTGCCCCTCCTGCCTGGCTAGGCTTGACAGGGGATCTCAGGCTGTGCCCCACCCAGCGGGGCTTCACAGGGGACCTGAGCCTGTGACCCTGTGCCAGTGAGGATTGACAGGGAACCTGAGGCTGTGCTCCTCTGCCTGGTGGGGCTTGATGGGGGACCTCAGGCCATGCCCCCTACCCAGTGGGACTTTACAGGGGATCTCAGGTTTGTCTCCCACCTGGTGGGACTTGATGGGGGATCTCAGGCCACACACCCCTATCCTGGTGCTGGGCCCTGCGGGGCTTGACAAGGGTGGGACTGGCTGAGTCTGGATCTACCCCAATGCGGGGGGGGGGGGGGGGTGGCTGGGTCTGGGTCTCATGTGATTTTGAGGCACATGTGAGTGAGTGGGGACTTGACTCTGGGTCCCGTGGTGCACCCCAGACTCTGACAGGAGGAAGGTTTTCATACACATTTTACTAATTTTCTTTAGTCTCTGATACTTCGTTATAAAGAAAGAGCAAATAGCAATATTAAATTATTTTCTCTAATACCCTTTTAATATGCACAAATTTCATGCACCAGGCCACTAGTTACTTAATAATTTGGTTGCTTGAGGAAGATAGAATTTTATTTCTTTCTCAGATAATAGTATGAAGTAAATGACCCAGGATGGCAGGTGGGCCTGCTCCATACTGTCATTCAGGGATTTATATTTCTTCCATTTCAATTCTTCACCATCTCTTAAGGCAGTGGTTGGCAAACTCATTAGCCAACAGAGCCAAATATCAGTACAATGATTGAAATTTCTTTTGAGGGCCCAAATTTTTAAACTTAAACTTCTTCTAATGCCACTTCTTCAAAATAGACTCACCCAGGCCGTGGTATTTTGTGGAAGAGCCACACTCAAGAGGCCAAAGAGCTGCTGTGGCTCGAGAGCTGCAGTTTGCCCGACCAGTGTCTTGGGTTGTTGCCCTCATCTGAGCCCATGTCCACATCCAGCCCCAGGAAGGAAGAGTCAAAAGCAGACACACCTGTGGTCTTGACGCTCAGGCCAGAAGCAGCTAGCGCATGTCACGTCTCACATTCCACTGTTAATTTTGAAGTAATGAACCAAGTGGCGGAAATTCGTAGCACAGTGGTAGGAGGTGGAAACTTACATATTTTTTAAAAAGAACATATTGTTATTGACTTTAGAGAGGAAGAGAGAGGGAGAGAGATAGAAACATCAATGATGATAGAGAATCATTGATCAGCTAGCTACTGCACAGCCCCTTCTGGGGATCAAGCCTGCAACCCAGGCATGTGCCCTGATCAGGAATCAAACTGTGACCTCCTGGTTCTTAGATCATGAGACGCTCAACCACTCACCCAAGCTGGCTGGGCTTGGCAAACTTATTTTTTTGATGATGAAAGTGATTTGGAGTCTTTCAATTTTTTCCCAATTTATATATAATATGAGATAGCATATGGTACATAGCACGATATACCCATGACATAGTTCATGCTATGACATAATACATAATACTGTCATGATATAGTCAAAGGGATCAAACCAGCAGCAGGGAGGAGACCTGGGTTTGCATTTAGGCTCCGGTGTATTCTATTTCTCTGGGCCTCAGTTCCTATTTGTCAGGTGAGGATTATAATAACTGTGGCAAGGATTCAATTAGTTAAGTTATGTGCCCACAACAGTTTCTGGTGCATATTAGATGCTCAGTCATGACTGAGATTCCTTTATAGGACAGTGTGGGGGAGCATGAACAGGAAATGAGGAGTTTATCCTTCTGCTACTTTCTAGCTCTGAAAATTTGGGAAAGTCCAGGTTTATTTGGGAGCTTTTTCTGTATAAAGGATGATAACTTTTTGTGACATCTTTAAAAAACGCACCTGTGTGTATTGATTTTTTTATAGAGAAGAGGGAGAGGGAAGGAGCGAGGGAGAAACATCGATGTGGAGAGAAATATCAATCAGTTGCCTCTTGCATGGGACCCAGTTGGGGACTGAACTCACGACCTGGGTGTATGCCCTGACCAGGAGCCGAGCTGCTGGCTGTTCAGGGTAGAGGCCGACACTCAACCACCTGAGCCACACCGGCGGGCCATTTCTGGTTTCTTTAGTGAGCTGAAGTATATGGGATTTGTCTGTCTCGTTTCATATTTTGAATATTAACTCAATCCCATAGCTCTCTTTTAAGAAATTTTGGTTCTCCACTTGCTATCTCTAACAGTGCTGAGCAATTTCCTTTTTGAAATTTCCTTTTATATTTTGGTGAATTGTGAATAATTTCTTTTTTGAAGGATTATTACAAATGTCAATTCAGACCATGTATGTGTAAAATCACTCTGTGAAGTACTCACCAAGGGAATCAAGACAGTTAACATTGTCATTATAAAATGTGAAGATAAAGTATATTTTTCTATTTTGTGCTTTCTTTAAAAATATACTTGCCAGAAACACTGACACGGAAACAATATCTTTCCTTTCTTTTTAAAATTTTATTTATTTAAAAAAATTCTTTATTGTTTAAAGTATTACATGAGTCTCCTTCCCCACCCCCCAACTTGACCTATCTTTCCTTTCTTTCCACTGCTTATTCTTCAACTGGAATTATAATCCTTTGTTCGTGACACCACAGTTAGTTGTCTTTGGAGAGGATTATAATGTAAAAAATAGAAGATTAGATAAAAATGGGAGTGAGTAACCATTCTAAAGTTTTGTTTTTGTGTGTTTGTTTTTTCACCTGTTAATGCCATTTCCCCTTGTTTTCTATTCTAAAGTGATAGCCAGTTAAAAAAAGATGGTGGTATGAAGATTATTCAGAAAGATTATAATTTGAGTCTGGAGAAATGTCCAGTTTCAGTTCTTCACAAATTTTATGGCATAATGACTGCTGAGCAAAAACATCTATACTAATAAAAGGGTAATATTCTAATTTGGCCAGATAGACCGAAAGTCTTCCAGGCATCCTTCTGGCCAAAGCCATGTGGTGGGGGCTGAGGCAGAGGCTATCAGGCTGGCGGGAGAGCAGTTAGAGGGATCAGGTCAGCAGGGAAGCAGATAGGGGCAATCAGGCAAAAAGGTAGAGAGATTAGGAGCGATCAGGCAGGCAGGCAGATGAGCAGTTAGGAGACAGTGGTCTCAGATTGTGAGAAGGTGCAGGCTGGGCCGAGACTCCCCCCCCCCCCCCATGCCAAATTTCATGCACTGGGCCTCTAGTTAATACGTAATATGTTATGGAAACAAAAGATGGAGTGTCATGGGATGAGCATTCATTTATCTTTCCACCTGTGCCCACCGCAAGAATCAGGCTGTTAGCCACCGTCTGCAGCATTGTTCAAATCCTCTGTGATATGCAGACTAGCTCAGGGCAAAGAACTCTGGGCTTATAGATAAAGTCAGTTTCAGAAAAAAATTTGGTGCAAGGATCAAAGGCCTGGGAGTCTGGGAACTCGGTTCTAATCCCAGCTCTGCTATTTATTAACTAGCTGTGTCCTTGGACAAGTTTTGGAAATTCTCTCAATATTTGTTCCTTCCTTATAAGAGAGGGAGCTGGAGTTGACTCATGATATCAGAAAATCACATCTTAGGTCCTGTTGGTTCTGAGTTCTGTGCTGCTATGGCTGCCTTTTCACATCTCAACATATCTGGTTTGTTTTGGGCTTGGTTAAGTAATGTGTCCTGCTTTTTCACCTTGGAAACCTTGACTCCACATTGGAATAAAAACAGTCCTGGAGAACACATTGTGCAAAGGAACAACAGAGAGAGGAAAACAAATAGTTTCTCTTCAGGCAGTACATTCATGCTCAGAGATCATACATGAATGCCGAGTCACTGGAACAGGGGGAGAAAATCCAGATACAGATTGGGTGACTTAGTATGATGGAGAGTGGATGGGGCTGAGAAGACAAAGAACCAAAGTCTCTGTCCAGCCCTGTCCTCAGACAGCTGATCCAGCTGGAGACATCACCAGACATTCTCTCTCTCTCTCTCTCTCTCTCTCTCTCTCTCTCTCTCTCTCTCTCTCTCTCTCACACACACACACACACACACATACACACACACACTAATTGAAATGACAGGTCCACAGACACTAAGTGTGGCACTAGACACTAGCCAGGCCATTCAAGGGTACAAAGGTGAAAATGTCCCCACCCTTGATAAACTTAGGTAAGTTAAGTATCTAAAAAAGAAAAAAAGAAAGAGAGAAAAGAAAGAAAGATATTACTAGAGACAGAGATAAAAACCAAAAATGATAATAAAAAACATTTTTACATAGTACTTTACTAAGTACTTTTGTCTATAGTTCACATACTCTCTTACTCTCTTCTGGCTGGCTTCTAAAACATCGCTTCTGGTACTTTTCCAACCTCTCTGGCCATCCTTCTTAGTATCCTTTTAGGACCCTTTCCTCAGCTTGCCTAAGACAATGTTCCTCAATGACACTTACACATCCAAGACCTCAATGTCACTTACCTGCTGGTGACTCCTACAGGAATGTCATCTCCCTGAGGATAGAAATCTTGCCTATTGTGCTTATTATCCATTTATCTCCAGTAATTAGCACATATTAGAATCTTAAAATATATCTATTGCTAACTGAACTTGGATCTCTAATTCAGAGCCACTCCTCATATACTATATTAGAAAACCATCTGTATCTTTCTTTGTATGCTCCGGATATCGCATATTGAAATGCCCAGAAAGAACTACTTACCTCCAAGTAATCCCCACCCCCCCCCAAACTTGTTCTTCACTGAGATATTCCTATCTCAACCAGTTGTACTTCTGTCTTCCCCAATCACCTAAGCCAAAAACATAGGAATCCTTTTTGACCTGTACTGAACCCTACTTTTCCTTTTATTCTTCACATATAGCCAGGCAACAAATCCTATTGGACTGTCCTTCCCTTACCCCTACCCCCTGCCCCCTCCCCCGCCAAGCCCAGCTGGGTTATTTCAAAAATTTCTTAGCTCTTCTCTTCTAATTCCATTGAGTGTTGTTCATGATCTCCTAGCATGAGCTGTGAGTTTTAACCCCACCCTTAGTTTATTTAAAATGTTTCCTATTGTGGCTTTCTTTTGGTTCTGATTTTCCAAAAAATTTTTTAAAAATGTATTTTATTGATTTTTTACAGAGAGGAAGGAAGAAGGATAGAAGGTCAGAAACATAGGTCAGCTGCCTCTTGCACACCTCCTACTGGGAATGACCAGAATCGAACCTGGGACCTTTCAGTCTGCAGCCCAATGCTCTAGCCACTGAGCCAAACCAGTTTCAGCCCTAAAACTTTTTTTAAATGTTCTAATCTTGTGAGATATGTGTATATTTTTAGAAGCAGTCTAAAATACCGCCTAACAAGGTGGCAAATAATATATTTGCACTATATTATTTTGAAATGTTTTGATTACAAGCAAAATAAAAAAAAACAACTTAAATTAAAAGAAAAAAGAACACATTATTG
Source organism: Antrozous pallidus (assembly GCA_027563665.1). Taxonomy (NCBI): domain Eukaryota; kingdom Metazoa; phylum Chordata; class Mammalia; order Chiroptera; family Vespertilionidae; genus Antrozous; species Antrozous pallidus. The sequence continues at coordinate 11,696,919 of CM050519.1, forward strand.
ACCCATGTAATTGGGCAGTGCAAGAATGATTTTGGCTTCAAGCATAGCTAAATATAGAACCAAACATGATCATGATGGCACTTGACTCTGATTTCTTCTGTCAAATCAAAAATCTTACTTTTTCTAGTCATCTTTACTAGCAGTTTTAAAAATATAAGTAACCATATAACCATGCAAAGCAGTATGAGACAAACTGCGTTTTTCAAGATGGTCACAAAGATCTCCCATTCCACAGGTACTGTTAGGGGCAGAAATAGAATGTTGGGGGCTAGCTATGAATTATAAGAAATATTAATCACGCTCTGTTAACTGTGATTGCTTTGTTCTGGTTAAAGCAGGCACATTCTAACCTGGCTGGGCGTTGTAAGAGGGATCTGGGAACTCCCGGGGAAATTCGGCTCATCCTCCTCAACCAGAAGACACCTATTATGGAAAGATGAACAACCTTGCTGTGGAAAGGAGAGGGCCCAGCCCTTTGCAAACCCCCAGCTGACAGTACCTGTAATATGTGTCCATTATGGTTATTTTTATTCCTTTTGCCTACGTTCTCATGTCTGCATATTTTGCATACCCATTCTTATTCCTTAGTCTACTCCCTCATGTAATCTTTGTCCTTGTACCCCATACAAGCAGCTGGCTAATGGGGGGGGGGTGGGGTGAGGAGTGCAGAGCAGATTTTCATGGATGACCTGCTGCTCTCCCATATTGCCGGCGTTATTGGAATAAAAGCCCATATATGATTCAACCTTAACTCTGCTTAATTGGCTCAAGTAGTGACAGGCAGCCCAGACCCATTTGTTGTCCGCTTTCAGAACCTCTTGTAATGTGACATTGTCTCTCCTCCCCTCAGAGATGGGGCCTAGGTTCCCTTCCATCGCATTTGATTGAGCATGCAGCTATGGCAGAGCGACATCATATGACTTCGAGTGTAGGTCAAAAACGGTAGTGTGGCTTCAGCCTGTTTGTCTTTGGATGCTCTCTTGGAACCAGCCACCACACCTTGAGGAAGCCAGACAAGCTGTGGAGAGGAATCCCATCCTCGGTGCCAGCTGAGCCCCGAAGCAGCACGGACCTCCAGACATGTGGGTGGCCTCAGGCGTTCTGGCTCTTGCCACCGAGCCCTCCCAGTTGTCCCCCTGTATCCCCACAAGACATTGTGGACAAAGACTCTGCTGCATCCTGTCCAAATTCTTGATCCAGAGAGAACATGAGAAGTAATAATAAAATGATGTAGTTTGAAACCACTAAATTTGGGGGAATTTGTTACACAACAATGGATAACTGAATGCAGAGAGAGGTATGGGACATCCCATGTGTCTTCCAAGTCCTTTCTTCCTGACTAAGCCATGCTTTCTGGTGTAGAGCATCACATGAGTGCTCAAGTAATGTTTACACTCATTTTACACCACAGGGAGTGTTTCTGTATGAACAGCTTCATTTTATAGCAAGATTGTTACTGAGCCTATATGGCATTTTTCAGGGATCCATGCCTCATATGTCTATAGATTCTAGAAATTGTTTACCATAGCAATCTGAAACCAGGAACATCCTGCTAAGAGCATTCCATAGATAAGAACTTTCCTTTTCGAACTGTTGTTAATCATTTACCAGGAGGTCAGTTATCAGCACTTTAGCAAAGAGATTAGACTAAGACACTTGCCTTCTCTCCTCCGGGGAGTCCCTCTAGTAATTGGGAGAGAGTGGGTCACAGGCCAGCCTCTTTAACTCCTTCCTCCTCATGCATTCCACACTCAGCAATTCCTCCCCTAATGGAGGCAAGGTGACTGCCTTGAGCTCCCATCCGACAATCTACCCCTTCAGTAACCAACCAGGAAAGAGAATGTCTCTCTCACTCTTCTAGACCAGTATAGCTCTGATTGGTTCTGATTGTCCAGACCAATCTTTTGAGTTATGGTGAATCAGTCCCACTTAAACTATATAAATTAAAGAAAATTAGGATGTTAAAAGATAAAGAAGGAATAAATGTTGGGTCTGCAAAAATGGGTGTAAAAGCTAAGATTTATTATTTTTGTCATCACCATCATCATCATTGCTATTATATTAGAGGCCCAGTGCATGAAATTCATGCACAGGGGTGGGGGATGTCCCTTAGCCCAGCCTGTACCCTCTTCAATCTGGGACCCCTTGAGAGATGTCCAACTGCCCATTTAGGCCTGATGCCGGTAGGATCATGCCTAAATGGGCAGTCAGACATCCCTCTCACAATCCAGGACTGCTGGCTCTCAACTGCTCACCTGCCTGCCTTCCCGATTGTCCCTAACTGCTTCTACCTGCCAGCCTGATCACCCCCTAACCACTCCCCTGCCAGCCTGATTGCCTCTAATTGCCCTCCCTTGCAGGCTTCATCACCCCGAACTCCCTCCCTTGCAGGCCTGGTCACTCCCACCTGCCCTCCCCTGCTGGCCTGATTGCCCACAATTGCCCTCTCTTGCAGACCTGGTCCCTCCCAACTGCCCTCCCCTGCTGGCCATCTTATGGTGGCCATCTGGTGTCCACATGGGGGTAGCCATCTTTGACTACATGGGGGCAGCCATCTTGTGTGTTGGAGTGACAGTCAATTTGCACATTACTCTTTTATTAGGTAGGATAGAAGCCTGGTGCATGGGTGAGGGCTGGTTGGTTTGCCCTGAAGGGTGTCCCAGATCAGGGTGGAGGTTCCCTTGGGCTATGGGGTGGCCTGGGCAAGGGGTCTGTGGTGGTTTGCAGGCTGGCCATGCCCCCTGGTGACCCAAGTGGAGGCCCTGGTATCTGGGATTTATTTATCTTCTATAATTGAAACTTTGTAGCCTTGGTGTGATACTCTACACCAAGGCAGACCAGGGCTGTGGGAAGTTTGGCTTCCTCCATTGCCGGGGGCAACTCAAACCTCCTGCTCTCTCCAGATTTGTGGCTGCCACCATTTTTGTTGGGATTTATTTATCTTCTTTAATTAAAACTTTGTAGCCTTCAGCAGAGGCCAGGGCCTGCCAGAGTGGGCGGGGAGCTTGGCTTCCTCCATTGCCAGGGAAACCCAAGCCTCCTGCTCTCTCTATGGCTGCAGCCATCTTGTTTGGGTTAATTTGCATACTCGCTCCTACTTGGCTGGTGGGTGTGGCTTGTGGGCGTAGTGGTGGTACAGTCAATTTGCATGTTTTTCTTTTATTAGTGTAGATACTAGTCTTCTTTTTGATATGGTCTCACTTCACTCTATTCTCTATCTCATTTATGTTTATTAAAATGTGTCTAAACAGTCTGGTAATTTAGTGTCTCAGAGACAGAGGCTATGTCTTATTCATTGTAAAAGTTAGAGTAATGCTACCTGCTATAACAAATAATCTCTCATGCCTTAGTAGTTTAACACAATAGAAATTCATTTCTCAATCACATAATAAGCCAGTACAGCTATTCCTGGTGATTCAGGGACTCTGACTTTTTCCATTTTGTGGTTCTTCCATGACCAAGGCTTGGTACTTCATAACACTTTGGCTCAGAAATCACACACATTACTTCCATTGTTGAGAAATATCACATGGCCCCTCTCAATGTAAGAGGGACTGACTAGAAGATGTAGCTCCTGGTTGGGAATACAGTTCTGGGTATGTGTATGTGTATGTGTATGTGTATGTGTATGTGTATGTGTATGTGTATGTGTGTATGTGTATGTGTATGTGTATGTGTATGTGTGTGGTGGGGGGTGGTTGTAGGAGGGGCATGACACAAAATTTGGTGGTCAATTAGCTATCCCAGACACACTGATCTTTGTATTCCTAGCTCCTAACCTGGTGTCTGCATCAAGTTGATGTTTAAGATGTCTTGACATGAATTATATTGTCTGAGTCTTAGATGGCCATCAGGTGCCAGGGCAAGTTTGATGGTACTGAGGAGACCGAAAGAAGCCAGGTAGAAAGGGATGGGACCATGGAGGTGGAGATAGTAGAACTGGGGAACCCAACTGGGTGAAATTAGTAGGACAACCCCACTGAGTGGGGAAGGAAGGACAGAGGGGGCGTGAAAGACATGAGCTTTAAAATGTATGAATGTTGCCCTAACTGGTTTGGCTCAGTGGCTAGAGCATCGGCCTTCGGAGTGAAGGGTCCCAGGTTCAATTCCGGTCAAGGGCATGTACCTTGGTTGCAGACACATCCTGGGTGGAGGGTGTGCAGGAGGCAGCTGATCGATGTTTCTCTCTCATTGATGTTTCTATCTCTCTCCCTTCCTTTCTCTAAAAAATCAACAAAATGTATATTTTAAAAATGTATGAATGTTACTAAGACAGGCAACTTGTGGATAACCAATCACAACATAGTAAGGCATACCAGTATAAACCAATCCCAAGGATGTTGCTAAGGCAAAATTCTTTTTGTTAGGATCAATTAGGAACTAATATATATATATGGCGCATGTGCTCTACCTCCCCCTCCACCCCCACCCAGGCATGGACAGACTTGAACACCCAACGGTAACATGGAAAGGAAGCCCTGGATGCTGGCCTGATCCTGGAATCCTGGTTGCACCCTATCCAGGATGGCTTCTCTCCATAAACTTCAGTTCCACTGACCGTTTTTGGCTGCAACTTCATTCTTCGAATTCGTGAGACAGCAAACTGGAACTCAAACTCCACATTTTGGTTTCAGTATGACCTATGAGAAAGTAGATGACAAATACCAACTGAGGCCCCTAGAGCGGACACAGGGGACTGAGCGGAGAGATTGGGTTTTAGCTGATCATGAAAGGGAGACAGTGTTTGTGGGTGCAGCAGGTTATCCCAGTAAAAATAGCTCTTCTGCTGCCCCCATCTCCTTGAGAAACCCCCACCCCTCCCACCACAGCCTCGGCCCCTTGCTGGGGAGAAGCAGCCTTCTTTTAGAGCCCTCTGGGATTAGTGGCATTTAATGGTCATTATTTGAAACCGTTTTTGAGGGTGGTCAAATGAGGAAAAGACCATTTCAGTGCTTTCAACAGTTTTCAAACGTACAAGAGGTGAATTCGTGAATACGCCTTTGATCAAAAGCCATTCCCTTTTTAGAGAAATACACCTGAATAGGCTGTTAAGTCAAGAAGCTGGAGCTGTCAGCAGTTAACTGCTGTGCGGTATAAGGATGTAAATCTCTTTGTGGTGAGTAGAGGTGTTATCACTGCAGCCATGTTTCCTTTGGAAAAAAGGCTTCTTTCAACTGTGCATCCACACCGTGCCTGCCCCCTGAGCACCCACACCGTGCTCCCTGAGCACCCACACCGTGCCTACCACCTGTACACCCACACCGTGCCGCCTGAGCACACACACCGTGCCCCCTGAGCACCCACACCGTGCCCCCTGAGCACCCACACCGCACTCCCTGTGTACCCACACCGTGCCCCCTGAGCACCCACACCGTGCCCCCTGAGCACCCCCACCGTGTCCCCTGTGCACCCACACCGTGCCCCCTGAGCACCCACACCGCACTCCCTGTGTACCCACACCGTGCCCCCTGAGCACACACACCGTGCCCCCTGAGCACCCACACCGTGCCCCCTGAGCACCCACACCGCACTCCCTGTGTACCCACACCGTGCCCCCTGAGCACCCACACCGTGCCCCCTGAGCACACACACCGTGCCCCCTGAGCACCCACACCGTGCTCCCTGAGCACCCACACCGCGCTCCCTGTGTACCCACACCGTGCCCCCTGTGCACCCACACCGTGCCCCCTGTGTACCCACACCGTGCTCCCTGTGTACCCACACCGTGCTCCTTGAGCACCCACTCCGTGCCCCCTGTGCACCCACACCGTGCCGCCTGAGCACCCACACCGTGTCCCCTGTGCACCCACACCGTGCCGCCTGAGCACCCACACCGTGCTCCCTGAGCACCCACACCGCGCTCCCTGAGCACCCACACCATGCCGCCTGAGCACCCACACCGTGCCGCCTGAGCACCCACACCGTGCTCCCTGAGCACCCACACCATGCCGCCTGAGCACCCACCCCGTGCTCCCTGAGCACCCACCCCGTGCCCCCTGTGCACCCACACCGTGCCGCCTGAGCACCCACACCGTGCCCCCTGTGTACCCACACCGTGCCGCCTGAGCACCCACACCGTGTCCCCTGTGTACCCACACCGTGCCGCCTGAGCACCCACACCGTGCCGCCTGAGCACCCACACCGTGCTCCCTGTGCACCCACACCGTGCCGCCTGAGCACCCACACCGTGCTCCCTGAGCACCCACACCGAGCACCCTGAGCACCCACACCATGCCGCCTGAGCACCCACCCCGTGCCGCCTGAGCACCCACACCGTGCCGCCTGAGCACCCACACCATGCCGCCTGAGCACCCACACCGTGCTCCCTGAGCACCCACACCGTGCTCCCTGAGCACCCACACCGCGCTCCCTGAGCACCCACACCGTGCCGCCTGAGCACCCACACCGTGCTCCCTGAGCACCCACACCGTGCCCCCTGTGTACCCACACCGTGCTCCCTGAGCACCCACACCGTGCCGCCTGAGCACCCACACCGTGCTCCCTGAGCACCCACACCGTGCTCCCTGAGCACCCACACCGAGCTCCCTGAGCACCCACACCGTGCCGCCTGAGCACCCACACCGTGCTCCCTGAGCACCCACACCGTGCCCCCTGTGTACCCACACCGTGCTCCCTGAGCACCCACACCATGCCGCCTGAGCACCCACCCCGTGCCGCCTGAGCACCCACACCGTGCCGCCTGAGCACCCACACCGTGCCGCCTGAGCACCCACACCGTGCTCCCTGAGCACCCACACCGCGCTCCCTGAGCACCCACACCGTGCTCCCTGAGCACCCACACCGTGCCGCCTGAGCACCCACACCGTGCTCCCTGAGCACCCACACCATGCCGCCTGAGCACCCACACCGTGCCGCCTGTGCACCCACACCGTGCCCCCTGTGCACCCACACCGTGCCGCCTGTGCACCCACACCGTGCCCCCTGTGCACCCACACCGTGCCGCCTGTGTACCCACCCCGTGCTCCCTGTGTACCCACACCGTGCTCCTTGAGCACCCACATCGTGCCGCCTGAGCACCCACACCGTGCTCCCTGTGCACCCACCCCATGCCGCCTGAGCACCCACACCGTGCTCCCTGTGCACCCACACCGTGCCGCCTGTGTACCCACACCGTGCTCCCTGTGTACCCACACCGTGCTCCTTGAGCACCCACACCATGCCGCCTGAGCACCCACACCGTGCCGCCTGAGCACCCACACTGTGCCCCCTGAGCACCCACACCGTGCCCCCTGAGCACCCACACCGTGCCCCCTGTGCACCCACACCGTGCCCCCTGTGCACCCACACCGTGCCGCCTGAGCACCCACACCGTGCCGCCTGAGCACCCACACCGTGCCCCCTGTGTACCCACACCGTGCCCCCTGTGCACCCACACCGTGCCCCCTGTGCACCCACACCGTGCCGCCTGTCCCCCCACACTCTGCTGCGCCGCAAGCTCAGACTATAGCCACAGGAAGAGCATGCTGGGATCAGTTTGGCCTCGTGCTGGCGAAGGCACCATGATAAGACTTCAACTGGGTTCAGGGAATGTGCTCTAAGTGTGTAGTGGTCGGCAAACTCATTAGTCAGCAGAGCGGCAGACCTCGACTCTCAAGCCGCATTTGGCTTGCAGCTGCTGTTTGCTGACCACTGATCTAGACCAGTGGCTCCACACCGTGGGCCCCGTGGGCGGTCCGAGGGCCACTGGCGGTCATGAGGTCCAAAAGGTTGGCAACCGCTGATCTAGACTATAAAACATATTAAAACTAAAACAGCTTGTAACCTATGTAACATATTGTCATGGGAAGGCGTGTCCTTTTGAGATTTTTATTCAGATATAATATCCTTATGATTTGTGTAATTTTCTATACGTATGCTATATACAAATAAAAGTTATAAAAATTTGAAAACTCTGTTCATTCTTTTGGTAATATTTGGTCATTTAGGGAGCTAGAGATACGCCCTTCATTGCAATAACTGATGAGTATTACTTATACTGACAGCCTCAGCATGGAGTGGGAATATCCATCAAAGGGAGCGGCTTTCCCATTGTAATCACCTGTGAGGAGGCCGTTTGGGGGCTGGAAATTTGCTAGGCAGGCCTTTTATGAGGTGAGAGAATTTTTTCCTTTTTTCAAACCCATGGCCTGGACTCTGAGACATTTTGGTCATCCAGGTTGGTGGCTTTTAGCTAAATGGAAAGGTATCTTAGAGAGGAATGCTATCAACCCTTAAAGAAAGTCTATGCTCTATTTGATAAACATAAAAGTCTCATTGAAGTGAGAGGAATGGTCTGACCCGATATGCAGAAACCGAAGATTGGTGTGTGTGTGTTGGGGGGACGGGGGCGACGGGGAGGGGAATAGAGTGTCCGGTGGCTTGAACTGCAGTGCAGCGTGGTGTGGATTAGATGCCTAGAAAGGGCATCCTGGTACATTCTCCCATCTGCCCTGCCGGTCTCCTGTATTACAGCCATCTGCCGTTGGTCAGCTCTTCCCTCAGTCTCAGTCTCACGAGGGTGGTTCCAGGCTGTAGCCTTTGGCAGGCTTGTTAAGTTATAGCCCTTGAACAAATGCCTGAACCTCGGTGCTCTCCTGTGGGGTGCTGTTCCCTTTAAGAGTTTGCTGGAATAATCACCACAGAAGCTTCTATTTATAGGGAATTAATTGTGTTCCAGACCATAGACTAAACATCACATTGAATTATCTAATTTGATATCATAATTTCTCCATTTATATGTGAAGAAACTGAGGCTGAAGTTCAGCAATTTTGTGAAAGGTCCCGAAGCCAGTAGATGGCAGACCTGGGACTTGAACTTGGACTGCCAACTTGTAAGGCTTCACTGTTGACTGCCTCCCAGGGGGGGGGGGGGGGTGGGGGGGTGAGGAGCTTGTGATCCTCCTGGGTCCCCAAACAGTGAGGACATGGGCTCTGACTCAGATCACAGAACATTTTTAGAAGACCCGGGAGCCTGGGAAATCTTATTCGCTTCTCAGACTTGGGATGTGTATGAGGTCACTTCCAAGTCCTTAGAGCCTGGCTCTTTCCCATTGTGCTGGCTGCCACCAACACACAGCTCCCAGTGTCCACATGGGAGCGGCAGACAGTTGCTGCTATCCTGCCCTAACTCCTCCCAGGGCTGGTGTTTCAGATGCTCTTGGTCTTATCTGCCTCTTGTCCCCATGCCATGTCCCCGGGGCTCCAGTCAACTACACAGGCCCAACAGTGCTTTGCCTATGTGCATGAGGGTCACCTACACCCTCATCCCAATCAGGATACCTACCTGGTGCCACACATTTGCAAGCTGGAAGTGTGGGGGAGTCATGTCCTGTGGAGACCTCTTCCTGGATTCTGGACTCTGGGGCATCCAGGCTAAGACAGCTGGCGAGGCCTGAATAGTCTATTCATTCACGGTCATCTGGGACAGCCAGCACTCCTGGTACGCACAGGGCAGGCCACACTGAGATGGAAGGGATGTAAAACTATGTGTGATTCTGTGAATGGAGGTTGCGAGGCAAATGATAGAGCATCTTCCTTTTAAAAGCTTTCCACTTAATTTGCATGATAAATCCACTTTTTTCTCCCCTCTTTAAGAGGCAGCTGCCCTGAGGGGCTAAGAAACATAAGAATATCAAAGGTTGACCCAGCCTACTTAGTATCTTCTTAGGTTACTTTCTGCCTATAGGGAAAAAAGGTGTGTGCCCTGTCTTCGTGCTGGTCAAACTGAAACCTGATTCCCCAGTTCCCAGGTGAGCCAGGAGCAGCTGGCTTCCCTCTCTTTGCACAGGGAGTACAACCTCACCACATCCAAGTAAGACACAAAAAGTGACAATGAATCTGCAGTCCTCTTGGGACCCTTCGGAAATAAAGACAAGGACCTCCAGCCAAAGTGCAGACTTAGGGATTCTGGTTTCGTGCCACCTCAGGTGGTCACTGCACTGAAGAGAAAGGGTCTCAGATGCTTCTAGAGGCCACTGGGATCCAAAGGACATTGGCTCCTTTGCCACCAGTCAGGGGAGGAGCTGCACACTGTTTCCAGCAGTGTGTATCCTGTCGCTGGTGGCTGCTCCGGGGAATGCCCTGAGACTCTAAAAATGGTGCCATTTGAGGGGAGCCCTGAGTTACTGAGAGGGCAGGAATTCAGTCTAAGTACCATGTTTTTCCATGCTATAAGATGCCCCCATGTATAAGACGCCTCCACTTTTCTAACCCAAAATTAAGAAAACAATATTTTAAACATCCTGCTGGTTTTTCTCTTAAGGCCTTTTTTTTTTTTTTTTTTTTTTTTTTTTTTAGCATCTTAAGGAATTGTTCTTCCTGCTTTCTCCACTGTCTATCATACAATCAGTGGGAGGAGATCCAAATTGTCTCTCTGCAGCTCTAGTTCCAGGCTCTTTTGCATAGTTGATTACATTCAGTTTGAATTTTGCATAATAACACAATCGCTTACCAGTATTTATCTTTTTATTTTTTGACATCTTTAGGTGCTCAGAATGCTCCATTCCCTGTTGCATCTCCACCTCCACATCCAATTAAGTCATCAGATGACGTCAGTAATAAGAAGGCTCCTGATTGGAGGAAGCCTGTTTGACAAGGTATGGGCAACCACACACCCTCCTGGCTCCCTCCTCAGCTGACTTCCATGTGTAAGACGCTTCTTGATTTTCAGTGTAGTGATTTTATTAACAAACTAGAGGCCTGGTGCACAAATTTATGCATGGGTGGGGTCAGGTTGCCTGCCCTGATTCGAGCTGATCAGGCTGGGCTGGATAGGGGGAGGGGACACAGGCAGTTGGTGGTATGGCTCTTCCCTTGGTCAAAATCCCAGTCGAGGGGACAATTTGCATGTTAGCCTTTTATTATATAGGATTGCTTCTTATACATGGAAAAATACAGTAACCCATAAATCAGTACAGCTAAAAGCTTACACACATAACAACTGTGAGGGAGATGGAAATGAATGTAAGATTGGGGCACAGGGTGAATGACCCCAGGGCCTTATTTAAGAAGGCCAAAGGGATTCAGGCCTGCTTCTGCAGGCTGAGCAGGAAGCAGCCTGATCAGACCACTCCTGCAGTTGCGCATCACTGCCACATGGTGTCGCTGTTGGAGACACGTCCTGTATAGTTTGATCCTCCACTGAGATGGTTCCCTGGCTGGTGCTAATCCAGCACTAGCTTCAGTTGTTGGTTGAAAGACAGCCACTTCTCATTCAGCACCATGCTCAGCCAAGGTGCTTCAGTGCACACTTTTGTGTTCACCATTGTCCCCAGGCCCGGGGGCTGTGCTGGTGGTGGCTGGGTGCTGGGGAGGTTAGCTCCAGATGCCCCCTGTGCACACCTTGCTTGGACTGAGCCCACGTCTTCTCCCAGACATCTCCGGCCTTCAGGTGAAGCATGTGTCATACTTGCAGTTCACAAGCTGTTTTAAAACATGGAAGTTGGCCTGACTGGTTTGGCTCAGTGGATAGAGCGTCAGCCTGTGGACTGAGGGGTCCTGGGTTCAATTCCGGTCAAGGGCATGTACCTTGGTTGCGGGCACATTACCAGTGGGGGATGTGCAGGAGACAGCTTATTGATGTTTCTAATTCTCAATCCCTCTCCCCTCCTCTCTGTAAAAAAAAAAATCAATAAAAGATATATCTATGTATATATATATATATATATATATATATATATATATATATATCATGGAAGTTGGCCCACCGTGGCCCCAAGAACTGCTGACCATGCCCTGTGGTATTTGTTGTTCAGAGCCCTGTGTCTGACTGGCCACAGTGGTTTCACTGTCTCCTTCCCTCTGGGCAGCAGATGCTTTCTGAATGTATAGTTATGGGTAGTTTATATAATTAAGGAAATAGTCTAGATATGATTCCTGAGGTTGTGCTGATTCCCCTAAGGTGACCTCGGGCTCCCACCAGGGGTGGGATGGCAGCCGTAATTTATAAACATCCATTCTGCAGGTTATTTAATCTCTTCCTCAAAATTACCATATTGTGTCCTGGCTGGTGTTTTCCAGCGGCTAGAGTGTCATCCCATGCACCAAAGGGTTAGGGCTTGATTCCTGGCCAAGAGCACACACCTGGCCCTAGCCAGTTTGCTCAGTAGATGGAGCATCAGCCTGCAGACCAAAGGGTCCCGGGTTCATTGCAGGCTCCTCCCCGGCCCAGGCCCTGGTCAGGGCTCAGGAGGCAACCAATCAATCTGTTTCTTTCACATCGATGTTTCTCTCTGTTTTTCCCTTTCTCTTCCACTCTCCCTAAGAAATCAAAGGGAAAATATCCTTGGGTGAGGATTAACAACAACAACAAAAAAGCACATATCTGGGTTGCAGATTCCATTCCAACCCCATTTGGGGGCATGTGCGAGAGGCAACCAATCAATGTATCTCTCTCACATCGATATTTCTCTCTCTCTTTCTCTCTCTCTCCTTCCTCTCTTTCTTTCTCTCCCTCTCTCTTTCTCTCTCTCCCCCTCTGTCCACCCTCCCTTCCACTTTCTTCCTAAAAATGGAAAAAAAATCCTCCAGTGAGGGATAATAGCAACAAAAAATACCATGTTGTACTAGGAAGAACTACGCTTCATCAAAAGGTGGACATAAAATTCCCACTAAAATTATACTAAGTTGGAAAACAAAGCCCTCGTTTCATATTGTTTGTATCAAACATTTAAAACCATCTTGATAAAAGTCAGCTAAGAGCTTGTTTACAAAAATATTTTTCTTTTCTTTGTGTTTGCAAAGAACCTCTTGCTAGCAAAAGAACTAAGGTCACTGTCCTGGAATTCTTGAAAATGTGCAGAAGAGAAGAAATTGTTCCCAGTCTGAGGTCTCCTTTCTTCTTCTCTAGTTTGACTGATGAGCTTTTTTACCTTGTGGCATTTCCCCCTTAACACTAGCAATGTCACAAGGGCAAGTTTAATTTGAAGTTGGTAACTTTTGTGGACCGAGGCCTCTCAGCAGTTATCTTCAAGGCTGTGCTAAAAGACCCATAAAATTGAAGATATCTGAGGATGCCAGTTCTGGCCCTCATTAGAGATTCCTTGTGAGTGTACATTTATTCTTGAGGCCACAACTGTCCAGCTGAAATGAAGAGAATCCCTCTACAAGACCTTGTTTTCAAGGCTGGCAGTGATAAGACTTTGAACTGACCTCCCAGGAGGAAGGGCATCCCCTCTCAGTGCCCCTTCTGCTCCACACACAGTGTCTGAGAAACCCCCTAAGGAAGCAGGGAAACATGGAGACTGGTCTTGAATTGATTATGTGTTTTATAGATATTTCAAGGTTGGCTTCTCTGGCAAAATACCTCCACCCAGCTGGGCTCCACATGTAGAAAAGAAGGGCCCTTTTGTTAAATACCCAATGCAAGATGTTGACCTCTTGAAATCCTTTGGGCAGACTATTTCAAAGAGTGGGTATTGTCAAAGGTCACCTAAAAGTAGAAAATGATAAATAAAAGTTAATCAGAAAGGGCTGAAAGGACACCCTCCAGCCAAGTCGAGGTGATAGACAAAGCTAGGATTGTGGGAGGTGAAATCTCCCACCCTCACTTCTGTCTCACATTACCCTGTAGGGAGGGTGCAGCGGGGAGGGGGCAGCTGTTCATTTGAGCTCTAGACTGGGGCTGGGTTTCACTCACCCATACTGCTTAAGCTCTGACATTTTGAGCACCAGTCCAGCCTCTTGTCGGCTGCCTGACCCTGACCATGAACCACATACCAGTTGCTTTGGGGTTTGCAGATGAGGTCAAGTTGCTCAAAGGTTGCCCTGTCAATGCTTCTTCTGTGACTATTTGGCCAGCCCTTCCTCCAGGCTGTTCTTCCTCAGAAACAGGCAGTGGACTGAGAATTATAGTGTGTTTTGCAATTAACTTAAAGTTCAACTCAGCGATCATGCCCCAAACACCTACTATGTGTCAGGCACTAGATTCTAGAATATAGATATTCCCCGGACTCGGAAGCCAAGATGCAGTGCAATTTCACAGTAGTGTTGGAAACAAACAAATGAAACAAACCACTACAACAACAGAAGCTACAGTCCAGCCACCAAGATTTTACTTTCAAACAAATATGTCTATGTAACTCCTGAACACCTCGAAGTGGGATTCTGGCCCTTTTCTTAGAACACCCTGTTCTGTCGTCTCTACTTCATACCCCACTGCCTCTTCCGATCTCCCCAAAATCCTTTCTCAGGGATTAGCCTTCAGGCTGCTTCTGCCCCAACCTGTCCCTGCTGTCAGTTCTTTCTTACAAGAGCTCAAAAGGTCAGCTGGGCTCAGGCAAAACGTGAGCACGTAGAGGCCAGAGCTGTTATTAGGGGATGGAGGGACAGCCACGACCTGAAACAAGATGTTTTGAGTTTGGCCCCGCCCCATAAAAAACGAGACACGTAGTCCTGGCCGGCGTGGTGCCATCGGTCGGGCACCGGCTCATGCACCAGAAGGTTGTTGGCTCAGTTCCGGACAGAGCACACGCCCTGTTTGTGGCTCCATCCCCAGTGAGGGGTGTGCGGGAGGCAGCTGGGCAAGGTTGTGCTCTCACATCTATATTCATCTTTCTCTCTTCCTCTCCCTTCCTCTCTTTAAAAAAAAAAAAAATATATATATATATATATTTTATATATTTTTTTAATATATACATATATATATTAAAAAGAGATATAGCCCTTGTGCCGAATAAGATTACTATAACTGCAGACGTGAGCACCAACACAATTACAATTCACTGTGAGAAGTAATTTACTATGGGGTCCTGGAGAGATAAAATAGGACAGCCCAGGAAGGAGAGGTATACCGAAGCTTGAAGGATAAATCTGGGTTTGAACCCAACTTCTGCAGATTTTGGGTAAGTTACTAACCTTTTTTGTGCCTTGGTTTCCTCATCAATCACACGGGGGTAACACATTAGGGTTGCTGTAAGGCTTAAAATGATTAGTAAAAGTAGTGCTTGGAGTAGGGCTTGCTGCTGTGCTCAGTAAACAGGTACTTAGAACATCAAAACATCAAATACGCAAATTCTTGGGGTGTATTCCAGAGCTGCTTTGTTTTTTTCTCCCACTGCCTAGAGAAAAAGCCTTCAGATTTTCCTCGTCACTCGGAGGCAGTGCGAAGCTGTGAAGTCATATTCATGTTCAGAAATCGGAATGTGGACTCTCACATATTGGTCAACACTTCAATCTTCCATTGCTGTTCAGGGGCACTGGCTGGAGTGGAGAAGTCTGATTGGGCTAGACAGGGATGACATCAGTTTTCTTTCTTGCTCCTTCCTCCCACGCTCACCAGTGGGTGTTCCTGATCTGACTGGGAGAGGAACTGAGGGGAGCCAGTAAGTTCCCATGCTCCTGCATGCTCAACTGGGTCTGAGCTCTCGGGGCTTGGAGATGCTGACTTGTTCTCTCTGGTGTGCTTTGTGGGTTCTTCAGAAATCCCTCTTCCACCCCGTCCATTCATCACTCGCGAGCTTTGCCTGCAGTTGCCTTGATTTTGACAGAAGCAGCGTTAGTTTGTGGATCCTAGCAGTCCACCTCTAGTTCTCAGGAGGACAGCAGCTCAAAACCCACTCAGCCCCCCTCTTGCCCAGCCCAGATCAGGTCCTGGGAAACTTCCAGACTCTTTGCCCCAACAGCAGTAGGGTGGCGGGGAGGTGGGCAGGCCTTCCCCAGAGCAGGCTTCTCTCCAGGCTTTCCTTCACCCTTTCGATTTCTCATTTGGAGACTGACACCAGCCCGCTCTGGCCATGTCCTCAGATTCTAACGGATTCACGTTTGTTCGTGTCTGAGTGATCTCCTTAAAGCTCTGCTCTCTTACACTGAGGTGACGTGGGCCCGACCTCCATTCTTTCTCTTCAGGGGGACTGGGAGTCACAAGCAGATTCTTCACAAGTCCTCTCCCAAACCCTTTTGTCTACAGCCCTCTTCTCCCCTTCTCACGTGGATGCGAAGTTCTTGGCCTTTCATCCTTGAAGGGAATCCAGGATGTGGTCTCACAACTTACCCTTTTAACTTCCTCCACAACTGTTAGAGCCCATCATTACCATTAGATTGGGTGGTGGTGTCTACAAGTGGGCAGTTTGTAGAAGGCAGCACATACTGGGGAGGGTGGCAGATGAGATGGCAAAGGTGGGCAGGGACTTCTTTGTCCGGTGGCTTAAGTCTGTGATTCTTGTCTCCCAGGTCCTGCCATGAGGGAAAAGTCTGCAGAAGGCTAAATCCCATCTCTTTATGGCAATCCTGTGTTTAATGCTATACAATGGGGCAGAATGTCTTTAATATGCCTATTTTCATTTAAAACTCACAACTCAATCAGATCCTTTTTCAATGCCTTCCATTTTTATATATAAGGACACAGGTTCAGGAAGCTACAGGTTGTACAGCTAGGAGGTAACAGATTAAAACTTAGTGATTTAACTTCTGTTGTACTCTTCGTTACACTGTAATTAATACCTGGAGTTGGAGAGGGGGCAGACACCATTCTGAAAGCCTGACTGTGGGCAGGGTGTGGCCCTCGCAGTGGAGACAGCTGTGGGAGTCACCAGCTTGCTGTGCTCACAGCTGCAGTGGACGTTCTGTCCTCCACACCCACCTGCCAAACAGAACTGGCCGAGCTGGGCAAACACAGGCTGTGACTTCACTCTCCCTGCTTCATACCTGGTACCTTAAAGACCCCACCAGCCAGCCCAGGGTTGCCACCACCTCATTCCATGGTCAAATCTCCTGGGCCATCCAGACACAGTAGAAGGCTCTTGACGAGCATCCTCTATCCCCCAAAGAGAGACTAGCAGGTTCTCAGCAAAATGGTGACCCATTCGATGCAAGACTTTCAGGATCTGCCACGCTCTTCAGCCGCACTGAGCCTTTTGTTACGAGAATTCCTGGGAATTCACCTGAGAATTCTTGTCGCTTCTCTTCTCTTCTGTATAGTTTGGTTTTAATTCCCTGGAAGATAGGATCATATGCTAAAGGAGTAGGAGATAGAATTAAAATTTTGTTCTCTCTAGTAAAGAGCTCACAAGATATTTTGTCTTAAGCTTTATTTTTAGGGAAATAAAAGCAAAACATGTAGATTGTGAAAAAAAAAAAGGAAAATACAAAAAATAGATGAAAACAAATTAAAAGACCATTCCTGGGCCTTATGCTTGAAGAATTTGTCTTTTCTCCTAACAGCATACTCACACACATAAAGCATATTTAGCCAGGCTTTATCTCGATTAGAATTGTATAATAGAAACTATATTGCAAGCTGCTGTTTTTACCAGTATGGCATGGGCATATCCCCGCAGCATTAAGCTCAGTGAGTGCTTAAGCAGTCCTGTGTGACAGATTCCACACTGTGGTAGAGAGAGAACAGATGGAACAGAATAGCGAGGGCATAATTTGTGAGCACCCCGGGACCTCCCCTTGGCAAGACCCCCGCTACATTTTAGCAATCCAGCCTGAATAAGCTGACCCCACCCTGCTGGTAGGGCTCAGAAGCCTTCTTTCTTTTTTGCCTAAAAAACCAAATTGAACTGAGTGTCCCCAAATTCTTTCACATCCTACAGCTTCAGATATGGTCGACCATAAACAGTTCCTTTAAAGGAAGTCTGGGTATATGTCCTTATATTTTTTCCCCTCTGCCTTCTAGCTCTGGCCTTTAGCACTCAAGTTTCTTCCTTTATTGCATCTTTTAAGTAGAGGCTGTTGTACCAACTCTCTGAGTTCTCCCATAATTAAAATGTGCATAACTCTATTAAAAAGTCCTTTGCGTAAGAAGGTCATTTGGCCCAGTGAATGATGGGACTTTGAATTGGATTTTTAATAATGGACCAAACCCTGTTATCTCACTATGTCTCAAAGGAAAGCTCCTCTGCTGTTAACTCCAACTACACAGTATATTCAGCCAAATGAATTCAGAAACTTAATGAATCAGCGATGGGTTGTGTTTTGTGGTCTTAGACAATTCGTGTCAATAAGAGTGGCAGCAAGAGGCCTAACAGTTTCTGACATTCTCTCCTGAACGGTTCTCACAGTCTGTAACTAGAAGTGCCTCTCTCCACCCGTCCCATGTCTGTGGCCTATTGTGAGCACCAAATGAGGTCCCATTCATCAAAGGAAGTTTCTCTTTTCAGTTCAGGACTTTGCTAGAAATTTCTTTAACCACTTTTCAGTTTGTACTCTAGCTTAATTCCCTCTCTCTCTCTCTCTCTCTCTCTCTCTCTCTCTCTCTCTCTCTCTCTCTCTCTCTCTCTCTTTTTTACCTCTTCAGGTCATACATATTTCTGCACGAGAACAATTGGGCTACTCTTTAGAAATATTTTTAGATGTGTTTCCATAGCCCATAAATGTTGTTACTCGGGGGCTTGGCGCCCAAAGAAGCAAGCAATGGGTTCTGTGGCTTCAGATGGAGGGCACATAGCCATTAGAACAAGATAATTGGTCAGTTTTGATTGTTAAAATATAGTTTTCAGTTAGTCCCCAGCCAGACTACAGGCTTGGGGGGATGAGGGAAGGAAAGAATTTGAAAGGAAGAATCTCTGTTAATTAGTTGCAGCAGCAACAGCAAACTGCTGCAAAGGTGGCTAACAGAGGCTCCGGTTAGACAGAGCCTTTGAGAGCTGTGATCTCGGGCACTGAGCAGAGGCCCCACAGGGCTCCCATGTCTCAGCCATTCCCAGCCCTGGGAGCAGTCCAGGCCAACCACTCCACAGCAAGGAAGCACAATGCATGGTGATTTCATCTCTGTGAGGTCATGGCCTTGACCTCAGCTCTTTAGAAATGGCCTTGGAGAGGAGCTAGGGGTGGTTGTTTAAAAACAAAAGTCTGAGAAATTAAGCATTTTGCTTAAACAGGATGAGCATTTAACTAGAGGAATTGTTTCAATTATTGCACTGGAATATGTTTCTGGATTCAACCAATCTTCGAGGACCAGTTGATGATTTATAAAGAAATAAAACAACTATATTTGCTTTGTACAACTCAGTGCGGTGTGAGTAAATAATTCGATACCATTATGGTTCCAATTGGAGGCAACATCATAGGCATGTCTTCTAGAATGTGGGGGCTCTTTTGGTCCAGAGCAGCCAGCACTCTGAAGAATTCCAGATTTTTCCGTGTGTGTGTGTGTGTGTGTGTGTGTGTGTGTGTGTGTATGTGTGTGTGTGTGTGAAAATATACTGAGGTTCAGGGAGGTGAAGTGATTTGTACAAGTACATGTCTGAGCAAGGATGGCTGGGATTAAATCTCTGATCTTTATTTTCTTTAAAAAATATATTTTATTGATTTTTTTACAGAGTGGAAGGGAGAGGGATAGAAAGTCAGAAACAGCGATGAGAGAGAGACATCAATCAGCTGCCTCTTGCACGCCCCCTACTGGGGTTGTGCCCGCAGCCAAGGTACATGCCCTTGCCAGAATCGAACCCTGGACCCTTCAGTCCACAGTCCGACGCTCTATCCACTGAACCAAACCGGTCTTGGCTAAATCTCTGATCTTACTGATGAAGCAAACACTCCTAAATTTAGAACGAATGGTCTCCACCCAAAACTCCTGACTCCACACTTCTTCTAGGCCCAGTTTTGGGCTCTCTGAGGATGTACTTCACTCTTGTTTTTACCTGATTTCCCCAGAGTCTCAGGTTTAATCCTGGGATACTTAGTTTTAGAGAGATGAGAGGCAACTGGAATAGTCTCAGGGTGATAGGTTTGGAGGTGGGGAAGTTGGTATGGCTTGAGAAATGTTTGCATCCCAGTAGGAAGCTTTTGTTTCCCATTGAGTTAGGTTTCCTCCTGGGGAAAAAAGAGCAGGGCTCCTGAAATCCACACCTTGTAAAGGGGAAGAATGAAATGTTAGAGTCAGGTCATCAAGACTGCCAAGCGCTGCCAGGGACACTGCTACTACCACAGCTTTGTCACCAACACTCCCACTGCTAATTACCTACAGCCCTCGTCAGTCAACAAATACTTATTAAAGTTTGGGATAAACATAACATTCTATCAGATTTCAGGATGTTATCAGACATTTAAAAAAATAGTATTCCTATTTTTTAATATTTGGTGAACGTACTAGTACTATGATGGCTAGCACTTAGTCATCTTTTAGATCTTAGATTGAATGTCAGTTCCTTACAAACAGCAGTGTGGTGGTTGTCAGAAGCGGGTGGAAGGAGAAGGGAGTCCTAATATATGGTGACAGGAGAAGATTTAGCTTTGGGTGGTGAACACATGGTGCAATAAACATAGAAACCCACTCTGAAACCTATATGTTCATGTTGACTAATGTCACTCTAATAAACTTAATAACACTAACAAACAAGGAAGAGATAAATGTCAGCTCCTCAGAAAAGTTTTCCCTGGCCTCTTCTGTTCTGCATTCCAATGAAAATTATGTTCATTATGTCCCATTTTGCTATTCTCATGCAGTAGCTTTTCTTTCTCTCTTTCCCAGGATAGCCATTGATTCATGTAGGCATGATGTTTGGTTGACAAATTGTGTTTGGTAACAACTCTACTACAGTGGCTTAAAAAAGCAACATCCGCTTGTATAAATGATGCTAAGAAGTAGCCTATTCAGGGATGGTATTGCAGTCATCAGGCATCCTTTCAATTTTTGTGTTCCACCATCTTAGTATGTCTTCTATTCTCAACATCACTATATAGTCCAATGTTACTGCTAGGGTGCCAGCTATCACATGCGAATTACAGAACTAAGGAAGAAGAAGGTGGGAGATACAGCTAAAAGCCTGCCTTTAAGTTAGGTCCCTTTAAGGAGTTTTTCTCAGAAGTCCTATACTTTACTTCCGCATATATCTACATCTCATTGGCCAGAAATTTGATGGCTATACAGATTGGAACATGTAATCTTTGGTTAGACATTGTTATCCTCAATATTACAGGGGTTATAATAGTGAGAAAGAAAAGCAGAATGATGTGGAGTAGGTGGTAATCTCTACCACAGTACATTACATATTTATATAGATCCCCACTAATCCATGTATATATTTAATCCTGTCTAGTGTTGCTAAGTGATTAGAACATTGGCCAGAGCACTGAAGCATTGTGGGTTCGATTCCCAGTCAAGGGTATGTACCTAGGTTGCAGGTTTGCTCCAGCCCTGGTCAGAACACGTTCGGGAGGCAACCAATTGATGTGTCTCTTTCACATGAATGTTTCTCTCTCCTTCCTTCCCTTTCACTCTATAAAAAGCAATGGAAAAATATTCTCAGATGAGGATTAACAAAAATAATGTATATATTTAAAAATATATTATTTCTATATTTATACTATAAACATTTTTGGTTATAAAGATTTTAAATTTACACGAGAGTAAGGAAAATAGTATACTGAGTTGCTATGTTTTCATCTCCCATAGTTAATAATCTACAACCTTGAGAAAAACAAATGGGACTACATAAAAATAAAAAGCTTCTGCACCACAAAAGAAACCATCAACAAAACAACAAGAAAGCCCACTGTATGGGAGAACATATTTGCCAATGTTTTCTCCGATAAGAGTTTAATCTCCAACATTTACAGGGAACTCATACAACTTAACAAAAGGAAGATAAACAATCCCATGAAAAAATGGGCAAAAAACCTAAATAGATATTTTTTGAAAGAGGACATACAGAAGGCCAAGAGACATATGAAAACATGCTCAAAGTCATTAATCATCCAAGAAATGCAAATCAAAACAACAATGAGATACTATCTCACACCTGTCAGAATGGCTATTATCAACAAATAAACCAACGACAAGTCCTGGCGATGATGTGGAGAAAAAGGAACCCTCCTGCACTGCTGGTGGGAATGCAGACTGGTGCAGCCACTGTGGGAAACAGTATGGAGTTTCCTAACCCTCCTGCACTGCTGGTGGGAATGCAGACTGGTGCAGCTACTGTGGGAAACAGTATGGCGTTTCCTCAAAAAGTTAAAAATGGAACTCCCATTTGACCCAGTGATTCCACTTCTAGGGATATATTTCAAGAAATCATAAACACTAATCAGAAAGGATATATGCACACCTATATTCATAGCAGCACAATTTACAATAGCTAAGACTCAGAAATAGCCTAAGTGCCATCAGCAGAGGAGTGGATTAAAAAACAGTGGTACATCTACACAATGGAATACTATGCTGCTGTAAAAAAGAAGGAACTTTTACCATTTGCAACAGCCTGGATGGACTTGGAGAGCATTATGTTAAGCAAAATAAGCCAGTCAGAGAAAGATAAATATAATACAATCTCACTCATTTGTGAAATATAATGAACAACATAAACTGATGAACAGAAATAGAACTAGAGAAATAGAAACATCAAACAAACTGTCCAACCTTCGAGGGAAGATGGGGGGTGAAGGGATAAGAGATCAACCAAAGGTACACAACCAATGGACACAGACAGTAGGGAGGGGGTGAGGGCATGTGCTGGGGGGTGGGAGCAGCCAGGGAGAGGTCCATGGGGGAAAAAGGAGCCTCATGTAATACTTTAAACAATAAATAATTTAAATTAAAAAATAAAATCTCCAACCTTCTACCATTCTTGCTTCATCAATCTCCATCCCTACATTTTGTTTTAAAATATTTTAAAGGAAATCTCATATATCACATCATCTCACTTGTAATAGTTCAGTATATTTCTCTAACAAATAAGGACTTTAAAAACAATCAAAATACCAACAAAGTTAATAAAAATTTCTTAATATTATAATAGCTGTCCATGTCCAACTTTCTTCAATTGTTTCAAAACGTCTTTGTACCATTAGTTTGTTTAAATCAAGGTACAAGCAAGGTCTACACATATACTTGGGATATGTCTTTTAAATATATTTTAATTTAAAATATCTTTTGCTCCTATTTTTTTCACGATACTAGATGAAAGTGAGTCACTTATCTTATAGAATTTCCCACATACTTGGATTTGGTTGTAACATTCTGTAACCTCTGTGTTTCATATAACCTGGTAGGTAGATCTAGAAGCTTGAACAGATTCGAAGGAATTTTTCCTCTTTTTGTAACAAGATTGATCTTAAGGTTCAGGGTTATTTGCCTGGCCCTTCATCTCATCCCTGCAGAATCCCCAATCAATCTGTTACCTACTGGTTCTAGCAGTCATTGATGTTTGTTGGCTAGCTACGTGGTATCTTTATGTGCAGCAAAAGGTAACTGGAGATTATGTTTATTTGCATAGTCCAGTGGTAGGGAATCCCCCTAGTCTGCCATGGTCATGACAGTAGTTTACCACTAAATATTGTGGACCTGGCATACAGTAGATTTCAATAAATATTTGTTAACTGAGTAAGTAATGAAATTCTTTGTAATGTACTGAAACACCAAATATTTGGCACAGTTATTCTCCTCAACATTGCCCAAGAGATGAGTGCAGGTGTGTTAATACTTGAGAAGAAAGAAATTCCCTTGATTGGCCTCATTTTATCTAAATGATCCACCCTGAGAAAATGACCTCATAAATGCAAAGGGATTTCTCTGATGCCTACAGACAGATCCAGAAAGATGTGGAAGACAGAGAGGTCTTCCCGCGTGAACTTCTCTACACCATGTGGGGTTTGGTAGGTAATTAGAAAGAATGGGTTAACCATGAGGATGAAGCGGTAAAAACATTGTTAGTTTGGCCCATCTAAGAGAAAGAGATGTGTTTACTTCATGCGTTTTCATGTTGAAGAATCAGAAGGACCCTGGGGCCCCTCTAGAAGCACTGGGAACCTTGAGCATCAGATGTTGTCCCTCCAGATTGGAACCAAGGGAGCCTGAGACAGCAGAGGGAGTCTTGGGAGGTGGGGAAGGAGGGAGAGTAGTGAAATAAGAGACCCTTAATTATTCCCTGAAGATGCAGTCTTAATGGATTATGGTAACCTGAAGGACAAAGACCTGTTTTGTACCATCTTCGAAGCCCGCTGTGTACACAGGTGAATCAGCTCCTAGAAAGTCCATTACCTCCAGGGACTAGACTGGTTTGAGACCTCACCCTGGCTCAGGGATAGAGATAAAGAGCTAAGATCAGTCAAGATCCTGAGCAAGCTTGGGTGGGGTCTTTTCTCCAGTCTCAAGGTCAGATGATTCAGGTTGTAAAGTGAATCTGGGCAGGAAATCCAATGTTGGTTATCTCAGGTGCGGTCTTAGAAGGGCGAGGCATAATAATAGTGCTGGGGA
This sequence comes from Antrozous pallidus, assembly GCA_027563665.1. Lineage (NCBI taxonomy): Eukaryota > Metazoa > Chordata > Mammalia > Chiroptera > Vespertilionidae > Antrozous > Antrozous pallidus. Next base: position 11,721,055 of record CM050519.1, read on the forward strand.
GACATTTGTAATTCTTTCAACAATAAAGTTTTAATTAAAAAAATTAGTGCTGGAAACGCTCAGACTAGGTAAGCCTGTAAGACCATGACTTCAAGAGAGAGGACTGTCCTGGTGGTAGTGTTTCTTAAGGAGCTATGAAAGGGTGTTTTAGAGGATTGAAATGCAGTACCAGGTAGGGAGCCAGAGGGTGAGATGCACTTAAATAGCAAGTGATTCTAAGCCATTTCCAAGCCTGTCCTCTGGGCCACCTCTCTTCTCCCCCAAAACTTAAAATGTGCATGGTTCAGTAGCAGAGAGCTCTAGGTCATTCACCTCCCTTTCTCTCCCTTTTGGAAAGAAAAGAAGTGCTGTTTGGAAAAACACCTTTCACCCCCAAAATGACCTTGTTCTTAATCCCTGGAACTGTGAATGTTATCTGATAGGGCAAAACGAATGTTGTAGACAAGCTTAAAGAGTTTTCGTAAGGAGATTGCAATGGGGAGACTATCTTGGATTATTCAAACGAGACTGACGTCCTGATAGGAAGGCAGATCAGAGAGAGTAGCAGGAGCCTTGATGAGGGAAGCAAGAGGTCAGAGTGATGTGAGGAAGGGGCAGAGAGCAAGGAATGCAGGCGGCATCTAGCAATGGAAGAAGCTTCTGCAGCCTCCAGAGGAAATGCAGTTCTGGCAACACCTTGCTTGTAGACTTCTGCCCTCCAGACTGTGAGGATAAATCCATGTGTAATAGATTTACCACACTTCCATAGGAAACTAATGCAGAGGTACTTTGTGTCTTCTTTGGGGTTAGTGAGAACAAGAGATGTTGCCCAAGGAAAAAATGTGACTTGTTAGGAGGAACCAAGATGGCAGCATAGGTAAACACCCATCTTGCTGCCCCAAACAGAAATTTCAAAACTACAACTTAATGACAGAACAAACATCATCCAGAATCACCAGAAAGCTGGCTGAGTGAAAATTCCACAAATAAAAGTGAAGATAAGACACTGTGACTCAGAGGAATGGCAGAGGACAGCGCTGAAGATATGCGCAAAGTTAGAGGTTTGGAGCTGTGTGTGCCCAAGTGAGAGGAGAGGGTGGGTGGCTGCAAAGACAAAGGTGTCCCACTGCACTGATTCCCCAGTTCCGATGTCCAGGGAACCCACAATCATACGGGGTGAAACTGGACAGTAGGGAAGCACGCTGAAACTTGGCTCTGCAAAGGTCTGCGAGCTTGTGGAGGGGGCGAGCTTGTGGAGTGTGTAAACTTGGGAACAGCAGGTGTGCAAGCATGTAGAGAGGACTCGTGACTTGCTCTCTTATTCGGGAAACCATCGGACTGCATTATTTTACAACCTTGGGTGAGATTTTGGGTGTACAGACTCATTTGGAGAGAGGCTAAATTGTCCAGCAACGGGTAGAGCTTGGCAGCAGCTTTCTCTCAGAGGTGCTTGCAGCCATTACCACCTGGCACAGAGACCCAGGTGTTGCATAGGGCAGAGCTGATGCTGCCTGCTCATCCCGGAGACTCTGCCCATCCAACTCGAGCACAGCTGACCCTCACAGCTAATTGGCCTGGAGGTCAAACCCTCCTAGTGCTAACAACAATAATCTAGGCTTAACTTCAACAAGACTGTGCAACCCATAAAGGGCTGCAGCAAGAGTATTTACCTCAGGTAACTGGGGAGGCTGAGCCATTGTCCCTTACAGGACATCTACCACACAAAGCTAATCGACCAACTCAGGAAAGCAGCCACCATGCAGAGACATGGAAAGAAAGTAGATGTGAAAGAAATGGAGGGAAAAAAATTACTGGACATAGAGTTCAAAACCACAGTTATAAGGCTTTTCAAGAGGCCCCCAGAAAAGGCCAGTGAACTTAATTGAGACATATAAGAAAATGAACAAGACCTTTGAGGAAATGAATGAGATCTACGAGGATATGAAAAAGGACCAACTAGAAATTAAGCATACACTGACTGAAATAAAAAATATTATACAATGACCTAAAAGCAATCTAGAGGACCACAAGAACCAAGTCAAAGATTTGAAATACAAAGAGGCAAAATCCACTCAGCCGGAAAAGCAAGAAGCAGAAAAAATCCAAAAAATTGAAGATAGTGTAAGAGGCCTCTGGGACAACCTCAAGCATACCAACATCTGAATTATAGGGGTGCCAGAAAAAGAGAGAGAGCAAGATAATGAAAACCCATTTGAAGAAATAGTGACCAAAAACTTCCCACACCTGGTGAAAGAAATTGACCTAAAAGTCCAAGAAGCACACCTAACCCCAAACTATAGGAATCTAAAGAGGACCACACCAAGACACATCATAATTAAAATGCCAAGAGCAAAAGACAAAGAGAGAATATTAAAAGCAGCAAGAGAAAAACAGTTAGTTACCTAAAAGGGAGCACCCATACGATTGTCAGCTGATTTCTCAACAGAAACTATGCAGGCCAGACTGGAGTGGCAAGAAATATTCAAAGTGATGAATAGCAAGAATCTACAACCAAGATTACTCTACCCAGCAAAGCTATCATTCAGAATTGAAGGTCAGATAAAGTGCTTCACAGATAAGAAAAAGCTGAAAGATATTCTTTAAGAAGAGGAAAAAGAAAAAGGTAAAAATAAAAATTATGAACAACAAATGCACATCTATCAACAAATGAATCTAAAAATGAAGTGAATTAAAAATCTGAAGAACAGGATAAACTGGTGAATATAACAGAATCATGAGCATACATAGGGAATGGACTGACAATTCTTGGGGAGGATGGGGGTGCGGGAAGTGCAGCAAGAGACTGGACAAAAATCATGCACTTATGGGAGAGGACAGTGGGGATGAGGTGAGGGCTGAGGGTGGGATGGGTACCAGGTGGAGGGGAGCTATAGGGGGGGAAGGAGAACAATGTAATTAATAAACTGAACAATAAAGATTAAATCAAAAAAATAAAAAAACATGACTTTTTTCATGGATTGATAATGTTTAAAACCCAGAGTAGATGCTCTGGGATGAAGAGGGTCTCCTACATGGTGTCCCGGCCCTCACCTAGTATTGAGGCAGGGATATTGAATAGCCAGATATGGAAGCCCTTTCTGATAATTACCAGGATTAAATTTGACCAAAGTAACTTTATTTCACTGAATTTCCACAGTGATGGAGACTGGGCAACCTGGAATTTCTATATAGGTTTTTTTCCTCCCAATATATTTTTATTGATTTTAGAGAAAAAAGGAGAGGGATAGAGAGAGAGAGCACCAGTGAGAAACATTGATTGCTGACTCTTATTGGAAATCAAGCCCCAAACCGGGCATGTGCCCGGAATCTGACCAGGAATCAAGCAGTGACCTCCTGGTTCATGGTCCAAAGCTCAACCACTGAGCCGCACCAGCTGGCTTCTGTGTAGGTTTGTATCAGGAGGGGCTGAAAAATCTAATGCTATTACTTGGATTCTATGTTTCTTTGAGGTGGTTTAGGGATGACTTGGTGATAAAGTACATTCACACACACACATGCACGTTTTATTTTTTGTTGAGCCTTTTGAGAATTAGTTGCAGGCATCATGACCCTTTAGCTCTAACTACTTTGGTATGTATATCAAGAGCAAGGATATTTTCCCACAACTGCTAATATAAAACATGCTCCAGAAATTATTTAACAAGGATGTGATACTTCATCAAATATATACTCCATGTTCAAATTTCCTCTACTATCTCTAAAATGTCCTTTATCATTTTTTTAAAAGTCCAGGATCCCATCAAGAGTCAGTTTACATTTAGTTCTTATATCTTTTTAATCTTGGTGAAGATTATTGTAATAGATTATAAACTGCATGATAGTAGGCATTCTCCACCACCCCCCCGCACCCCTGCCACACACATATTTTTATTGATTTCAGAGAGGAAGGGAGAGGGAGAGAGAGATGGAAACATCAGTGATGAGAGAGAATCATTGATTGGCTGCCTCCTGCATGCCCCCTACTGGGGATTGAGCCAAAATTCAAGTATGTGCCCTGACCAGGAATTGAACCTGAACCTCCTGGTTTCATAGGTTGACGCTCAACCACTGAGCCATGGTGTCTGGGCATTAGCAGGCATCTTAATCTGTTTGTTCACTATCTAGCACAAAGTAAATGCTTAGTAAATACACTTAAAAAGAACATTTGGGGAAGTAATTAATACTTCTCTAAGCCATCTCTCAGTGCAGCCATTGGAGTATTCCAAGGCCCACACTCATTTTCTTTCTGATTAATAACTACTCCCACCCCACCTCCTACCACAGATTTGCATGTGTGATCCATTCCAGCTAATTGTAGTGCCCCATTGCCAGGAAAAAGAATGATTATGCAGAGGAGTGCATGGGACAAAGTTAGGGCCAATGAGAAATCTTCTGAGAGACTGATTTATTTACATATAGAAGGAAATATTCTCTCCCCATTAGGATTTCTAAGCCACGAGCATGTGATCTAGAAAAGCAATAACCATTTCCTCCCGGCTGTGACAGGAAGCCTGCTGCAACGGGAGAGAATAACGTTTTTTAAACTCAGAGGAAAGCCAACCTGAGACATGAAGATCATGAGTATAGGAGTCCTGACAACCTTGTTTCAGTGCCTGGATCCAGCCCTGCCTGAAATCCATATCCATTCATAAATATCCCAGGTACACAAGGAAATGCACAACTATTTGCTTAAGTAGTTCGAGCTGGATTTCTGACATTTGCATCCTCAAGAGACCTGACTAATTGGGTCACTTAACCTTGCCATACAGAAAGTCCACCTAATACTATCCTTCATCTAATGATAAAGGTCATTTTTGAATCATCTCTGTTCCACTGCCATGATTCCCTTAGTGAAGTATTCATTTAGTTATGTAACTTTGTTTGGCAAAATGTCTATTGTCCTAGAAATTCTGGGAACCACTACTAAGTATAGCATCACTTGGGAATCATGCAACTATAAGGAAAAGTATTCCAGAGAGAAAACTTGATAGGAAATTCCAATTTGGGCAGAACATTTTGAACTTTAAAGTGAGGTTTCATTTAAAATTGCTACCTTGAATATTCTTGTGATTATAATTTTTTTCAAAACAAAATAGTAATAGCCTCCAATAAATTTGAAAATAACAAAAAAGCAAGAAACAAAGAAAGAAGATCTGAGTGAACCACTGCCTCCAATTATATTGGAATCATGACAAATCCAGGTCAAGTGATGTAGTACTGTGCAGATCTGGGTGGATCTTCCCTCTTCTTCCTAATCAGGTGTCGGGCACTGTTGGATAAATAGAATTGTAGAGAGGAGCCTCTGGACCAGAGCAGTGACAAAGGGGATGTGTCATAGGAGGATTTCAACTGGCATCTTGACATCTATCACTAGGACTTAATTAGGGTAAGTGGCAGGAAATACACTGAGCGAAAAGCTTATCTACTCACCAGTGGCATATGGAGGGCTTGCAGGGTGAGGTAAATGGGATATGAGCCAAAAAATCACATTAATTCCATCTTGTTGGAAAGAGAGACAGAGAGAGCGTGCACTGATAACATTTTCTTGGTGTGTGCAATGAGAAAGTGAAAGCCATTGGTAGGGATTATAAACTCGTAGATTCCTAACCCTAGAGCTCCCCAGGCATCTTCAGAACAACATCCTGAGATGCCGACATGAGGCCAGTGCTCATGTCCATGATAAAGTCAAGGACTCGGCATCTCAGCTGCATTGACCTCACCTTGCTGGATCATGAGTTTTTCCAAGAAGTGATGAGATGAGTCCATATTTTCATGAGAATATTTGATACGAATCCAGCTTATTCTTTTATAGAAATTCCTCTGTCATAGAAACAAGACTTGCCTCCCAAGGTACTGAGGTCCAGGTAACGTTCCTCATCTGGAAATGGGTGACTTGCTGCCAGCCTCCTGTGTGGGCTGTGCTCCAGGGGGGTTGCTAGCTGGCCTCTGTACTTCGTCTACCATTGTCCTCTTCCTTCTGAGTCTCTTTTCTTCCCTTCTTTTTTTATGATCCTGTTTAAAGTTTTTATGGAGTCTCGGTATCTCTTTAGAAGTCAAGTGTTCAATTCAGTGAATAATGATGACTGTGCGAGTGAGGGACAGAGGGGAAAAGGAGTCAATCTGTCAGGATTCTGCACGGAGGGCATTGCTTGGAAGGAAGGGCATTCCTGTGGATGGATGAACAGACTACTCTGACACCCTTTCACTGTGAAAGAGAGAGATAAGGGGTTGCCTGGCTCAAGGGACCAAGCAACCTCAATTGCCTTCCTCATTAGTCTTTTATTGTAACAGCAGTTTTATACAAAGTTTATTTTAAAAATACAATCAATAGGGTGAGTAATCTTGGGAGGACACATGTTTCTACATTGTCCGCTAGGCAAGGGCATGCAGAGATTAAGCATAAGGATTCCAGTAAACACTCAGGCCGGGGGGGGGGGGGGCTGCACATGCACAGACTTGTTTGGAAAGTCAAGGAATAATTAGGTGCATCACCTTTGACACTCCCCTAAGTCTCCCCTAAGTCAGAATTCTGATAAACAGGGCAGGTGGCCTTCCACACACCTCCCTTTCTCAGAATGTTCTCCTTACAACTTTCCAACCAAGTCTCTTGTGCTCGCCAACAGCTGATAGCTAAATTAGTTGATTTTAGCATTAAAATGAATTTTAAAGAGTTAAACCTAAGAGCTAATATTATCTATCATGTACTGTACTTCTGGGGTATGTGAATATAAAGTAACATGACAAGTGAAACATATGTGACCACGGCACCCTGAATTCACCTAAGTGAGGAAGAAATGCTTGTGGGCAAAAGAAATACTTTCGTGGACAGGCTTCAGCACAATCAGAAATGCTAAAAAGAATAAAACATACACTCAGATACTGGTAGTCAATAACCTAATGGGAAGATAGCATCACTTGTTCATTTACCCTTTCGTTCACTTATCTATTTCAAGCCTAGTATGTGTGGGGCTCAAGGGAGGCACTGGGGAAGGCGCAGCGAGAGGGAAGGACTCAGTTCTGCTCTGTGGGGTTCTGTGATGTAACTGAGGCTACACACTTAGAAAACCTTCCCAAACACAGCCAAATGGGGTGCCTCCGGGAGGCTCACTGACTATGGCCGCCTAATACAGCAATCCCACTGGTCACTGGAGGCTACTTAACATTGGAAATGCAGCCAGTGAAACTGAGGAGCTAAACATCCAATGTTATTTAATTGTAGATTAAGTTTAAATTTAAAAACTAATATTTGGTTCAGTCACTGGCAGAAATTTTAGTACAGTTAGAATAACTTGGGCACATAAATCTAACTTTCCAATTTTAAACTTTATGAGAACTAAATACAGATCAAGTGTTTCCTATGAAAATTTAAGAACCTAAGTGAGATGTGCTATAAGTATAACATGTACCCTGGATTTAAAAAATTTGGTACCAAAAATAACTGTAAAATAACTCATTGATAATTTGAAAATGTTTGTTACATGTTAAAATAATCATATTTTGGATACATTAGGGTAAACAAAGTGTTATTAGAATTAATTTCATCTGTTTTTTTCCCCCTTTAATATGAGTACTAGAAAATTTTCAATTACCTATGTCACTTGCATTTGCTTCTCTTGGGTGGCGCTGAGCTATGGGCTTTTGAAGGAGAGAGAAAGCCTAACAAACAAAACAGAAACAAACTAATAGATACAGAGAACAATAGATATTGACAGTCCCAGAAAGGTGTTGGGGGAGTGGATGAAAAAGGTGAAGAAATCAAGAAGTACACATTTCCAGTTGTAAAAATAGTCTTGGGGATGTAAAGTACCACATAGTGAATCTGTAATACTAAAAGGGTAATATGCTAAATATACCAGATGTTCTTCCAGATGAAGCTGTGACCGGAGGGAATCCTGGGTCCCAGGTGCCTGCAGGCAGCTAGAGGGAAGCCAGCCCAGGTCCTAGATGCCTGTGGCAGCCAGAGGGAAGCCAACCTGAGCGCCAGGTGCCAGAGAGAAGTTGATGCTGGCAGCTGAGGGAAGGAAGGCCTACTCTTGCATGAATTTCGTGCATTGGGCCTCTAGTATTCCATATAATCCCATATAATAAAAAGGTGATATGCAAATTGACTCTAAGGGCAGAACAACCAGTTGCTATGATGTGCACTGACCACCAGGGGGCAGACATTCAATGCAGGAGCTGCCACCTGGGAGTCAGTGTGCTCCCACAGAGGAAGTTCTGCTCAGCCACAAACCAGGCTGACAGCTGTGAGTGCAGCGGTGGTTGCGGGAGTATCTCCTGCTTTTGCGGCAGCACTAAGAATGTCTGACTGTGGCTTAGTCCTGCTCCCCATGGAGAGTGAGCCTAAGCCATTTAATTGGACATCCCTCAAGGGCTCCTGGGCTGCCAGAGGAATGTCTGACTGCCAGCTTAGGCCTGATCCTCCAGGGATCGGGCCTAAGCCAGCAGATGGACATCCCCTGAGGGATCCTGGACTATGAAAAGGCACAGCTGGGCTGAAGGACCCCTCCCAAGTGCACTAATTTTCATGCACCGAACCCCTAGTGGTCAATAATCTATAATAATAATAAAAGGGTAATATGCTAATTAGACCAGATATCTTCGAGATGTCATTTTGGATGTCCTTCCTGACAAAGCCAAGGCCAGAGGGAAGCCAGCCTGCGTCCCGGGTGCCGGAGGGCAGTCTAAGGAAAGCCAACACAGGTCTCAGGTGCCTGCCAGCGGCCAGAGGAGGGAAACCCTGGTCCAAGGTACTAGAGGGAAGTTGATGCAAGCAGCTGGGGGAAGGAAGGCCTGCTCTTGAACTAATTTTTGTGCACTTGGCCTCTAGTATTATAATAAGTACTAGAGTTGTGGTGCACAAAATTTGTGCATGGTGGGGAGTTGTCCCTCAGGCCAGCCTGCACCCTCTCTAATCTGGGACCACTCGAGGGATATCCGACTGCCCATTTCGGCCTGATCCTAAACAGGCAGTCAGACATCTCTCTCACAGTCCAGGACTGCAGGCTCCCAACTGCTTGCCTGTCTGCTTGCCTGATTGCCCTTAATCACCTCTGCCTGCCAGCCTGATCACCCCCAAACCACTCCCTTGCCAGCTTGATCAATACCTAACTGCTCCCCTGCTGGCTCAATTGCCCCTAACTGCCCTCCCCTGCTGGCCTGGTCGCTTCTAACTGTCCTCCCTTGGCAGTCTGGTCACCCCTAACTGCCCTCCCCTGCAGGGCCATTTGCTCCTGTCCTCCCCTGCAGGCCTGGTCTCTCCCAGCTGCCCTCCCTTGTGGGCCTGGTTACCCATAACTGCCCTCCCCTGCAGGCCTGGTCACCCCCAACTGCCCTTCCCTGCCAGCCTGGTCTCCCCTAACTGTCCTCCCCTGCAGGCCTGGTCACCTGCAACTGCCCTCCCCTACTGGCCAGTCACCCCTAACTGCCCTCTCTTGCCAGCCTAGTTGCCCCTAACTGCCCTCTCCTGCTGGCCTGGTTGTCACCAACTTTCCTCCCCTGCAGGCCTGGTCCCCCCAACTTTTCTCCCCTGCAGGCCTGGTACCCCCCAACTTCCCTCCCCTGCAGGCCTGGTACCCCCCAACTACCCTCCCCTGCAGGCCTGGGCCCACCCCCAACTGTTCTCCCTTGTAGGCCTGGTCCCCCCAACTTTCCTCCCCTGCAGGCCTGGTCCCCCCAACTTTCCTCCCCTGCAGGCCTGGTATCCCCCAACTACCCTCCCCTGTAGACCTGGGTCCACCCCCAACTATTCTCCCTTGTAGGCCTGGTCCCCCCAACTTTCCTCCCCTGCAGGCCTGGTACCCCTCAACTGTCCTCCCCTGCAGGCCTGGTCACTCCCAACTGCCCTCCCCTGCCAGCCAGCTTGTGGTGGCCATCTTGTGTCCACATGGGGGCAGGATCTTTGATCACATGGGGGAAGCTATCTTGTGTGTTGGAGTGATGGTCAATTTGCATTTTACTCTTTTATTAGATAAGATGTTTGGTTTCAGATGGGTACAAACTTAGCAGGTATATAAATGTCTAATGACTCTGTTGTACACCTGAAACTAATATAATATTATATGCCAACTGTAGTAAAAAAAATTAATAAAGAGGCCATTTGACAGTCCAGAACTGAGCAATGACATGATGTGGGATATTGCCAGGGATGCTAAGTATGTGGGAGACCCCCTGGTCACTGAGTTTCAGGAGCAGCAGTGGAAAAGGATGATGGAAGCTATGAGATGAGTAGCTTTAACCAACCCTAGCAGTAATTCAAGGCATTCCTGTGGGGTAGAAGGAGTGCTTCTGTTTAGATAAGAATCCCAAAACAAGCAGGGAAAGAATCAAATCAGTGATAAAAACTTCTCACAGTGCCCTCGCAGGTTTGGCTCAGAGGACGGAGTGTCGGCCTTCGAACTGAGGGGGTCTCATGTTTGATTCCGGTCGGGGGCATGTGACTGGGTTGTGGCTCAGTCCCCAGTGAGGGGCTTGCAGGAGGCAGCTGATCCATGATTCCCTCTCATCATGGATGCTTCAGTCTCTTTCTCTCTTCCTTTCTGAAATCAATAAAAACAAGCAAACAAACAAAACATACAAAACTTCTCACAGTTCTTATGCAGGTAAATGTACTTTTATTCACATTCCATGTCCTACAAATTACCACTTTGTGAGTTAATTCTTCCCCTTTACGCTTTTAAGAAATGTTCTTTTAAACTCCTATAACTTGTAAACAGTGGAATTTGGGCATTGTCTTGGATGGAGTTATCTTTTTTTAAATTTCTCAATTATAGTTGACATATAAGATTATATTGGTTTCAATGTACAACATAGTGATTAGACATTTACATAACTTACGAAGTGATCACCCCAATAAGTCCAATACCCATCTGATACCTTACCATCGAACCAGAGACCCTTTGGTTCACAGGATGACGCTCAACCAACTGAGCAACACTGGCCAGGCCTTGTGATTGTTGTTATGACTGGAAATTTGTACATTTTAATCCCTCCCCCTTTTTCACGCATTCTCTCAAAACACCCTTTTATCTGGCAACCAACAAAATGTTCTCTGCATCTAAGAATTTGATTCTGTTTTGTTTATTCTTTTTTGAGATTCTGCATATGAGTGAAACTCATGGTATTTGTCTTTCGATGCCTGACTTATTTCATTTGGCATAGGTCATCCATGTTGTTGCAAATGGCAAGACTTCATTCTTTTTTATGTCTGAGTAGTATTTCATTGTATACATTTACCATATCATTAAAAACATTTTATTGGGGTGACATTGGTTAATAAAATTATACAGGTTTCAGGGGTACAGTTATAAAATACATCATCTGTATAATGTATTGTGTGTTTACCACCCCAAATCAAGTCTCCTTCCACTACTATTTTTCTCTGTTACCCTATCCTAACCCTCCCCCCCCATTTCCCTGTAGTAATCATCATACTGTTGTCTGTCTATGAGGTTTTTTTTCTTAATCTCTTCACCTTTTTCACCCAGTACCTCTCCCCTCTGACAGCTATCAGTCTGCTCTTTGTATCTATGAGTCTTTTCCCATTTTGTTTGTTAGTTTACTTTGCTCCTAAGATTCCACATATGAGTGAGTTCATGTGATACTTATCTTTCTCTGACTGACTTATGTCACTTAGCATAATACTCTCCAGGTCCACTCATGATGTTGCAAATGGTAAGATTATGACTGAGTAGTGTTCCATTGTGTAAATGTCCCACAGCTTTTTAATCCACTCACCTACTGATGAACACCTGGCTGCCTCCAAATCTTGGCTATCCTATCTAATAAAAGAGTAATATGCAAATTGACCATACCACACCCACAGCCATGCCCATCATCCAATCAAGAGCAAATTATGCAAATAAACCCCAACCAAGATGGCTTCAGCCACTGAGACAGGAGGGAGGCTTGGGTTTCCTGGGCAATGGAGGAAGCCAAGCTTTCCACCTGCCCTAGTCGGCCTATGCCTTCATTCAATGCTACAAAGTTTTCAATTATAGAAGATACATAATCCCAACAGAAATGGCGGCAGCCCTGGAGCTGGAGAAAGCAGAGGCTAGGGTTGTTGGGGCGATGGAGGAAGCCAAACTTCTGCAGCCCTAGCCTAGGCCTCCACTCTAGGCTACAAAGTTTCAAATAGAAATGGCTGTTGCCACAGAGCGAGCAGGAGGCTTGGCTCTGCTCTAGGCTACAAAGTTTCAATTGTAGAACATAAATTAATCCCAGATCTCAGGACCTGTACTTGGGTCACTGCAGGGGGGAGTGGCCATCCAGCAAACCACCACAGGCCCCTCGCCCAGGCATCCCACACCCCAAGAGAACCCCTACCCTGATCCATGACATCCTTCTGGGCAAACCAGCTGGTCCCTACCAATGCACCAGGCCTCTATCCTATCTAATAAAAGTGTATTAGGCAGATTGACTATCACTCCAACACACAAGAGGGCTGTCCCAATGTAGTCAAAGATCCTGCCCCCATGTGGTTGAGTGTTTTTTGCTTCTTTGTATTTTGGGACAACAAGTTTTAGGGTGTGACATAGCAGTTCAGGTGTTTACCTATACTGCCATCTTGGTTTTCTCCCATTGTATATTTTTGACTCCTTTGTCAAATATTAACTGACCATAAAGGTGTGGGTTTATTTCTGGACTCCCAAGTCTGTTCCATTGATCTATATGTCTGCTCTTATGCCAGTACTATGCTGTTTTGATTTCATGGTCTTGTAGTATAGTTTTATATTAGATAGCATGATTTCTCCAACTTTGTTCTTCTTCCTCAAGATTGTTGTGTTTACCTAGGGTCTTTTTTGGTTCCATATACATTTTTGGAATATTTGTTCTAATTCTGTGAAATATGCCATTGGTACCTTGATAGGAATTGCATTGAGACTGTCTTAACACCATTGCTTTGGGTACAATGGACATTTTAATGATGGTAATTCTTTCTATTTATGAATATAGTATAAGGTTCCACTTATTTCTATCTTCTTCATTTTCTTCATTGTCTTACAATTTTCCAAGTACAGGTCTTATACATCCTTGGTTAAATTTATTTCTAAATATTTTTATGCAATTATAAATGAAATTGTTTTCTTATTTTTCCTTTTTAATAGTTCATTATTGGTGTATAGAAATGCAACTGATTTCTGCATATTTATTTTGTTTCCTGATACTTTACTGAATTCATTTATCTGTTCTAATAGTTTTTTTGTGTGAAATGTTTAGGGTTCTTTATATTCAACATCATGCCACCTGCAAATAATGACAGTTTTACTTTTTTCTTTCTAATTTGGATGTTTTTTTGTTTCTTTTTCTTGTCTGATTGCTGTGGCTAGGACTCTCAGTACTATGTTGACTATGATGGCGAAAACAGACATCCTTGTCTTTACCACATCATCTTTATTTAATCACTTATTAATGGGCACCTGGGCTGTTTCCATATCTTGGCTATTGTCATAATGCTACAATAAACATAAGGGTTGTACATATTGTTTTGAATGAGTATTTTTGGTTTCATCAGATAAAAACTGAGAAGTGGAATTGCTCAGTCTTATGGTAATTTAATATTTAATTTTTTGAGGAACCTCCATACTACTTTCCATTATGGCTGTGCCAATTTGCAATCCCACCAATGGTGCACTAAGGTTAACTTTTTTTACATTTGTGCCAACACTTTTTTGTTGATTTATTGATGATAGCCATTCTGACAGGTGTGAGGTGGTACCTCATTGTGGTTTTAATTTGCATTTCCCATATAGTTAGTAATGTTGAGCATCTTTTCACATGTTTATTGGCCATCTATATGTCCTCTTTGAATAAATGTCTATTCAGGTCCTCTGTCAATTTTTAATTGGATTGTTGTTCTTTTGGTGTTAAATAGCATGAGTTCCTTTTATAATTTGGATATTAATCCTTTACCAAATGTCTCATTGCTGAATATCTTCTCCCATTCAGTAGGTTATCTTTTCATTTTTGCTGTTGGTTTTCTTTGATGTGCAAAAACTCTTTATTTGGATGTAGTCTTACTTGTTTATTTTTTTTAAATTTGGTTTTTCTTGCCTGAGAAGACAGATTAAAAAAATATTACTAAGAATGTGTCAGGAGTTTACTACATACATTTTCTTCTAGGAGTTTTATGGTTTCAGGTTTTACATTTATGACGTTAATCAATTTAGAGTTTATTCCTGTTTAGGGTCCAAGAAGGTTATTCAGTTTCATTCTTTTGCATGTGTCTGTCCAGTTTTCCTAGCAACACCATTTACTGAAGAGACTGTCCTAACACCATTGAATATTTTTGCCTTTTTTGTCATAGATTAATTGACCAGATAGGTGTGGGTTTATTTCTGGGTTCTTCATTCTATTCCATTAATCTATGTGTCTATTTTAATGCCAGTACCATGCTGTTTTGATTTCCATAGTCTTGTAGTATAGTTTGATATTAGGTGACATGATACCTCCAGCTTTGTTTTTCTCTCACAAATTGTTATGGCTATATAGGGTCCTTTGTGGTTCTATATAAATTTTAAGATTATTTGTTCTAGTTTGGTGAAAAAAATGCCATTGGCATTTTGATAGAGATTGCATTGAATTTGAAGGTGGCTTTGGGTAGTATGGACATTTTTAGGTTAACTCCTTTACCTTCTTAGTTAAAGTTATTTCTAGTTTGTTTTTTGTTTTTTTGGAGGTAATTGTAAGTGGGATAGTTTTGTTATATTTCCTCCCTAATAGTTCATTAACCTATCTAATAAAGAGGAAATATGCTAATTGACCATCACACCTTCATAAAGATGGCAGTGCCTACAGCCAATAGGAGGGAATATGCTAATTGACTGTCACACCCTCAAAGATGGCGGTGCCCACAACTACAAAATGGTGGTGCCCAGTCCCCTCAGCCTTGCCAGGGTGGCAGGCACATGGCACGCAGGTCTGGCCACTCCACGTACCTGCCTCTGGAGTCCAGACCCCAGTCCCCTCAGCCCCCTAGTTGCCCAGGGCTAACCTGAGGTTCAGGGAGATTATGCCGTGTATTCTTTTTTAATGTACTACTGAATCAGTTATTTTGTTTAATATTTTTGTATCTCTGTTCATCAGGGATATTAGCTTATAACTTTTTTGTAATATCTCTGATTTCAGAATCAGGGTAATGCTGGCCTCATAAAATGAGCTTGGGAGCCTTCCATGCTCTTGAATTTTTTTTGAATAGTTTGAGAAGAATAGGTGCTGGTTTCTTTCTTTCTTTCTTTCTTTCTTTCTTTCTTTCTTTCTTTCTTTCTTTCTTCCTTCCTTCCTTCCTTCCTTCCTTCCTTCCTTCCTTCCTTCCTTCCTTCCTTCTTTCCTTCCTTCTTTCTTTCTTTCTTTCTTTCTTTCTTTCTTTCTTTCTTTCTTTCTTTCTTTCTTTCTTTCTTTCTTTCTTTCTTTCTTTCTTTCTTTCTTTCTTTTTCTATTTGGTAAAATTCACCTGTGAAGCATCATCCAGTCCAGGACTTCTGTTTTTTGGTAGTTTTTGAAATTGCTTCTTAAATTTCATTAGTTGTCATTGGTCTGTTCAGATTTACTGTTTCTTCTTGATTTAGTCTTAAAAGATTGTATATTGCCAGGAATTTATCCATTTACTTCAGGTTGTCCAATTTGTTGGTATATATTTTTTTGTAGTATTGTCATATAATCCTTTGTATATCTGAGGTGTCAGTTTTCACTTCTCTTTCATTTCTGATTTTATTTATTTACGTCCTCTCTTTTTCTTGATAAGTCTGTCTAAAGATTTATCAATTTTGTTTATCTTTTCAAAGAACCAGTTCTTGGTTTCATTGATCTTTTAAAATTTTATTTTATTTTATTGACTCTATTTTATTTCCACTTTGATCTATACTATTTCCTTTCTTCTATTCACTTTGGGATTTTTTAAATTGTTCTTTTTATAGTTCCTTTATGTGTAAGGTTAGATTGAGACTTTTCTTGTTTCTTGAAGTAGGCCTATATTGCTATGAGTTTCTTTCTTATAACTGCTTTGTCCTGTAGGTTTGGTTAGTGTTTTCATTTTCATTTGTATCAGGGTACCTTTGATTTCCTCTTTGATCTCATTGTTTAACCATTCACTGCTTAGTAGCATGTTACTTACTTTCCATGTGTTTGTGTTTTTCACTTTTCTTCTCATACTTGATTTTTGGTTCCATATCATTGTGATTGGAAAGATGTTTGATATGATTTAAATCTTCTAAAATTTATTGAGCCTTGTTTTGTGACCTGGCATATAGTCTTTACTAGAAAATGTTCCATGTGCACTTGAAAAGAATGTATATTCTGCTGTTTTGTGGTGAAATGCTCTAAAAATATCAATTAAATCTATCTGTGTCATATAAGGCTGCTGTTTCTTTGTTGATTTTCTGTCTGTAAGTTCTATCTGTTGATGCCAATGGTGTGCTAACCTCCTCTACTAATACTGTATTAATCTATCTCACTCTTCATGTTCAACAATATTTGTTTTATATATTTAGGTGCTCCTATGTTGGGTACATAAATGTTTACAAGGGTTATATCCTTTTGATGGGTTGATCTCTTTATCATTTTGAAATGTACTTTTTTGTGTCTTGTGATAGCTTTTGTTTTAAAGTCTATTTTTCTTATATAAATAGTTTTTGCTACCCTACCTTTATTTTGTTTTCATATTCATGAAATATCTTTTTCCATCCCTTTACTTTCAGTCTGAATGTCTTTTGATCTGAAGTGGGTCTTTTTTAGCAGCATTTATATAAGTATTGTTTTTTCATTCGTTCAGACACATTATGTCCTTTGATTAGAACACTTTATCCATTTATATTTAATTATCAACAGGTATTATTGACATTTTATTCATATTTTTATCTTTTTTTCTTCTTCTTTACATTTCTTGTAATACTGGTTTGGTGGTGATGAATTCCTTTTGCCTTTTCTTGGCTGGGAAGCTCTTTATTCTTTGATTCTAAATGATTGACTTGCTGGGTAGATTATTCTGGGGTGTAGGTTCTTGCTGTTTATCACTTTTAATATTTGTGTCAATCCCTTCTAGCTTGCAAAGTTTCTTTTGTGAAATCAGCTGACAGTCTTGTGGGAACTCCCTTGTAGGTAACTACTTTTCTCTTGCTGCTTTTAAGATTCTCTATCATTAGACTTTTGCATTTTAATTATGATGTACCTTAGTATAGGCCTCTTTGGGTTCATCTTGTTTGGGATTGTCTGCACTTCCCTCACTTCAATGTCTATTTGCTTTGACAGGTTATGAAGTTTTTCATCATTTTTATTCAAATAGGTTTTCAATCCTTGCTCTTTCTATTCTTATGGTACCTCTAAGATGATAATGCTAGTATGCTTGATGTTGTCCCAGTGATTCTCATTTTTTAAATTCTCCTTTTTTTTTTTTAGTGTTCTGATTGGGTGTTTTATGCTACCTTGTCTTCCAAATTGCCGATTTGATCTTCTGCTTCATCAATGTCACTCTTGAGTCTCTCTAATGTATTCTTTATTTCATGTTTTAATGTTTTTTATCTCCATTTTAATATTTTTGTATCTTTTTATTGAAGTTCTTACTATGTTCAGCTACTCTTCCCCTAAGCTCATTGAGCATACTTATAATCAGTTTTGATCTTTGCATCTGGTAGACAGTTTGTCTCCATTAAAAAAATTTTTTTTAGCTCTTTTTATTTTCTATTCAGTTCTTTATTTTGGGACATTTTTCCTTTTTCTTCTCATTTTGGTGGAATCTCTGTGTTTGTCTATATGTATTAGTTAGATTGGCTATGTCTATTGGTTTTGGCAGAGTGGTCTTATGTAGTATGTTTTTCGTGGGGCCTGGTGGCATAGTTTCTCTGGTTACCTAAGCTAGGTGCTCCAGGGGAATCCCTTTTGTGAGTTGCATATACCCTGCTTTTGTAGTTGAGCCTTGATTGCTGTGTCAATGTCAGTGGGAAGGATTGGTCTCAGGCTAACTGGCTGTGAGAAATGGCCATGAATACAGTTGGTGGCATAGGGGCTGACTCCATGGAATAGGATTTGATTTAGAAGGACTCTGGTGCCTCCTGAGTCTCCCATTTGGGTGTGTTGTTTGCAGAGTTTGTTGGTTGATGTTCTGGTGTGGTTTGAAGCTGACCACTGTGTGTATTGTTGTTGAGTCTCTTGGGAGGGGATCTAGTACAGACCAATACCAGCTGAAGCCCTGTTAGATCAATGGCCACCTGGTAGGAGCCACAGAATAATCTGTAGATGGTTGCCACTTGTACTAGACTTCAAGGCATCTGGAAGTGGTTAAGTTCTGAAGCAAGGATGATTGCCACTGCTGCTGAATTTGGGCCAATTAGCAAGAGTTATTGAGAATACAGAGAACAGATGCAATTTGTTTGGGATTTGTGAACCTTTGAGAGATTTTAGGAAAGACTGCAACATGAGCCAAGACAGGCCATGTGTATGGAGAAGCCACTGGAAGTAGCTTGGGTAGACCCAAAAGTTGGGTGGGGATGGTCTCAAGGAATTACCAAGGTGGGTAAACAGTGTTATCCAGATAATCAAGCATTCAGATTTGTATCCACCTGCTCCTGTTAACTGGGTAGAAGGAGGGCTTAACAAAGGAGCAAAAACTCTAAGCACTTCTGTCCCCAGAGTGAGCTGTCCTGATCCCTGCCCCTCTAGCCCTCCCTAAAGCCAGAGAATGTCTCTGGTGCTTGTTGAATTGCTGCCCCAGTACTGGAGTTATGAGTGAGTGAATCTTTAAGCAAAATTACAATTAGTTGTAGTTTGGATGTGATTGTGGGAAGAGCTGAGCACAGTATCTTCCTACTTTACCATCTTGACTGGATTTATCTTGATGGAATTATCTTAATCACTTTATCAGGGGACCTGTTTAGTTTGCTTCTCATAGGAAAACCACAAATCTCCAAGGAAACAGAGTGACTTAAAAGAAACGGATACCAATAACAAGAGATGATCTATAAAGTCATGAATCATAGAATTGTAGAACACTGAAAGGGCTTCTAGGTATTATTTAATTCAGCCTTTCACTTTGTTAAGGAATGGGCTCAGAGAAATTTAATGACATGTCCAAAGCTAGACAGCTGCTTAGCAGCAGAACAGTGGTTAGAATACGAACCTCCATGTTTTTGTACACCTTCTACCACGTCACATGGAACGCTGCCTATTAAGAAGATCAAACATATAACAAATCCAGAAGGATAAGGTTAAACAATGAGGAATTGTGGAAGGTAATATTTGGGCCTATCTATATATAGAGAGGTTATATAAGTACACACAGTCCTATGAATAAAATGCATGAGGCCTCTGTTCTCCCCACCTCAGCCCACTGGAGTGTCATTGGTTGATCCTGAATGACTCAGGGACAGCTGCCCAGGGTTGTGACACAGGGGAGGAACACTTAATCCTCAGTAAGAAGGGGGTGCAGTGTGCAGGGCCAGTACTACCACCACCCCAGGAAGGTTTTCAGTGTCACAACCTCTTCCTTCACATGTTTGTAAAGAAAGAATTAATTAGAGGACCAAAGAGGGAGAGAGATGTTGAGGAAAAGCAGGAGAGGGAGTGTTGATGTGTCAAGCTGAGGGCTTGGCTCAAATGTAAATGTTCGGAACAGTATGAAGACTCTTTAAATAAAGCTCTCATAGGTGAATGCAGTGACGAGAAAAGCCACCATGTGCTCCAGGGAACTAAGTAAATAAGCACAGACGTCAAATGTTCATAGCCGGATGGAGGCTGGGCTGGGCCGGGAGCGCAACAGAAAGTACAAGAACATCTTTAGTTTTAATTGCCAACTCCTGTTCTATGAGGTGGCACCTGTGGAGGCGCTCACATTTCAGGAACTTTTTGGAGGAAAATATGAAAATCCAGACTCAGCTCTGAACCAATCCAGCATCTGAGCTGCAATTAGAGCTGGTGAATAGCTTAGGCTTTCTTAAGGAGTGCTTCTGACATTCAGCGAATTTGCTTTTGATTATGTGTTTTATACATTTTCCTTGAAAGTGGAAATCAAGGATTATCATTAAATAATCGAAGTATTAATGCCATGAAAACCAACCCACGACCCTTGGTAAAAAGCCACACAGACGGGCACTTTCCCCACAGACAGGCACACATAACACAATGGGCAGAAAGCAGGAGCAAAAGCCACAAACAAAGGCCATGTTTGCCTTTGATTTGACATTAAACCTCAGATAGTCATTAAAATTTCTTGAACTCTGTGGCTTCAGTCCAGGTTGGAAAGCAGGTCAAGCAAGTAAAGCTAAAAGTAGAGTGTGTAATCTTTGGTTCCCTGTGCTCTTTGAAGATTGTTTCAGGGTTAATGTTTGACTTTGGGTCTCAACTATTTTATGCCTTGGTTTCCTCACATATACACAAAATATAACTCACCTTGCAATAAAAAAAGATCATGCTTTTTCATTAATGTGAATGCAGGCATGCCTGGGAGACATTGCAGGTTTAGTTCCAGACCACTGAAATAAAGTGGGTATTACAATAAAGAGAGTCGTAATCTCTTTGCTGGTGGAGGGTCTTGCCTTCAGTTTGTAAAAATGAAACATCTGTGAAGCTCAATAAAGCAAAGGGTAATAAAATGAGAAGTGCCGGTACTATAAACTCTTTTCTTTGGAAGGTAAAGCAAAATGGTGAAGAGTCCAGGCGTTAGAGCAGAGTGGTCTGATAGAGGCATAATGAGCCACAAGTGAGGGCCACACACAGAATATTAAGTTTTCTATTAGCCACATTAAAAAATGCGAAAACAGGTCAAACTAATCTTAATAAAATTTTATCCAGAGTATCTAAAATATTATTTCAACATGTAGTCAATATTTTAAAAGCTATTGGGATATTTTACATTCTTTTCTTTATATTAGGTCATTAAAATATAGTGTGTATTTTACACTTACCAAACATCTCAATGCAAACTAGCCATATTTCAAGTGCTCAGTAACCATAAGTGTATAGAGCAGGGCAAGTCCAGAGTCAAACTGAATTATTTTAGAAGCTGCCTGATCTTGAGAAAGTTACTATAGTATCCTGTGCCTCGGTTTTCACATTTGTAAAATAATAATAATAATAATAATAATAATAATAATAATATCTATCTTATTAGGTTTGTCATGAAGATGACATGTGTCAATATATTTAAAGTCTTTAGTGCAGTGTCTGGCATATGATCAAGCCATGTTAACTATCACTAGTTTTGGCAAAAGTACACAGGGTGAAAGTGTTTATATTTCTCTAAAATGCAGTGCTTCTAAACCAAGAAAATTGAGTTGAATTTAGGGCTTAGATTCTTTTGAGGGGTAGTGGTGGAGAAAAGGCAACCATTTATTTGCCCAAACCAAAAAACATACTCAAAATACTTCCTTCTTGGATTTCATCAAACCAGTAATTTTTAAATGTAATACGGCCTTTCCCCTATAGTTGAAAGAAGAGTTCAAATAGCTCAGGCTTTAGAGCAGCGTGGTTTCAATAGTTTCTCTACTTTGTCAGTAATATTTAAGGCAGCTGAATAGTTTTGTGTGATTACACTGTTTGAAAAGTGCATTTAGATTTTTGAGGAGCAGAATTTAGATTTTGAAGCTTTTAAAATAATAAAACATTCCGTGTTATTTATTTTCTAAAGTGGTTTTGCCCTTGGATGACAGCCACATATTGGGTGACTTTTGCATTGTCTCTGTTGCTCAGATGTATACTAAAGGAGTCGAGCATTTGCTTTGTGGCCACAGGAATCAATTTGTTATATGATTTTTTTCCTAATCTCTTTTGTGAATGAGCTAAAAGAGGGGTAAAATGGGAAGGGGCCAAGTTTTCAGGATTTATTCTCATGCTGGTGCCCCAGCGCACAGATTTGTGTGCATTGAAAGGAAATTAATTAGAAGGTGGCCAGTTGGGTGTGACTGGGCAAGATGGGTGTGTCTGGAGCCAACCTCCCAGGATTCCTTCCTGGCCGGCCACATCTGGGGCAGTGTTACAGCTCAAAGGGCACCTGTGGAGTGGGTGGGGTCCCTCAGCCTGGCCTGCAGGAATTGGGCTGAAACTGACTTTCTGAAATCCCCAAAGGGGTCCTGGATATTGAGAGGGTGGTTCTCAGGTGACACACCCTGGAATTGCGCTCCTTCTCGCTGGTTCCAGGGTGTATCACCCACGAACTTCTGCTGCCAAGTCATTGTAGCTCAGCAGCTCCTGCATTGAGCGCCTGCCCCCTGGCAGTCAGTGTGCATCATACCTGCCAGCCAGTCAGCTTGTGGCTTAGCCTTTTATATATATAGATGGCAAAGACTCGGAAGTATTAAGGTTACTTGCTGTATGGAATTAAGAAGACCCATAGGGTGTCAGTAAACGGGCATTTGGTACTAGTAGTGTCACCAAATAGCTTTATGACACTTGCATCTTTTGAATAAGGTTTGAGGGATTTGGAATGATTAAGGAGAAAGATATCACAATGACAAGCAGTAACACACAACTAGCTTTACTGGGCTATGCTTGCACAAGTTGCAGGAGAGGGTAAGTCATTCACATGAGACTGTCCAGATGCTCTGGGAAGCCAACATCCAGAAAGGAAGAGGGTAAAGAGACTCCTGGGAGAAAGGGGGATTAGAGCAGGGCTCAGTAATGTGGGATAGGAGTCTCTGGGTTACAGAGCTGTGAAGGGCAGTGGTAGCTTGAGGTTTTGTAACTATAAAGCTCTAGCTTATCAATGGTCAAGAGTTGCTGGGTGAGGTTTCGAGGGATATGCAAAATAAGTGGGCTCTAAATGGCTAAAAATCTGCTTCTTTGGCTATTTTAAAAAAATTATTAGATGTTTAAAATTTGACTTTGATGCCAGTGGGCTTTTGAGCAAATGAAAATATAAACCACCTATGCCCTGTCCAGGGTGGCTCGGTTGGGCATCGTCCCCTGCACTGAAAGTGGTGGGTTTTACTCTCAGTCAGGCACATGCCTAGGTTGCAGGCTTGATTCCCAGTAGGTGTTATGCAGAAGGCAGCCAATTGATGTTGAGCTCTCACATCAATGTTTCTCTCTCCCTCTATCTTGCTTTCTCTCTAAAAATCATTAGTTAAAAGCAAACAAACAAAATAAGCCACCTAGAGACTGATACACAGAAGCCATTGTTGACCCGTTTAAATAGGGACTTTTCATTCTGTGAGCGGAGAACGTGGCCTGTAGACAGTCTGGATGCTGGGTGCCACGGGGCACTCTTTCTAGCTACACCTTGGGTGGTCACTCAACCTGTGGGGCCTCATTGTCCTCTCCATAAAATGAGGTGGGACAGAAGACCTCTACATTTCCAGCTCTAAATATTTCTCAACCTCAGATTCTCTAAACATCCTCATAATGATGGACAGGCTATGCTTTATTATTTGCATTTGTCGGACAAAGAACCTGGAGCAGAGAGTGGATAAGTGCTGAGCTATATATCACAGCTCGCCCAGTTCCTGGCAGAGAAGTGACTTAGACTAGATATTTGTGGATGTATAGTTCCTAGGCCTTTTTTATTATCCCGATGGCAAATAAAAGAAAATCTTTACAAAATGTTGTTCTGGAGATAAAATTAAAAGTCCACGTAGCTGTAGCCCATACAAGAGATAACCCAGATCGAAGATTTATAGGAATGCCATATATTATCATTCTATTTTCTTTACATGTTTTCATTTATAGAAATTTAAAGAAAAAGAACTACAGCATCACTTTATCTACTTTCTATAAAGCTGTGCAGTGGATAAGAAGACCCCACGGCTGGTGAAGGACACAGGTGTCAGGATTTCCTTTATTCCCAAGGGGCCTGTCTTATCCTCCTGCATTGATTTCTCAAGGGTCTGCTCCGAGCTGTCACTTCTAACAAACATCTTTTTTCCGTGATGATTACTATGAAAATTCATTTCTATTTTTAACATAGCATACCAACTGCATACCTGAATCTACCTCGGAGGCAGTACTTGAGAAACACACTCTCTTTCACTCACCATTATTGGAACTCTGTACAGAGTTTGACTTCCTGTTAGAATCACCAGCTAGGGAAACCTTTCCTCCTGAAAGGGGGAAGGTTTACCTAAAAATAAGTTTGTTGTAAAACCTTTATCCTAAAACTTGTCTAAATTGTAAAAAATTCACTTGGGAGTTTCGGTGAATTCTTTGGCCCTGAAAGCTCCTATATTTGACTGTCCGGGAACACTCTGTCCTCTGACTGCTAAGCCATGTCCATTTGTTTCTGGCTCCAGCCTTTCAGGGGACTTTGTAGCCCTGCTTCCCAGACCTGAGTTTAATTGGAGAGTTAATTATCTATGTAAGAACATGTAAGCCAAGTTGAGTTTGGGGGTGAGGCCTGCAATCTCTGTTCCACCTCAATAGACAAGAAAGTCTTTGTGACTCTTTGTTGGTTGTGTTTTTACATAAGCAGATGTTCCATATAGCAGGGGGAAGAACCCACGGAGAGGAGCCTGTAACTAGATCGTGTTTAGCTAAATGAGGACAAAAGCTCCTTTATCTCTTTACAATAACTTAGCCTAGGAAGACCCAAGTCCTGAGCTGTGAGGTCCTCATTTCAGTTTCAAGTAGGCATTTGAGCTAAACAGGAAGGAATGAGGGTTCATTTGCTTGGCCTCGGCCTTCTGTCAGGATTTCTGATTAGCATGTGCTTCTCAGATGGAATTCATAAGCACCTTGAATAATCTACCCTTCTTCTTATTCCAGAAATTCTTTAGTTAGGTATTTTCAAAAGTTTCTTTCTTTTAAATTCACTTTACCCAGGCTACAGACAGCCTTCACTAGTTTATGGTTTCCATGGCAACCAACTGAAGGACCCATTCAAGTCCATCAACAATAACTTTAATGAAAGTGATGTAACATCACTTAAAATAGCTTCCCTGTTAGATTCCCCAGGCCTCTGAAACTGCCTCTGAAAGAACTTTTTCCTCCACATCACAAGTGGGGGACATTGTATTTTTCCCTGTCCCCCAGATTCATATATCTCAGTGAATTATTGTTTTACTACATTGTAGGTGCTAACCTTGGTCTCCTCCTTGGGAGAGTGGGAGTAATATTAAAAGTCCTACTTATCTCCTAGGATTGGTTTAAGAATAAATTGGTGGGTGGAGGTGCTTGGAATATCGTAAAGTGGCACATGGCATGGGATACACAAAAGCCAGCTGAGACCAGGCAGGTAGTGAATGAGAACATGAGACCAGGTGTAAGACAAGTCACAGTAACATCACAATGAAAAAATGGGAACTGACACCAGGAGACACTCTCCAGCGTGTGGACTATGCAAACGGGGGACCCAGACCCATCTGAAGGCAGCAACTGCTACTTAATTTTAGCCAATTGTTGCCTTTTGGGAATATGAGGCCTGAGTTATCAATATTTTTATTTTTATTATTTATTTATTTAAAAAGATATTTTATTGATTTTTTTACAGAGTGGAAAGGAGAGGGATAGAAAGTCAGAAACATCGATGAGAGAGAGACGTCAATCAGCTGCCTCTTGCATGCCCCCCACTGGGGATGTGCCCACAGCCAAGGTACATGCCCTTGCTGGAATCGAACCCGGGACCCTTCAGTCCGCAGTCCGACGCTCTATCCACTGAGCCAAACCGGTCTCAGCTGTTATTTAATATTTAAAGAAGAATCAGAAACCCAGATCTTAAAAACATATATGTTTAAATTCTGACAATGAATTCATGGTAAACACACACATGCATGGGTATACACCCACCGAGGGGAACAGATGCATATCTGTTGTCTAGATGAGACCTGGATGAGGCTGTTGGCTCTAGTCCTTTGCTATAGGACATTCTTAGAACCATAGACAAGTCTGCAATGAACTAGGTATTGACCTCTATTTTTTTAAAATCTTACCCCGGAAAGCAGATTACTCGCAGATTTGCAGGTAAGTTGTTAGAAACTTCCTAAGAACCACTGGAGAATGCCAAGAGGTGGAATGTACAAGGAGGTTATGTTGGCTGAATGTTGGGAGAAATCTCCTGAGAATCAGAGATGCTGACAATAGGATGGAGGGAAAGAGATGTACAAACAATGTGATTCATGAACTTTGATAAGATTCTAGATTGGGGCTGTGGGAGGTTGGGCTGGGCAATGTGGGGGGAACAAGGAAAAATATTTTTAGAACAATTGCAGAATTTTAAATAGAGGCTATTAGATAACTTAATTTGATTAATAACTTCTTAGATGTGTGTGACACAGTGCTGGTTTATATAGACAATTTTATTTTTAGAAGACACATATGGAGGTATTTAGGATGAAGTTCCAGGGTCCACATGACTTAGTAATTTAGCAAAAAAAAAAAGTGTGTGAATGTACGTTAAGAGAGAAAAGCCAAATTTAGCAACACAAGTGGCTAATCAGGGCAAAGAGTATTCATTGTACTCTGTTTTCAACTTTTCTGTCGTTCTGATTATTTTTTCAGTAAGGAAAAAATAAGATAGGCTTTCAGATGAGGTAAGTTGTGAGCTTCCTGCTATGGGAATCATTCAAGTTGACTCATTCCAGTGGCTTCTATTTGGAATGTTGATGCAATGGCTAGCTACTGGATCTTGATAATTAATTACTTTCAAGTGTTTCGATTGAAGGATCTGCTAGGGGTTGGACCCAAAAATACAAATCTAGGATGCTTTTAATGTTCATTTCCTCAGCCATCCATTTTTGTCTCTTTCCCTCAGTGAAATAATTTATATAAGCAAACTATCAGGGTTTTTGGTCTCATGATAGGCATACATCAATTGTTACTTTTCATTTTTTAAAAACGTTGGAACAAGTATTGCATCTCAAAGTATCAACACTTCATCAACAAACAAACAAACAAATAAACAAAACATACCAGGAGCATCCCCTGGCCTCTGCACAGGCACCATAAGCCCAGGGCTGAGGGCGGGCAGGCGGGCAGGCGGGAGCAGCTGGGTGACAGGCGGCACTGTGAGTGGTCTCCCCACAGCCCCGGTGTGTGCTAGGCTGCAGTAAACAGAGGAGCGCTGCTGCCCTGAGCAGACTCCCCTGGAATCCCTGCCCAACCACCAAACCTCCTCCTCCTCCGCCAGTGCCTGTCTGGGAGGGCCTCACAGCACTCAGGGCAGAATCCCAGTGTGAGTCCGTTGGGTAAAAAACTCCCGAAAGGTTTCAGAAGTTTTGCTCTCTGGGTTCTGTCCTCAGCCTCCCTCTCCCCTGGCAGAGGCTGTCTCCTTAGTTGCATGAAACACAGGGGGGTAGGGTGGAAGCAGCTCTCAGCTTCTGCAGGATGCCCCTGGACTCTGCTGTGGCCTTTTTAGAGTCCCTCATGGAGGGGCCCCTTGGCAGCCAGTCTCCTGTGACCTCTGGCCCTTGCAGGTGCAAACAAGGCCCTCCCATTTTGTGGCCCCCTAAAGCCCTACACAATGCAGCCCCTGCTGTCATCTGCACACCTCACATCCCACTACTACCCTAGGTCACTCTGCTCCAGCCCCATAGGTCTCCTTTCCATTCCTTCAACTTGCCAAACTTAGTCCTGCCTTTGCTCCTGCTATTCCCTCTCTCTGCAAAAATTCTCTTCGTCTATTCCTCATGGTTAACCTCAACTTGTACTCAGGGAAGTGGTCATTCAACATTCTCCTCCCAACTCCAGTCCAGGCCAATAGATCTCAGATGTCAAGAATTCATGCCTGGGTTAAAATCCAGTTCCATCATTTTTGGGGGGTATGAACTTGGGCCATTACCTTGATCCTTCCATTTCCTCATCTGTAAAATGGGATAATAGTACCTGCCTCACAGGTTTGAGTGAGTAATAAAGGAAGTTATTATGTATAAAGTGATTAAAAAGTGCTGGAAGGCCTTAGTTGGTTTGGCTCAGTGGATAAAGAGTAGGCCTGCGGATTGAAGGGTCCTGGGTTTGATTCCTGTCAAGGGCACATGCTTGGGTTGTGAGCTCCATCCCCAGTAAGGGGAGTGCAGGAGGCAGCTGATCAATGAGTCTCTCTCATCATTGATGTTTTTATCTCTCCCTCTCTCTTCCTCTCTGAAATCAATAAAAATAAATATATATATATATATATTTTTTAAAAAGTGCTGGACATTTAGTCACCCAGGCAGAAAATCATCCTCATTTTTCTGTGACCAATGGAGATTTTATTTGTGTTTATTAAAACAATGAAACATTGAAAATCATGTGGTGCAATATTTTTCATTGTCAAGTGTAAATAGTTCATACATGGACTATATTGCTGAATTTGAAAAATACCTTTAAAGAGGAAACTTATGCCGAAACCGGTTTGGCTCAGTGGATAGAGCGTCGGACTGTGGACTGAAAGGTCCTGGGTTCGATTCCGGTCAAGGGCATGTACCTTGGCTGCGGGCACGTCCCCAGTAGGGGGCGTGCAAGAGGCAGCTGGTTGATGTTTCTCTCTCATAGATGTTTGTGACTTTCTATCCCTCTCCCTTCTGCTCTGTAAAAAAAAAAAATCAATAAAATATATTTAAAAAAAATAAAATAAAGAGGAAACTTATTTTTCAGTTTAATTTATCTTATTTTTCAGCTTAGTGAGCTATAATTAACAAATAAAATTGTAAGATATTAAAAAATACTAAAAATACATTTTAGGGTGGGTGAAATATTTTCAGTTCCTCTCCAATTAAAAGCTATCTAGGTGAGTTTTTCTATTTAAACTCAGGAAATAATTTCATACTTACACTTGAAGAAATAACTTGAGGTTCTCATTTCAGGGATACATTTGCCCTCAGCTCCTGATTAAGAAAAAAATATATCTTGCCTTTTAAGTTTCAGAACAATGGAATAGCACACAAAGGGACACAGAACAAAAATAAATACTTCACATGGACACTTAGGCATCTTTGGGAAGTTACAGCTACAACCCAGCATTCATCCCCGGTGTGGACTCCTTCATCCAGCTGCTCAAGACCTTTCTCTGTTAGACCCCACAGGACACCTTCCTCGGCAGCAGTAACCCAGCACTCTGTGAGCTCACTCTTACGCAGAGTGCCTGCTGTCCTCGCTGGCCATCTCCAAATGCGCATGTATCTGGGTCAGTTGTTGTAGCCTTATTGTACTTGACCTTCTGAAGATTTTCCCGGGACCCTGGGGCACTATTCCCAGTGTGTCTGCCTGGGTCCATTTTGTCCTGTTTTCACAGCCTTATAAACTATTTTCTCCAGGTGAGCTTTCCTAAGTGCATCTCTGGGGACGTGGCTCTGTTCTTCAGGGGTACCATCACAAGTCCTGCTAGAGCCAGGCCTGCTGGACATGAGTAAGGGGCTTACCGAGAGAACAGATGGAGGCCGTGTACCACATGTCTAAGTGTGTAGGCTTTATAAAGCACACAAGCTCATGAACTGTTAAATAAACTATGTCCTGTCCTCCTACCTTGACAAAATCTCCTCTGAATCTGTTCCCACAAAGACCACTAGGAACACCTGAAGTGGAACAAAAGTTGGGTGAATTAACTCATTGCAATGAGGGAGAGGCCACACCCCATGGGGAGTGGAGGGACATCTCAATCAGAGGGGGTTACAGGATGTTGTTATTCCTTGTTATAAAGCCCCTGTCAGTCAACAGAACGTCAAACCGTGGCTTGCTGACCACTAGGTTAGAGGATTCAGGCTTATGATGGGTGATTCTGCAGAAGATTCAAGAAGAAGTGACTTTGCTTAGGATTAAATAGATGCTTTCAGTAAGTAGGGGGGTAGTCATCTTAAACTAGGGCTAACTCTACAGTTGGTAAAGAAATAGGTAGTAGTCACTCGTATTAGCCAGGATAGGAGCACATGGCTCATCCTTGTGATGTGCTACATTCTGGTTTGGTCTATGCTCGAATATGAGTACGGAGAGGTCTTGTTTTTCTCTTGTGCCATCACAGTCACAAGTGGCCTTATCTGTTGCTGGTGCTTTGTGAGATTGTTTATGCCCAACCAGAGAACATTATGGGTGGACCACCTGGGAGTGCCCAACAAGCTTCTTGTGACACCAAGCCTGGTGGATGATGATCCCTTCACAGTGACATGGAGGGCCAGGTTTGAATCTGGAAGTGCTGGAACCCTTTAGGTTCTGTGCCAGAGGTGGCAGTGGGGCGGAGCCATCTCCACTCCTTCTTCTACTCCAGGCTCCTTCCTACCCCACGACCTGTCTCACACTGGGAAAGGCCTACTCCTAAGTAGTATGCACATCCTATCCCATTTTTCCAGGCTGACTCCTGTGGCTCTAGAGGTCTGCACACCGGCAGAGGGGTGCATCTTCAGGAGGGTGAGCTTGGGGAGAGGCTCCCACAGGCCTGGGAAGCAGATTCAGGGCTATTTGGGCAGAGAATTCCAAGGTCCTGTGTACCTGGAACCTAATCTAATAGTTGACTCCAGGTGGGCTCATTCCTTTGGTCCTGCAAACTTCTCACCTCATGGGGAAGGGCATGACCAGAAGAAGGTCGGAGAGGGTCCTGAGGTACAGGGCCCAGGAGCCCTCTTGTCCAGGTCTAAGAGGGTCTTACTGTAATCCACTCCACGCCTTGGTCCATTCATTATACTACCTCCTCACCCAGCAGGACTTCCGTGCCCCATTTCTTCTCACTTGCCCAGTTCTGTTTCACTTATGTTGTAGTATTGACAGTCACTCAGCATACACAGAGAAATAAACTCAAATTGAGGGGAAATGTAAAAACTGTTCAATGTTCAATGATATTTGTATTCCTTCTGGCTGTGGGAGAATGATCAAAGAAAGGAAGGAGGTGGGCGGGAGGGGCCAGAGCACAGGGTCTGGGGCAGGGGGCATGGCAGGGGGAGGCTTTGGCACTTATTTGGAGTAAGATGGGAAAGAAAACTTCCACTTCCACAAAGATCCCTCTGGCTGTTGTATTGAGAAGACTGTGGGAGAGGAAAGGCAAGGTTGGCCAGCTAGAACTCTAAAACAGTCATTCAGGTGAGAGGAGGGTGGTGAGAAGTGGTTGGATTCTGGATGCATTTTGGAAATAGAACTGACATGATTTGTTGATAGTTGGGATACAAGGAGTGAGCAAGAGAAGAGTCAGGGATGGCAGCTGAATGTATGGCTGGAGGAGCTGGAAGCTGGAGTTGCCATTCACTGAATCCAGAAGCCCATGGAGTAATGACTTTGAGGGTGACCAGAAGGTAGGTTTGGACAGGTTACATTGGGGTGATCTATCGGACATCCAAGTGGAGATATCAAATCAGTTCTATGGTTTGACGTTCAGAGGAGAAAACCGCACTGAATAAAATTTGGGAATCTATTTTTCCATCAATGGCTTTCTAGAATGTTTATAAAATCAAATGAGGGACTTCAGGTAAAAAAAAAAAAATCTCAAAAAATCCTTCATAGCTTCTGTTAATTGCCCAAACTCCCATTGCTGTTTAGAATCTCAAAGAGATAGTTTAGTGGAAACAAAACAAACTTTTGAATTAGACAGCCCTATTGGAATCTTGCTCTGCTATGTAATGGCTGGGTGACCTTGAGCAAATTACTCAACTTCTCTGTACCTTTCCTTTAGAAGAATGGTGAGTAGGCTGCGCTTCTCCAGGGTTGTGTGAGGCGAAAATCTGATCAGGGATAAACAGTGCCCTTGTACAGAATTGGGTAGTGCTGAAGGATGTTAGCTCTTTCCTTCCCTAATAGAGGCTGTTTAAATGGTATTTATAGCAAAGTGGCTCAGCAGTAAGGAGGAGGTTATCCCTGGGGATGGGGAAAGGCATGCAGGTGAGAGGAGGGAGTGGAGGGAAGTGTGGAGGACAGAGAATGTCTCCGCTTCACACACTCTTCACAGCGCAGTGCTAAGCTTCACCACAGATGTGTTAAGTTGAATTCTTTACCATTTTATGTAACTTGGCTGTTTAAATCTAGAAACTTTTTTGGGGGCATTTAAATATTTAAAATTATGTGTTTTCTGGGGAAATTCCAAAGGCATTAAGCGTTTGCCTACATTGACGAGTCCTGAATATTGATGAGCATCTTTCTTCAGAAACTGTGGTACTGCAGAGTCCAGCCAGCTTTGTTAAACTTATAGTCAGGACTCTGGAACCAGACTATTCCATTTCAACTTAATAAGATGATCTCTCGACCAGCCACCAGTAAAATCTATGTTAATGTAAAATCACCAATTTAAAAAACAAACATGGGCTTGAGTTTTAGCAAACAGGAGTCTTTTTCTCCTGGCTTGGTTCCTGACTAAGGAGTCCATAGTCAAAGCCGGTGGAGAGAAGATGGGGCCCACTCACCCCAATCCCCAGAGCTCTCTCCCAGTGATGGCACCCCTCTCTCAGTAAAAGCCACATGTGCACTGTCACTCTGTCTTGGACTTTCTCCAGATCTAGGGACACCTACACTCCGGACCTGGAAGTGCCTCCCTCCCATCCTACCCCTCTGACTGGGTTCTCCCCATCGGGGAATTCTGTCTCAGTTTAAAACATCCTGTGCCAGAAAACGCACCAGCCCCTGAGTACCCGGAGGGAAGGACTGGCTACAATGGATCTTTCCCTCCCAAATGCTTCTTGCTTGGCTCTGTGCTTAGAGCTCTTCCAGTAGGAGGATTTTCAGCTGAGGAGTGTCATATGACTTAAGTTTTTAAAGGATCCTGTATTGGGAATAGACTCCGGGGAGCTCAGGCAGAAGCAGAACAACCCAAGGGAAGATTTTTGCCACAATCTGAGATAGAGATGATAATGTTTCGAAGTCGGAAAGTAGCAGCAAGGGGTGGGGGTTTGGGGAGGTGATGCTTGGGAGTGATCAGATTTTGATATATTTTAGGAAAAAAGAATTTGTTGATGGGTTAGATGTGGGGTTTGAGAAAAAAAAGTGAAACGTGAGAGAGTGAGGTGTGGGGCTGAACGACTGGACCCCGAATGGCCAGTATCGGAGACGGAGAAGACAGTGCAGCCTTTGGCAGGGAGGGAGGGTGTAGTTCAGGTTTGGATATGACCTTTGCAATGTCTGTTAGACACGTACGTGAAGACATCCAGTAAGCAGGTAAACCTGACTCCGGATGAAGTTCAGGGGAGAAATGTCTGGGCTGGAGGTATAAATTCCGGACTCGGCAGCATTTACATATACTCACATTTACTAGACTGACTGAGCTCGCCAAGGGAGTAAGAGCTGGTTAAGAAGAGACGACAAAGGGTATCTCTGGGGGGCTCCAACATTGGGAGGTCGGGGAGAGGTGGAGGAACCAGAAGAGGAGGTTGAAATAGAGCAGCCAGTGAGCTCCAGGAAAACTGGGGAGCAGGAAGACCCAGAAGCCAAGAGAAAAAGAGTTTCCAAGCAGAGGGAAGGCTCAGCTGTGAGCACCTGTCCATGGCATTTTGCTTGAGCAGGACAACCCTTAGACAGGAGAAGGACAGTCCCTTAGCAGTAATAGGAGAGGTGGGCTTGGAGGGGAGGCCAGGGGGTGCTCTTTGGAAGGTTTCTGGTTTCTCATGAAACAGGCAGGGTATGGGGTGGGGGGGGGGGGAGAAGAGAGGGAGGACGGGGCGCGTGGGAGGCCAGCCGGGTCATGTTGAGGGCCCACTGGAACATCGTGTCAGCCCAGTGTATGCTTCTCACCAGCCTTGGTCAGTGCCTGGTTGCAGTTTCAGGTAGGTGCAAAGGTGGGTTTTACCATAGAGACTTGCCAAGTGAGAATGACTAGTGAAGAGAGAAAGTTAGTTTACAGGCTATTGAGGGAGTGGTCAGTAGATTTTAATGATTGGCCATTTGAATAAAGGTAAGGGTTGAATAAAGGTAAGGAGGATATGAGGACATGGGAGATAATGAAAAAGTGGTAAGATGAATGGATTTTAAACTTAATGTAGATGCTAAACTACAGCAGCATTCTTCTGTTTGTTTTGGGCACTTAGGGCAATTGGCATAGTTGAAAAAGCATGGACTTAGAGCCACACAGATATGGGTTCAGGCTTTCAGCTCCATAGCTTCAGATCTCATTTTTTCACCTGTGAAACGAGGCCCTTTTTCTTCCCTGGCAGGATTATGGGAGGTGTCGTGGAGAAGTGCACTGGAAGTGCTGCAGTGGGAGACACTCACCCTGGGGCACCTCGTATCATCTTGGGGGTTGGATGCTCCTCCCTTCTCCCAAAATAGGCTCTCATGTCCTCACCAAACAGCGGTGAAACTATTTAAATGATTATTTAAAGAATTTAATATGTTCAATGATTATTCATCTGAATAAATTATTCATTGTTAATTGATTATTGAAATCACATCCAGAAAAGAGTGATTGATGAGAAACTAGTGACCGAAAACTTTCTTTCTTTCACCAGGTGGGGGAAGTTTTCGGTCACTATTAAAAAATAAAAACAAGTAGGAGGATACAAAATTAACACCCAGAATCTATGGCTTTTTTTTTAGTATATATATATATATATATATATATATATATATATATATATTTAATCTTTATTATTCAGTTTATTAATTACATTGTTCCCCCTTTTTTATCCTCCTATAGCTCCCCTCCACCCTGTACCCATCCCACCCTCCACCTTCCCCTCCCCCTCCTCACTGTCCTCTCCCATTGTTGCAAGATTTTTGTCCAGTCTCTTGCTGTACTTCCCACACCCCTTTTCTCCCCAAGAATTGTCAGTCCATTCCCTCTCTATGTCCATGATTCTGTTATATTCACCAGTTTATCCTGTTCATCGGATTATTAATTCACTTGACTTTTAGGTTCAATTGTTGATAGATGTGTATTTGTTGTTCATAATTTATATTTTTACCTTTTTCTTCTTCCTCTTCTTAAAGAATATTTTTCAGCATTTCCTATAATATTGGTTTGGTGGTGATGAACTCCTTTAGCTTTTTCTTATCTGCGAAGCACTTTATCTGATCTTCAATTCTGAATGATAGTTTTTCTGGATAGAGTAATCTTGGTTGTAGATTCTTGCTGTTCATCACTTTGAATATTTCTTGCCACTCCCATCTGGCCTGCATTGTTTCTGTTGAGAAATCCGCTGACAATCGTATGGGTGCTCCCTTATAGGTAACTAACTGTTTTTCTCTTGCTGCTTTTAATATTCTCTCTTTATCTTTTGCTCTTGGAATTTTAATGATGATGTGTCTTGGTGTGGTCCTCTTTAGATTCCTATATTTTGGGGTTCTGTGCACTTCTTGGGTTTTTAAGTCAATTTCTTTCAGCAGGTGGGGGAAGTTTTCAGTCGCTATTTCTTCTAGTAGGTTTTCATTACCTTGCTCTCTCTCTTTTTCTGGCACCCCCATAATTCAGATGTTGGCATGCTTGAGGTTGTCCAGAGGCCCCGTACACTATCTTAAATTATCTGGATTCTTTTTGTTTCTTGCTTTTGCAGCCGAGTGGATTTTGCTTCTTTGCATTTCAAATCTTTGACTTGGTTCTTGTGGCCCTCTGGACTGCTTTTAGGACTTTGTGTAATATTTTTTATTTCAGTCAGTGTATGCTTGATTTCTAGTTGGTCCTTTTCATATCCTTGAAGGTCTCGTTCATATCCTTGTAGGTCTTGTTCATTTCCTTTTAAGTCTCATTCACTTCCTTGTAGGTCTCATTCATTTCCTCGTTGGTCTTGTTCATTTCCTTGTACTTCGCATTAAGTTCATCGGCCTTTTCTAGGAGCCTCTTGAAAAGCCTTATAACCGTGGTTTTGAACTCTATGTCTAGTCGTCTTTTTTCCTCCATTTCTTTTACCCCTGATTTCTTTCCATGTCTCTGCATGGTGGTTGCTTTATGTGGACGATGTCCTCTAAGGGACAATGGCTCAGCCTTCCCAGTTACCTGAGGTTGGTACTCTTATTGCAATCCTTTATGGGTTGTACAGTATTTTTGAATTTAAGCCCAGCTTGTTGTTGTTAGCCCTAAGAGGGTTTGACCTCCAGGCCAATTGGCGGTGCAGGGAAACTGTGTTCAGGTTGGATGGGCGGAGTCTCTGAGCTGAGCAGGCAGCATCAGCTACGTCCTATGCAGTGCGCAGGTCTCTGTTGGATGGGAATGGTTGCAGGCACCTCCAAGAGAAAGCTGCTAGTCTCTACCCCTTGCCAGACAACTCTGCCTGTCCCCAAATGAGTCTGCACACCCAAAGTCTTGCCCAGGGTTGTAAAACAAAGCAGTCCAGTGGTCTCCCAGACCAAGGGGCAAGTCACCAGGGAGCAAGTCGCATGTCTTTGCTGTCGCACACTTTATGCATGCAAACTGCTGTTCCAAGCAACCCGGATTCTCCTCAGACTAGGAGACCTCTGCCACGCCCGTCTTCTAGGGTGCATACCCCGGACCTCAGACCTCGCCTGGCACTGGGGAATCTGTGCAGTGGGACGTCTCCACCCTCCCCATTGGAGAAATCCAGCCGGGATTGCTGCTGCCAGACCTACAGCCTGCGCACGGCCCAATGCTTCGAACCTCTGGCTTTGTGTGTATCTTCAAGGCTGCGCTCTGCCGCTCTTCTGAGTCTCAGTGTCCCACCTTTACTTTTATTTGTGGAATTTTCACTCAGCCAGCTTTCCGGTGATTCTGGATGATGTTTGTCTTGTTGTTATGTTGTAGTTTAGGAATTGTTGCATGGGGCAGCACAATAGGTGTTTACCTATGCCGCCATCTTGGTTCCTCCGGCAATCTATGGCTTTTTTATGAACCAATAATGAACCCACAGAAAGAGAAACAACAACAAAAACAACAACAAAACCCCAGTTACCATAGCACCAAAAAAAAAAAAAAAAGATACTAGGGAATTTAACTAAGGAGGTAAAAGGCCTATACTCAGAGAACTTCAGGACATGGAAAAAAGAGCTAGAGAAAGATATAAACAAATGAAAAAACATACCATGTTCATGGATTGGTAGAATCAACATCATCAAATGTCCATACTACCCAAAGCAATCTAAAGATTCAATGCAATCTCCATTAAAATACCAATGGCATATTTCAAAGATCTAGACAAACTCTCCAAAAATTCATCTGGAATAAAAGAAGTCCCCAAACAGTAATCCTGAGAAAGAAGAACAAAGTTGGAAGGATCACACTACCAGATATCAGGCTATATTACCAAGCCATGGTACTCAAAACTCCCTGGTATTGGCATAAGAAAAGACACAGAGACCAGTGGAACAGAACCCAGAATTCACCCAAGCCATTATGCTCAATTAATATTTGACAAAGGAGGCAAAAGCATACAATGGAGTCAAAACAGTCTCTTTAATAAATGGTACTGGGAAATTTGGACAGATACATGCAAAAAAAAAAAAAAAAGAAAAAGAAAGAAAGAAAGAAAGAAAGAAAAGAAAAGAAACTAGACCACCAACTTACACCATACAAAAAAACAAAAACAAAAACACCTCAAAATGGTTAAAGGACTTGAATGTAAGATGGGAAACCATAAAAATCCTACAAGACTCATAGGCAGCAAAATAGCAGACATATGCCATAGCAATATCTTTACAGACACAGCCCCTAGGGCAATGGAGACTAAGGAGAAAATAAACAAATGGGACTACATAAAAATAAAAAGCTTCTGCATAGCAAAATAAACCATGAATAAAACAACAAGAAAGCCCACTACATGGGAGAACATATTTGCTAATGATATTTCTGATATGGTTTAATCTCCAACATTTACAGAGAACTCATACAACTTAACAAAAGAAAGTTAAATGACCCAATCAAAAAATGGTCAAAAGACCTAAATAGACACTTTCTGAAAGAGGACATACAGAAGGCCCAGAGACATATGAAAACATGCTCAAAGTCATCAGAGAGATGCAATGACAGATCTCTAGATTAGGGTGAATAGTAGCAGATTGGCCTGAGCACTTTTCCAGCTTTATATCTCTCAGTCATTTCAGAAATCTCCATATTCAATGAGTCATGGGACTTGTGACAATAACAACCATAAACAAGATATGATTTAGAGCCTAGAATTTAGAGACTCCCACGCCATCAAATAGTGAAGCTGTGTGATCGGTCTCTAAAGATCTGGTGGATGTTATGCCGGAAAGATAGGATGGCTGGTGGTTCCTGCTCCTCACTGTGGAGTCCTCTGTGGGTTTCTCATTGGCATATCCAGTGCTGGTTGCAGACCTGTGTCCCTGCCGCCCTAGTATAATATAGACTTTTTTCTCCTCAGATCATCCATGGGCTCCTTTCCTGAGGGTTAGTTGAAAATGACCTTACTGTCAGGATGACATACATAAGGGAAGGTTGAAAATTTCTGGAATGAGCTCATGGGAACTGTGAGAAGGCAGTACACCTTTTGAAATAGCTACTGCATGTAACACTAGCCCAGTGGTTCTCAACTGGCAGTGATTTTGCCACCTCTCTACCCTCACCAGGACATCTGGCAACATCTTGGAGATTTTTTTATTGTCACAGCTTGTGGGGAGGCATGTAGTAGGCAAAGGCCAGGAATGTCGCTTACCATCCTACTACACACCGACAGCTCCACAGAACGATTGGCCCCAAATGTCATAGTGCCGAGACTGAAAAGCCCTGAAAACTACAGCACTCTCTTAAAGTTGTAGGTTAAACCTAACCAGTTTGACTCAATTGGCCTGCTGACTGAAGGGTTCAAGGCTCTATTCTGGTCAAGGGAACATGCCTTGGTTGCAGGCTCCATATCAATCACTGATAGGGCACATTCAGAAGGCAACCAATCAATGTTTCTCTGTCTCTCCCCCTTCCATCCACTATCTCTAAAAATCAATGGAAAAATATCCTTGGATGAGGATTAACAAAAATAAATAAATAAATAGTTGGAAGGTATTGGTTTATACATAATGCTGTTTACAAATGAAATAAATTTACACGTTAAAAAGCAAAGTTTTTTTTTTTTTTTAAAGGCAGGTGCTAGGAAGCAGTGGTCACCTAGGGAGGCAGTGAGCGCAGTGGTCAGTGGCATGTCTATGAAGTCAAACGGACATGAGCTAGACTCCAGGGTCTGTACTTATTGCTCTGTGACCTTAAACAAATGACTAGACCTCTCTAAGGACCAGTTTTCTCATTTGTAAAATAGAATAGTAATGGTGCTTGCCTCCTGAGGTTGTAATTAAGTGAGGGGAGCATGTAAGCACTGGGCACAAAGCATGGATTCAGAAAGCACCCAGGAGCTGGAAGCAGAGCAGCAGCAGGAAGGAACAGGGCCTGGGACCCGAGCACCGAGGTGAACACCACAGGAGAAAGGGAGTGTTTTGTTCTCAAAAATATTTAGTATCAGGATGGAATCCTTTCTGAAAATCTGCTTGTGAAATCATCACAGAATCTTCCCTGCCACCCTGAATTTTGCTGTCTGAATTCCTGCTGGTTTTGGTTTTCATTTTTCAATATTTGTTTCTTGAATGTAAATAAATAGTCCCTGGCTGGGGCGGTAGAGGCCTTCACACAAATGAAGGCATTCTCCCCAGGAGCCAGCTCAGACAGGGAGGCCCAGGGCTTGCCTCCCACCCTGCCTTCCCCACTGTAATCCTTAAGAGATGCTTTGCGTTACCTCGGGAAAGCAGCCCGCACAAATAAAGCCACCCAAGACAAATAAACGCTGACCCTTCTTGGTCTACTACTCAAGGCATGCAGCCTCAGGAGAAGAATGAGTCCTCACAGGCAGGGAGGTCTCCTGGATGCATCTGGTAACTGGCTTCTGAGAGAGAAGTGGGGGAGGGAAGGGGAAGAATGTATAAGCAAGAGCTAAGTCACAGTCTTTTACAACCTGATCTCAGAAATGATAGCCCATCACTTTTGTCACATTCTGTCCAGTAGAAGTGAGTCACTAGGCCCAGCCAACACACTCTAGGGGTGAGGATCACATGGGGGCATGACTGCCAAGAGCCTTTTGTTGTTGTTGATCCTCACCTGAGGATGATTTTGAAGAAGAGGAGGAGGAAGAGAAGAAGAAGAAAAAGGAGAAGGAGAAGGAGAAGGAGAAAGAGAAGGAGGAGGAGGAGGAGAAGGAGAAGGAGAAGGAGGAGAAGAAGGAGGAGTAGGAGAAGTAGGAGGAGAAGGAGGAGAAGGAGAAGAACAACAATAAGAAGAGAAATAATAAGAAGAAAGATAGATGATAGATAGATAATAGATAGATAGATAGATAGATAGACACTTGATTGATTGCCTCCCATACACACTCTGACAAGGGGTGGGGATGGAACCTGTAACCCAGGTATGGGCCCTTGACCAGAATCAAACCTGCGAGCCTTTGGTGTGCAAGCTGATGCTCTAATCACTCAGCAACACTGGCCAGGACACCGGGAGCCATTTTAGGAGCAGGTTACCCTAGTGCTGCACGTGTGACATGCACACTGCAGACCTTGCAGCCAGAGTGAAGTAAAACAGACACACTTGCCTGCAGGGACTTGCGTCACTGTATCTGGTGGGTAACCTACATTTTCAGAGCATTTACATTGGATCAAAAGAGTTTTTCTGGTCTGTGAGTCTTGGAAACTATAGGAACATGGAGCCTCTATAATCTATTCATTTGGTCCCTTCTATCTCAAAGGTACTGTGGCTGCTATGACAAATTACTACTAGCTTTGTGCCTTGAGGCCAGAAGTTCCAATGGACTAAAGTCAAGTTATTGGCAAAGCTGGCTCCTTCCTGAAGCTCTAAATGAGAATCTCTTTTCTTGCCTTTCACAGCTTCTAGAAGCTGCCTGCACTTGTCAGCCTGCGGCCCTTTACCATGAATTCAACCTCTGCTCTGTTATCAGATTGCTTTCCTTCTGGCTCTGATTCCTCTTTTGTCCCTCTTATCACCACCCTGTGATTATATTGGGCCCACCTGGATAAGCTCCCCATCAAGATCTTCAATGTATTCACCTCTGCAAACTCCCTTGGCCATATTAGGTAACACCTTCAGGTTTCCAGGATCAGGCCTTAGGTATCTTTTGGGGATCATTCTTCAGGATATCACACTTGCTATAACTGAAATAGCCAATAAGCAGATCTTACCCTTAGCCTCCAATGCTATGATTGCCACCTTCTCAAACACCAGCTGTGGCCCCTCATTGCTTATTGAATACAGCCCAATCCTATAACCTAGCTGTGTCATTACTTGCTCGATTGCTCCCAGACCCGTTTCTGCCCTTTCCCTGCAAATTGTGTTTCCAAGGGTCCTCTCCTTTATCAACTTGTTCCCGGGTGGGTTTGGCCAGTGCACTGATGAGAGACTGGAGGCCAGGAGGAAGCGGGCAGGGTACCTCCTCCGCCTCAACTCAGACAGTGTCTCCATGACTGTGCTCTCCCTGTGGTCTGGCTTTCACCAGACAGACCCCCTTGCCACGCATCCAGTTCCTCCTGGGCGACCTCTCCTAGGGACCCAGCACCCTTGAGGGCAGCCCCCGGTTCTTAGGCTCCTGCCCTCTGGGTGGTAGCAGCTTCCTGGTCCTAATGCCAGCAGGGCTTCACCATCCTCCAGTTCCCTTTATACTAGTTACTAAATCCCAACACTTTGTAACTAACTCCTCTTATGACATGTTTTCTATTGGTACCAGCATAGTGCTCTAGGTTCTGATTGAACCGTGACTGATACCCTGGTTTTCAGATGGCCCCAAACTATTCCTCCAACTTTACCTCTCAGATTCATTTATTAAAACCAAACCACATGTTTTACTTCAAATATACTTTCCTGTTTTGGGAAGTATATACTCAAGTCATTCCTTCTGCATGGGATGCCTCTCCTCCATTCTTGGGTCTGCTTATCAAAGTATTTTGGGTGCTTGGAGGATCATTTCAACATTTCCCTCTTCCCACTTGCCCCAGGTTACCATGCCTGGAGTAATTTCCTCTCTTGCTGTGGTGCTATAGCAATGAACTGTCACAATGCATGCAATGCTTGATCACACGGCTGACCTGCATTGAAAATATCTGCTTAGATCACATGCCCCCACAATTT
The DNA here is from genome assembly GCA_027563665.1 of Antrozous pallidus. Lineage (NCBI taxonomy): Eukaryota > Metazoa > Chordata > Mammalia > Chiroptera > Vespertilionidae > Antrozous > Antrozous pallidus. Next base: position 11,762,846 of record CM050519.1, read on the forward strand.
TAGAGTCTGCACAGTGGAATCTGTTGGCACCCGTCAAATGTGACATTTAATCAAATGGATGTTGGAATTCTAATCATGGTATAACTCTTACTCTGAATCTCTGTTAGATACAAGGTGATCAGTTTTCAGTGTACTTTTACTAGCTATTTTTACTCAAGGCTAGAAAAAAAATGCTTTAAAATTACAAAATATCTCTCCATTCCCTCATTCTAGTTAATATAAATGATTTAAGTCTCAATTTCCCATTCAAAAAATTAAAATCTTTCTCTCAGGAGCACATAGGTTAAAAAGCACAATGAAAATGGAAGCTATTTCTGTCATCACAAGTGAAGAGGTTGGCAAAGAAATTGACTATTTCTCCTTGTCCATCAGTGGTTAATGCCATCAATCTGGCATCGTGTGCCCATGACCTTTGTTCAATGAACTGCAGAGATGACCAAGCAGACAGGTTCTGATGGATTTTTCCATTTCTGTGAGTGGGTGAAATGACTTTTCAAGGCAAAGAAATCTTTGCCTGTCACAGACGTCAGATAGTCTGGATTGACCAGTCTTTCTAAACCAGACCAGGACACTGCCGACAGGAACATAATGACTCAGGTGGGTATCCTTACCTGTCAAGTGTCTAGAATCAGGTCAGGTACCCCGACAAAGCTGGGGGTCCATTTTTTTCTTCATGCATGGCTGCCTGGGCACGATTCCAGGTACCCTCAGTGATGACTCAGCACATTCATGAAGAACTAGGCTCAGGCCTATGCCCTCCCCCCCCTGCTAGCAACATTGGCCAGTGTTCTTCGCAGTTCCTGAAGGTGTGGTCAGTGCCTCACAGCAGGGCTACCAAGTGTAGGGGCTTCATGGGGACTTGTGAAAATCTGTGGTGTTCTTCCAAGTAGTCTTATTCAAACAAAAGGCAGTGACTCCATCCTGGAAAAGAAAGCAGCCTCTGTAAACATGCTCCTACTACCTTCTTCAAGACCAGGGTTTTTTTGAAGGGTGACCCCAAACTTATCCTCCTGAGAAACATCACACCCCAAGAAGCAGAACCTTTGCATTGCAAGTAGGTCTTCCTCCTGACATTCTTGATTGCAGACCTGCTTGTTTGTGGGGTTTTTTTAAATTAAATTTTATTGGGGTGACATTAGTCATCATGAACATATAGGTTTCATGTGTAGATTACTAATTTACAAAATCTGTATATAGGGCCATGTGCCCACCACCCAGAGTTAAGTCTTTTCCTGTCACCTCATAGTCGGACCCTTTTCTCTCTCTACTCCCACTCCCTCTGGCAACCACCACATTGCTGTTTGTGTTCATAAGTTTAAGTTTTATATTCCACATATGAGTGAAATTGTACAGGCCTTAGCTTTTTCTGTCTGATGTATTTCACTTTGCATATGTTTTCAAGGTCCATCCATGTTGTTGTCAATGACGCTATTTCATCCTTTCTTATGGCCTTGTATATATATAACACATCTTCTTTATCCAGTCCTCTATTGTAGGGTACTTTGGCTTTTTGAGGAGCAACTATTCCAAGTCAGGAATTCGTCTTTACAGTTGCAAGCCATCATTTGTGGGCAGCATGTGAAGTGAGAAGAGGATGGTGAGTGATTGCAAATGTGCTTGACTTACCCCTCTACATGGTGGCAGTGTGGCCATTTCCTGTTATATATTCACTAGAGGCCCAGTGCACGAAATTAGTGCATGGGGGTGTGTGTCCCTCAGCCCAGTCTGCACCCTCTCCAATCTGGAATCCTGTCTGGGACCCCAGGTAGGATTGGGCCTAAACAGGCAGTTGGACATCCCTCTCACAATCCAGGACTGCTGACTTCCAACTGCTTGCCTGTTTGACTTCCTGATTGTCCCTAACTGCTTCTGCCTGCTATCCTGATCACCTCCTAACCACTCCCTTGCTGCCTGATTGATGCCTAACTGCTCCCCTGCCAGCCTGATTGCTCCTAAATGCCCTCCCCTGCTGGCTGGTCATCCCTAACTGCCCTTCCCTGCAGGCCTGGTCACCCCCAACTGCCCTCCTCTGCCAGCCTAGTCAACCCTAACTGCCCTCCCCTGTAGCCTTGATCACCCCTAGCTGCCCTCCCTTGCAGGCCTGGTCCCTCCCAACTGTCCTCTCCTGCCCTCTTTTACAGACCCACAAGTTGCTCCCAACTACTGTCCCCTGCTGGCCATCTTGTGATGGATATCTTGTGTCCACATGGGAGCAGCCGTCTTGTGTATTGGAGTGATGGTCAATTTGCATATTACTCTTTTATTAGATAGGATTAGATAGGATAGAGGCCTGGTGCATGGGTGGGGGCCAGGTGGTTTGCCCTGAAGGGTGTCCCGGGTCAGGGTGTGGGTTTCCTTGGGGCATGGGGTGGCCTGAGTGAAGGCCCTATGATGGTTTGTATACCTCCATGCCCCTTCCCCCACAACCCAAATGGAGGCCCTGGTATTTGGGGTTTATTTATCTTCTATAATTGAAACTTTGTAACTTTAAGTGGAGCCAAGCCTCCTGCTCACTCTGTGGCTGTAGTAATTTTTGTTGGGATTTATTTATCTTCTATAATTGAAACTTTGTAGTGGAGGCCAAGGCAGGACAGGGCTGCAGAAGCTTGGCTTCCTCCATCACCGAGGGCAAATCAAGCCTCCTGCTCTCTCCAGCTCTGTGACTGCTGCCATTTTTGTTGGGATTTATTTATCTTCTATAATTGAAACTTTGTAGCCTTGAATGTAGGCCTGGACTGGCCAGTGCGGCAGGGAAGCTTGGCTTCCTCCATTGCCTGGGAAACCCAAGCCTCCTGCTTGCTGGAGCTCTGTGGCCACAGCCATCTTGGTTAGGTTAATTTGCATACTCACTCCTGATTGGCTGATGGGTGTGGCTTGTGGGGGTAAGGTCAATTTGCATATTACTCTTTTATTAGAAAGGATGTGGCCACTGGATGGCAATGTTTAGGAATATTAGTGCTATTTCCTGGTGGCTATTAATTAATTATTATTATTATTTTAAATATATTCTTATTGCTTTCAGAGAGGAAGAGAGAGGGAGAGAGAGATAGAAACATCAATGAGAAACACTGGGGATTGAGCCTGCAACCCGGGCATGTGCCCTAACCAGGAATTGAGCTGTCATCTCCTGGTTCATAGGTAGATGCTTAGCCACTGACTCACGCCAGCCAGTCCTGGTGGCTGTTTAGATCCCCAGTTGGAACCCAAGGAAGGTACACAACTGATAGGTGATATGTGTTAAATCAAGAGCTTTTAAATTAGAAGCAAGAGAAAAAAGGAAAGGGTATTTATTGCAAGGTGTTTTTTTTTTTAAATCCAAATAAAATATTATGAGTTGTACGATGAAATGTACTTATGTAAAAGTAAAAACGGCTGGATCTGTCACAGAGCTGCTGTACAGTTGGTACCCATTTCATCTGTGATGATGTGTTTCATGCTGAATTCTGACCATCTCCCACCACTGGGAAGCATTTCCACATCTTTGATTACAAACTAGTTTAGGACTCCGTTTGTAATGTATTCAGGTCTTAGTCAGTAGGTTTCCCACTACATTGGAAGTCCCAGAAGGGCAGGAATCATGTTTTCTTATCTGTTTCCTCAGCCCTGAGGATGGAATGTGAGCAACCTGGGCTTATTGAATGTCAAATAAAGGACTTGTTTGCTCAAATAGTATCAGTGTTTAGGAATAAACATTCCTATAGGTCAAGTTATCAAAGATTGAGCCCCAAAAGTAGAATTTTGAAGAAATTAAAAGGAAAAGGAGCCAGGCAAAGAGTGATACATACAGCCCTCTCCCCACTTCTCCCACCCTACCCTGAACATGAGGAAGAGGACATTTGGGGTCTGAGGAGAAGCAGAAGCAAAGATGCATGTGGGAGTGTGGAAAATGTATGCATTCAGAGCTGGTTGCAACGTGGGAGAAAAAAACAAAGGATCATGGTAGGTATAACTGGAAAAATAGACCATAGTATTGAATTAGAGGATTAAAAAATAATGCTAAGGAACCTTTTTACTTGTGATTGCCCAAATTTGGGGTTTGGGGGAGTGAAGCAGTTATCTGCTTAAATACCTCAGGAGACTATAGGAGAGGAATAAGAAAAGATGATGCCACGCTCTGGAAGCAGCAATAGGCATCTGACCTGCTCTGGCTGTAGGAAGGATCCAGGTTGTGGCCCTGGGTGGTGGCCCCAGGTGATGGCTGTAGGGGGTGGCCTCAGGTGGTGACCTCAGGTGGTAGCCTTGGCTGGTAGATCCCATGCAGTGACCTCAGGTGGCTGCCCCCTTTTCTTTGTCCCTGAGGCATAAACAGAGGCTGCTTTCAACTCCACCACCACGCCTGCCCATCATGGCCTCTAGGGGCCCAGAGGAGACTGTATAGTTTTGTGACTTCAAAAGTAGAAAGCAGAGGAATAGGAGCTATCCTACCAGTAGGAGTTGGCTAGATCAGACGGGGTCCCTGGTAAGGCTGCCACTGAGTATGGATTAGTCCAGAAGCCATCCAGCCCCCTGGGAAAGGTGCTGGCCATGGGTCAGACTCACACAAATTCAACAAATGCTTTTACTTTAGTTTGCAGCATAGCCATCCCTTAGTGTAGTGCAAGTTCAGCAAATTGCTGGGGATCTAGATTGCTCTTTTATTCCAGTTATTCAGATTATATTGACTGCCTAAACAGGATTTGTTAATAACATTCACTTATGAGCAGTAGAGAACTTTATTAGTAAGTCATTATGTTGGGAACTTTAAAGTCCTGGCATTCAAAAGCAAGTCCAAATGCTCTTATATTGCAAACTTCTGTACTCTCTAAGAAAATAGCTTATACCTGGTGTGTTGCATTCTTGCAATATTCAAAGTCATCATAGAAAAAACAAAACAAAACCAGAAACATGTCCCAAGCCTTTACAAAGTAAGTTATTGCTTTGCTTTGAAATACATGTTCTTCAATTTTGCTTGGTGTATTTTTCCTAATCTTTCTTTAGAAGAGTTGCAATCTGACTGGTTCTTGGTGAAGAGATGCATAATAAAAAAGAGGCTCCTGTGGATGGAGACATGTGGTCTGTTCTCCCATTTTAGAGACACACCATAAATTGTTTCTTATTTTCTCTCTCATAGAGACAGGAAATAAGTTAGGACACTGAATAAGTAGAGATTGGAATCCAGAGGCCTCAACTCTTTTCATGATTTTTCCAGTTTATTTCTGTAGATGTCCATGGCCCATAGCAGTGACTGGCTTGGTGTATGATAATTGAGCACACAACTCTGAAGTCAGAAAGGATTGGAGTCCTAGGCTATCCACACGATGAATTTGGCCACAATGACTACTCTGTGCCTCAGTTTCCTTACCTATCCCCACCTCACTGTATTTTAGGATTAAATAAGTTAGCACATGTCAAGTGTTTAGGACAGGCCTGGCATATATTAGGAACTCAATAAAGGGTAGCTGATATAGCCATATGGCTCCTGGTACAGCTGTGATGAAGCAGAGCTTCAGGGAGGCACATTTAACCAGAGCTCCTGCCTTCAACAGTTTCACTCTGTGATGGTGGAAGGAGAACACAAACCCATAAAACAACACTTATGAGGACACATAAAGGTTAGGAAGCACAGGTTAATGTAGATGTCACATACTCCAATGTATTCAAAAGCAAAGTAGGTGAACCTTAGCTGGTTTGGCCCAGTGGACAGAGTGTCAGCAGACTGAAAGGTCTTAGGGTCCATTCCAGTCAAGAACACATGCCAGGGTTTCAGTATTGATCCCCAGTAGGGGGCATGTAGGAGGCAGCCACTCAATGATTCTCTCTCATCATTGATGTTTCTATCTCTCTCTCCCTCTCCCTTCCTCTCTGAAGTCAATAAAAAATATATTTTAAAAAAAGCGAAGTAGGTGACTTTAAGCAAGAGAAGTGGAGGATGCAACGGGATTTGGGGGAAGTCTGAGGCCTGAAATGAGGTCTATCTAAAGGCTTTCCACATCAATTTTAAGAACACTCTCTGGGCTATACCAATCACATTTAAGTGCTACATTGTGCCCAGAAGCTGGTATAATAACTGAGTTTGAAGTGCAAGGGCAAATAGGATGTATTAAAATCAATGAGAGAAGAACTGAGGGAGCAATATTAATTCATGGACAAAATGAAAGGTGGAGATCCTCATCTTTTTGATGTGGGTTGGTCTGCCTAATGGGAAACACAGATCTGAAGCCAGAGATGGCATTGTCAGCCTCTCCCTATCACCAGATTAGCCACACTTGCCTAGGGGAACCCCTTATATTATTTGTTTTGTGGAAGAAAAAGGGGAGCTATAATAAATCTAACTGAAAATAGCCTCACAGGATGGGTGATATGATGATAAATTCCTAACTGGGAAGGTCATGGTGGGTAATCACACCTTAGGCTTATAACTTCCCTAGTAAAAGGTTATCTTTTCCTTAAGCAAGCCCTGTCTATTTTGGGGGGGCACTTAGGTTAACACATCTTTGAAATACCTCTTTTTCAGAGCCCTGGGAAGTGTAACCACCCTCAAGAGATCACATAGTCTTGCCAACTGTTCTGTAATTTAATCCCTGCCTTGTTTTCATGTACCTTCATGTAATCCCTTCCCTCCCTCCTTAACTCCAAATGCATAAAAGAAACTACAAACTGGCATTCTCTGAAGCATTTTTTTCAGTCTGTTGAGATCTTGCTTTCAAGCACATGCTCTGTTTAGGCTCAAATAAATAAATTCCAAGAAACTTGTAAAATTTTATGCAGTCTTACATTGACAATTGATTTTCCTTCCTCCATTTCTTTTTTCCCTCCCTTCTTTTATTACCCTTTTCTCGCCATATTTGTCTTCTTGCTATCCTAAGACTGGCATGGTGCTCAATGGAACCTAAAGACATTGTGAAAATTAAGTGGTGGGAAAGAGAGGAACCAAGATGGCGGAACAGGTAAACACCTATTGTGCTGCCCCGAACAACAATTCCAAAACTACAACATAACAACAAAACAAACATCATCCAGAATCACTGGAAAGCTGGTTGAGTGAAAATTGCACAAATAAAAGTAAAGGTGGGACTCTGAGACTCAGAAGAGTGGCGGAGCACAGCCTTGAAGATACGTACGGAATCAGAGGTTAGGAGCTGTGGGGCGCGCATGGGCTGTAGGGCTGGCAGCAGCAATCCCGGCTGGATTTCTCCAACAGGGAGGGCGGAGACGTCCCACTGCACAGATTCTCCAGTGCCAGGCGAGGTCCAAGGTCCGGGATACTCACGCTTAAAGCCGGGCACTGCAGAGGTCTCCAAGTTTGAGGAGAGTACACGTAGCTTAGAACAGCAGTTTGCGTGCATAAAGTACACTACAGCACAGATGTGTGACATGCTCCCTCGTATGGGAGACCACCGGACAGCTTTGTTTTACAACCCTGGGCAAGACTTTGGGTGTGAAGACTCATTTGGGGAGCGGCAGCGTTGTCTGGCAATGGGTGGAGACCAGCGGTGGCTTTCTCTTGGAGGTACCTGCAGCCATTACCACCCAACACAGAGATCTGCGCACTGCATAGGACTTAGCTGACGCTGACGCTGCCTGCTCTGCTCAGAGACTCTGCCCATCCAACCTAAACATAGCTTACCCTCACAATCAAGTGGCCTGGAGGTCAAACCCTCCTAGTGCTAACAACAATTAGCTGGGCTTAACTCCAACAATACTGTACAACCCATAAAGGATTGCAGTAAGAGTATTCACCTCAGGTAACTGGGGAGGCTGAGCCACTGTCCCTTAGAGGACATCTACCACACAAAGCTAATGGACCAACTCATGAAAGCAGCCAACATGCAGAGACATGGAAAGAAATCAAATGTGAAAGAAATGGAGGGAAAAAAAACAATTGGACATAGAATTCAAAACCACGGTTATAAGGCTTTTCAAGAGACTCCTAAAAAAGGCCAATAACTACAAGGAAACAAACAAGACCTATGAGGAAATGAACAAGACCTACAAGGAAATGAATGAGACCTACAAGGAAATGAATGAGACCTACAAGGAAATGAACAAGACCTACAAGGAAATGAACAAGACCTACAAGGAAATGAATGAGACCTACAAGGAAATGAACAAGACCTACAAGGAAATGAATGAGACCTACAAGGAAACAAACAAGACCTACGAGGATATGAATGAGATCCTCAAGGATATGAAAAAGGACCAACTAGAAATGAAACATACACTGACTGAAATAAAAAATATTACACAAAGTCCTAAAAGCAGTCCAGAGGGCCGCAAGAACCAAGTCAAAGATTTGAAATACAAGGAAGCAGAATCCACTCAGCTGCAAAAGCAAGAAACAAAAAGAATCCAGATAACTGAAGATAGTGTAAGGGGCCTCTGGGACAACCTCAAGCATGCCAACATCCGAATTATAAAGGTGCCAGAAAAAGAAAGAGAGCAAGGTAATGAAAACCTACTTGAAGAAAGAGTGGCTGAAAACTTCCCCCACCTGGTGAAAGAAACTGACTTAAAAGCCCAAGAAGTACACAGAACTCCAAAATATAGGAATCTAAATAGGACCACACCAAGACACATCATAATTAAAATGCCAAGAGCAAAAGACAAAGAGAGAATATTAAAAGCAGCAAGAGAAAAACAGTTAGTTACCTATAAGGGAGCATCCATATGATTGTCAGCAGATTTCTCAATAGAAATAATGCAGGCCAGACGGGAGTGGCAAGAAGTATTCAAAGTGATGAATAGCAAGAATGTACACCCAAGATTACGCTATCCAGCAAAGCTATCATTCAGAATTGAAGGTCAGATAAAGTGCTTCACAGATAAGAAAAAGTTAAAGAAGTTCATCACCGCCAAACCAATATTATATGAAATGCTGAAAGATATTCTTTAAGAAGAGGAAGAAGAAAAGGTAAAAATATAAATTATGAACAACAAATACACATCTATTAACAAATGAATCTAAAAATCAAGTGAATTAATAATCCAATGAACAGGATAAACTGGTGAATATAACAGAATCATGGACATAGAGAGGGAATGGACTGACAATTCTTGGGGAGGAAAAGGGTGTGGGAAGTGCAGCAAGAGACTGGACAAAAATCTTGCAACAATGGAAGAGGACAGTGGGGGGGAGGTGAGGGTGGAGAGTGGGATGGGTATAGGGTGGAGGGGAGCTATAGAGGGATAAAAAGGGGAACAATGTAAATAATAAACTGAACAATAAAAAAAATATATATATATATAATAAAAAGAAAATTAAGTGGTGGCATTCTGAAATGGAGGAGGGGGGTGGCACTAGAACATACTCACTGCAGAATAAAATGTCAGTTCTAGGAAGAAGTGTTAGTATAACAAGACTTGAGTAGCAAAATGCAAAACCAAGGAAGAATTGAACAAAAGGTATAAAATTTGAGTATCAATAAACTTAATTCCTGGTTCAAAAGCTCAGAGACAAAACTCATTTTCTTAAAACAAACAAACAAACAAACAAACAAAAAATATATATATATTGCTTTTAGAGAGAGGGGGAGAGGGGGGTAGGGAGAGAGAGAGGTTGTTTTTCCACTTATTTATGCTTTCATTGGTTGATTCTTGTATGTGCCCTGACAGGGGGTCAAACCCCGAACCTTGGCACATCAGAACAATGATCTAACCAACTGGGGTAAAAGCTCATTTTCTATGTTGTAAATAAGGCACAGTAAAAACCATTTCTTTCTCTTAATTATTAATCCATGATATTTTGCAAAGGTAAAGTCAAATTTCTTTTCTTCTAATCTGCTAGAATTTTCAGAGTAAACCATAAAATATTACTTGGATAGGCTTGTTACATTACTAATAGACGTGGATTTTGACTAATCAGAGAACAAGAAGTTAAAGGAAACAAGCCAGCATAACACAACAAAAAGAAAGCAAACAGTCTTACAAGGAAATTAAAGAAGATGAAATACATGACTATAAGTGTTAGTAGGAGTGAAATGGGCTGGAGTGGGATCAGGGGAATTACTGTAGGAAAAATATGGATACCTAATCAATTTTAACAATAATATTAGAAATATAAATATGAGTATCACATTATGAATACTGCTCTGGAACATAGATATAGTATCAGAATGATTGGATCTCAAATCTTAACTCTATCACTTAATATCTCTATAATCCTAAGTATACTAATTTACTTTCTAAGAGCTTTCGTGTAAATTACTATACTGAAGAAGATAACATCATGAGGACTGAATGAGCTAATGTAGGTGAATTATCTATTCTATAGAAATAGCTACACTGAAAACAGTCTGAAAATAGTAAGATGGTAGCTGTTTTAATTGGTTGGGACAAATAAAAATCACCGAACATGTAAAGTTTATCTGGTTTAGTCCCCTTTTTCTATAATATCTGAGTTGTTAGGGGTAATTTGTTTTTGTTTTTTAAATTACCCCTAACAACTCAGATTTAGGTATCTAAATCTGGTTTCCTATTGTGAGGTGTTCCCTCTTTCTCTACTATTTAATTGCATTATGCTTCATTCTTTAGAAGAAATAGCTAAAGCTTGAGATACCTTTCTGTGTACTCTTATCCTTCCCTAAATATATTCCCCTTTATTCCCCTTTGAATTTTTCTGGTAATAGTTGTTTCTATTGTGATTTCCCTTCCTTAAAAGTATTCCCTGCTTCTAGGATTACATGCGCCTATGTTTCTCCCTTTTAAAGTCCAATAAAATGACATAATTTTTCTTATCTGACATAACCCCAACAAGATGAAAATATAATAGCAACAAATTTTGGAAGCCAGTAAGAAGATGGATGAATGTTGACCAACTTGGCTGACCTGAGGGGGCAAATCCTAGGCCAACAGTGGAGGGAGAAGAGAAAAGCAAGCTACACACACACACACACACACACACACGACATCCAAAGGCTCAGGAATCCATGATGCGGTATCTATTAAACTGGGTTGAAAGTGAAGTCAGAAACATGAATGTTGATTAAAATTCCATTTAAGAGATAATTCGACTTCTAGATATCTCCATCACTATGTAACCCAGGGACTGCTACTCACCTGTTCCAGTAGAAGATGAGTGTTATTTTCTAGAAAGGCTCAAGGAGGGTGTCTATGGTCTAGGAAGCACCAGACACAGTTGGCAATAGGGATATTATAGAAAAAGGGGACTAAACTTCTGGAATATTGACAACCAGGCCTATCATTTCCAGGCAGGGAAATAGATGATCCTTCTTTGGGGAATTTGATCAGCTCAAGAGAAAGGACCTGAAGATATTAAAATTAGAGTTTTCCTAAGGGAATGGCCCAGCTAAGTCACCTTACCCTGAAGCCTACATCCAGTAGCCCCATCTATGTGCTCAGAGCTCCCAAGCAGAGCTTTAATGCTTTGCTCTTAAATGTGAGCAGACAACCAAAGATCACTAGACAGTTGAGATATACCTTTAAAAATAAAGATGGAGACCAAAACAAACAGCAAAAACAAAAACAAAAACAAATTACCCCTAACAACTCAGAGAAACAGAGACCATATGAAAAACAATTAAAGTATAATTATTATTCTCAGAGAAAGCATCCATGAGACAATAATAACATGCTATAAAAAAATCCAGGGAAAAAAAAGAGAACTTTTGGAAATTAAAAACGCTATAGCCAAAATGGAAAACTCCCTAAAGCAGTTGGAAGATAACATTGTAGAAATATCTCAGAAAACAGTACAAAAAAGAAGAACAGGGGAAAAGTGAGGAAAGATAATTCTAAAAAAAAAAAAAAAAGATGGGATGAAATCATCCCTAATTCAAGAAAATTTCACAGAATGAAGTGCCCAGCACAAGGAGTGAAAATAATTCTGCATTAAGTTACAACATCAGACCATTTAAAACTGAGGGAAGATATCACGAGGCTCCCAGAGAGGGTTGGAAATCTGAATGGCTTTGGTTTTCTCAACAATTCTGAAATCAAATTTGAGGAAAAGTTATTTCTAGATGAGAACTCCCTGTTGTCAAATATCAATCAAATGGGCAGCATAAAAATATTTTATGGCTTACTGTGTAATTCCTTAGCAGTCTTTGTTAAAAATCTCCTGGCAGAATTAATTGAGAGAAAGGAAGACACAAATTTTAGGGAATAAGAGATGTAACATGAAGGGATTGGGGCAGTTGGGATTTCTTGGAGAGATAACTTCAAGATGAACATGACAGAAGAGTTAATATCTCTGAATGTTTCAATTCATATAACTAAATGTCTTTAGACATATTCTCAACTAAAATGGTAGGGAGGTTGAGGCTGACTCAATTGTAAGTACATATAACCTGAGTGAACAAAGAAAATAATGATTAACTCCAGGGAAAACAAGTATGCAGAAAAGTAATAAAAGAATATTATTATACTAATGTAATTATTGACCTGACCCAAAACATACACACAGATAAATTGGTAAATAATACAGTATTGAGAGGCTGCATGAGGGTGCTGATGGTAGTGAAAGAGCTACATTCTCATCTTCCATAGCGGAAACTCAAAGTATTAAAATTTTATCTCAAAAATGAGGAAGTAATCTCAATAATCTGATTTAATAAAATCCCAGAAAAAAATTAGGTAAAAAAGTATATAAAGAAGCTATTAAGACTGTGGAAATAATGGGAAGAGAAGCAGCTAAAAAGATAAGAAAGTGGTTGCCCCTTGCAAGAAGAAAATGAGAGAGGATGGGTGCAACTATTGTTGTTTTTCATAATAATAATCCTTACAAATGACTCCACTCTTCAAATGTATGTGCAAATAACAAACAAAAACCAAACATATGTAACTCTCATAACACCAATAATTTTATCTTTGACTATTAATTTAATCTAGACATATTGCAAATTTATATACTACCCATTGCAACGATGCATTGTTTTTGCACAGGGTACCTATGTCTTTTTTGACTGCATTGCTTTCTTCAATAACATTTGCTTTTGGATGTGTTGGAAATTCAGTTATATTAGCTTCTCTTGAATTTTTAAAAACTTTTAATATTTGTATTGTTTAAAATATTACACATAATAGTACATATATCTCCCCCCCCCAATTAACCTTCTCCCAGCTTCCCCTACCCCCTGTCGCCTGCCTTCATCCCACTCCCCCAGTGTCTTGTGTCCTTGTTGTGCTTATATACAAGTCCTTTGGTTGATCTATTTCCCTCCCTCCCCAACACTCCCCAGGCTTCCCGCTGTAATTTAAATCTTTCTGTTATCATAAGCAGATCACTAATATTCTCTATTTGGCTTTTCAGAAAATAGCTCATCTATGGTTTGGCCTTGCAGCTTTCATTGATGAACAACTTCAATCTTTGATATGTTTCTGTGTCTACCAGAGACATAGTCATTCCTTGTATTTTGCATCTATACTTGTGGTATTGTTTAGTGGAAATTACTCTTAAATAAAAAGAATCAAAGGAAGAACTTGAAGATTGCCTAAAAGTAGGTATATAAAAGTAGGTATTAGACATTGTAGTATCCTTAATGTCTAAACAGAGGAGATTACAGTACATTCAAATGACAGGACTGTATGTTCCATTAGGCAGCACATTAAGAAGAATATCTTTTATTATTAAAATGTATTTATAATATGTTGCTAAATGAAATAAATAGATCAATAGGCCAAAAGACCTATATGTATCAGCATGTCACTTTTTGTAAAAAATAATTATATATTTATGTAAACATAAAAGAAAGGAAAGACATATTAAAATGTTTAAAGTGGTCATTGCAGATGAGATATTAAGTAGCCTTTACTTTGTTGTGTTGTTTTCCAAGTTTTTTCCATGAAATATGAATACATTTTGTAACTAGGGGGAAAGTACTATTTTAAAAACAAAAATCAATCAAAACAAGCCTGACTTACTTTTCTTGCCACTGAAAAGAGTTGGCTTTGCTGGAATTGAGATTATTGAGGAAAGAGAGAAGAAATCATTTTGATGGATGCTATCTTTTCCATAGTTCTGGGTTTTGAAAGCTCAACATGTTTGAGACCAATTGAATTATTTGTTCTGGCCATATGAGTAGACTTGTTTCTTATCTTTCCCTGGATTCTTTAGATTACTGCCATTTTGAAGAAGTTTATAACAGCATGGCTACTCATTCTGGGGTATCAGATTTAATAGATTTGCTATTTGACTTAAATCAAAGGCTCTCTAAATGGAGAGCTAGCTCACCTGCCAGCTCCTAGGCAATTAGAAGATTAGACTCCCTATATGTTTTTCCCCGACCTGCTTAGACAAGAGGCTTTTTGTTAGCATATAATCTTTAATGCTACACTTGAAACAGTAATTATAAGGATGCTGAAATTTAGTAAAATGCTCACATCAGGCCACAGAGGCAAGAGTGCAGAAATAGTATCTGTAACAGCAGTTGAAATGGTGCCAGTGGAAGTGGGCTTGAAATGACAGCCAGCACTTGTGTAACTGCTTACAAGGTGCCCATGACCTGGACTGGCTGGAGGATGGTCCAGGATGGCGGGCAGGTAGGAGACCATGGTGGTCCTGCATTGTTTCTCCTGGTTCCGATCTGAGACAGATAACTCTGTGGGGAAAAGGATGGTAGTTGGATGATAGGAGTAAGCTATATGAGTCCTTAGAAAAACTTCCCTTGAAACACAAGGTGATGTCTGTCCATGCCATGCCAAGCACTCATGGAGACACATATGGATTAACTTTAAATCAATTGAGAACTGACTCCATCTTATGGGACAGTGGTTGTATCTGAAAGTTTAAAGCAATTGCTACTGTGATTTTTTAACTCAAAATCTCATTAAAAGAGTTATATTTATGGGGCCCTCTAAGCAACCAACAGGCTGTCCAGAACATACAACATGAGGAAGAATGCACAAAGGTTGTACTGGCAAGTGAGTCAACCAAGCCACCAGACAAGCACCAGTAAGTATTTACATTGTGCAGCTACCAAGAAGATGAATGCTTTCAAAGGGTGGTGAGTGAAAGAGAAATCTTATGGCTGGTGAACCACTCACAGCACAATGGAAATAAGTGACAAGTTCCTGGGAAACTCTGAATAATCCATAAATGATTGGGTCCACCTGACTATTTAGCTCTCTGTTAGTGTCTCTTTAGCATTATATAGGACTCTCCCCCTTATTTATTCACACTGCAAAACAGGATCTACACTTTCTATGAATGCTTTCTCTTCTGATACCCAAAGCCTAAATCCCTGCTCTTGTCCCTAAAGCCAATGGACAGGCATCACAAGATTCAAGAATTCCCCGGAAATCCAACATCAAATTATGTATGTGATTCTCAAAGAGGTCCCTGACAAAAAACAAGTTGAAGAGCCATTGGCCTATCTAGGTGTTATGCTTGGTGAGGGGAAGAATCTAATCTTTAATTTGCTTTATATTAAGACTTAATATTCATTTGTTGAAAACTTTCCCACACCATACTTGGTGTTTTAATGTACAGTCTCTCATTTAATCCCCACCCAACCTAGGGAGAGTTTATAATATAATCTTCATTTAATTCTGGAGGCACCATATTCACAGTGGTCTCACCCAAGATCTCAGCACTAATAAATATCAAAGTTGTGTTGTGGTTGGGCCTCCTTCTCCCCTGGAATATGAGGCCTGGTTTTCACCAGAGCTCAGCTCATAGAGCCAGGAATGACTCAAAGATCTCTATATCATCAATGATCAAAATTAAATGATTACCTGATTGGTAACACATGACGGTGGATATCCAATGTGGGTGATGAAAATTTAGCCATAAAAAGATTCAATCTTGACTGGTGCAGCCACTGTGGGAAAGTGTCCTCAAAAAATTAAAAATGGAATGCCTGTTTGACCCCACTTCTAGGAATATATTCCAAGAAATCAGAAACATCAAAGAGAAAGGATATGTACACTCCTATGTTCATAGCAACACAATTTGCAATAGCTAAGATTTGGAAAAGCCTAAGTGCCCATCCGCAGATGAGTGGATTAAAAACCAGTGGTACTAGACAATGGGATGCTATGCTGCTGTGTAAAAAAAAAAAAAAGAAAGAAAGAAAGAAAAGAAAAGAAAAGAAAAGAAAAGAAAAGAAAAGAAAAGAACTTCTACCATTTGCAACAGTATGGACGGACATAGAGAGCATTGTGTTAAGTGAAATAAGCCAGGCACAAAAAGACAAATGCGGTATGAGTCCACTTATAGGGGGTAGCTAGAGCAGTCAAAGTCACAGAGACAGAGAGTGGACTGGTGGTTGTCAGGGGCTGGGAAAGGGGAACGGGAAGTTACTGTTTAATGGACATAGAATTTCAGTTGAGCAAGATGAAAAAAGTTCTGGAGGTTGGTTGCACAACAATGGAAAATACCACTGAACTATATACTTAAAAATGGTTAAGGTGGTAAATTATGTATCTATTTTATCATAATTAAAAGTAAAAATAGAAAAATATATAAAGACTTCACTTGCAGTAAAGTTCTGATTTACAGTTCTGTTCCTGTCCAGCACTCTCTCCTCTTAGGACTGTCTGAGCGGAGTGGGTGTGATTCGGAGTCCCTCCTCAGATGAAGCCTAGGGGTAAGTTGTCAAGTTTGACACTCTACTCCAGAAGTCAACTTCCAGTTGTCTTGATCTTCAAGTTTGCAGTTTATATGAGCAGCATCATAAACTGTTAATAATAAATTCTTTTATCAAATTCTGTTAAAAGTCCCCCTCCTTTTTCTCTCTCTCTCACAACGTACAAAGCAAAAGCAGTGGCTATGCCAGCCATGTGTACAATGCCCAGGCTCCAAGAGCAGCCACCGAGAAGGAATCCTGCCAGGCCTTTTCACTTCCAACACCAATAATGGTTGCTCCTAGAACCCAGGAAGTCTCTCCAGAAGTCATTCAACCTACTGGCAGGCCAGGGCCCCTGGGAACCCTTAACCCAGAGAGGAGCAAAGTCATCAAAATTAATTGCTGATTGTCAGAATTTAAAGCCTGAAGTTAAAAGAGCCCGGGTGCAGGTCCACTGTGAATGAATTCACAGTGTCGCTTGGGCAGCTTGGGAGCTTGGACGCGTCACAGCGGTGAACTGGTGGTTATCCAACCCCAACAGATTTGTAACAGTGGCACTGGCAGCCAGGACTGCCAGAGCAGCATTTGTGTCTGACAAATGAGGCCTCTGTCAAACAAAGGGGGCTCTTAGGACTCATTCCACTTTGGCTGCTTTACACCCAGTAAGAGCCAGGGGACCTCTTTTGTCAGAATGGGGAAAACAAAAGCGATTCATTTCATTATGCACCCTCCCCATGATCTTTGTGGTCAACCAATGCAGGCAGGCTTTGCAGCCAGCAGTCCTTGCAGACACCATGTACGAAGGCCTACTATGGGCCAGGACTATTTCTAGGTACTGGGCACGTGTTGCCTAATTTAATCCTCCCAACAATACTGTGATGTAGGGATTATTCCCATGTAGTCATGTGGAAACTGAGATGGGAAAGGTGAAGCTCACGTAGCCAGTGAACAGTGGCAGAACCAGAATTCGTATTCAGGCTTGGCTCATTCCCAGCTGACTGCTGTCACCAGCATGTACCTGCTACAAATGCCTGACATGCCAAAGGTAGTTCTCTCCTCTGACTTGCCATCTCTAGGGATGTTGATCTGGAAGGACTAGAATATTCCCAATGTTCAATAAATACTTATGACAAATAGAACAAAAAATAAAAGATAAGAAGGGATTAAGATTCACAGAGATTTGCTTTTAAAAAAATATATATTTTATTGATTTTTTACAGAGCTGAAGGGAGAGGGATAGAAAGTCAGAAACATCGATGAGAGAGAAACATCGATCAGCTGCCTCCTGCACGCCCCGTACTGGGGATGTGCCCGCAGCCAAGGTACATGCCCTTGACCGGAATCGAACCCGGGACCCTTTAGTCTGCAGTCCAACGCTCTATCCACTGAGCCAAACCGGTTTCGGCCACAGAGATTTGCTTTTAAAAGCCACAGAAAATGTCTCTGCTTTAATATAAGAATAAAAAAGTTAAGATAAATGAAATGGAAATCTCCCCTAGCTGGTGTGGCTCAGTTGGTTGAGCATCATCCCATGCACTGAAAGGTCACAGGTTTGACTCCCTGTCGGTGCACATACTTGGGCTGCAGGCTTGATTCCTGGTCAGCATGTTTCTTAGATCAATGTTTCTCTCTCTCTCTCTCTCTCTCTCTCTCTCTCTCTCTCTCTCTCTCATTCTGTCTCTCTTCCTTCCTCTTTCTCTAAAATCAATAAAAACATATTGACCCCTTAAAGGCAAAAAGCTCCAGCTGAACCATGTTCCTCCTAGTTTTCACTGCTGAGTAGTGCCAGTCCCTGATAACAAACTTCATATATACTAACTAGGAGCCCGGTGCACAAATTTGTGCACTGGGGGTGGGTGATCCCTCAGCCCAACCTGCCCCCCCTCAATGGGGCCAATGGCTGGTTCTGCCCCGGCTGCCTCTGCCCTGCTCTCCCGGCCCAGGCCTTAACCCCAGCCACTGGCGACCACTTGGCCCTGGGAGCACCCTGCACTTGAGGTGGCCTCACGCATGCCTTGGCCCTGCCCCCCAAACTTGCGCACCTCGGCCCCGGCCCCCGCCCCCGCCTCATGCACTCACCAGCCACCTTTGTCCTGGCTGCTGGTGAACGCCAGGCCCCAGACCCCGCCTCCCCTGCACCACGAGCTTGCTGGCTGCCTCACGCATGTCTCGGCCCTGCCCCCTGCCTCGAGTGCTCACCAGCCACCTCGGTCCCACCCCCTGCTCCTGATTGGCTGTTGGGCGTGGCTGGGGGTGTAGCAAAGGTACGGTCAAATTTGCATATTACTCTTTTATTAGATAGGCTGTTCGGTCACCTTTCCTATCCAATTACACTGATCCATTATTTGTGGCTCTACCAAAAGAAGGGCACAGGGCAGCTGACCTCTCTCTGCTCTACCATTTCATTGTCGGCCTGGAAAGTGAGGTGGCCATTCAGCACAGCTTGTCAGCATATTAAAATGCCAAATGAGAGACTCTGGCACAGTGTGTATAAATCCAGAATTCCCTCTACAAACCCAGTTTATTTTCTATTGTGGTCCATTCATGCCAGATGGGATGTACTGCTAGTTTATCAGTTCGCTGACTTTCATACATAGATGTCTCCCATTTACCAACCACTTGTGTTGCATTTTCCAGTAATTTTCAGCAGGATCCAAGCACTGACTCAGGGTATTTGTATAACCGAGTTTGAAATTCTAGTTTTCTTCAGGGTGGTGATAAGGTGCTGTGGCTCAGCCACTGTCTCCTCAGTTCTCAATTCCTAGGGATAACTCGGGAGTAAGATCATAAACCAAAGGCTAAAGAATCAAAAATTAAAAAAAAAAATCCAGAGAATCAGGATGGTGGTGAAGATAAATGCTGGTACCCATGACCTCCCACAACCACAGCAAAATTACAACTAAAATAAAGAGAAACCAATATTCAGAATCACTTGAAATCTGGCTGAATGGAAGTCCTACAACTAGAGACGTAAAGAGGAAAGCACATTGAGACTGGTATGAGGGGCAGAGGCAAGGAAAATGCTGGTCTGACATCCACCTGTGGCATTTTTAAAATCAGAAATGGATATATCTGCTATGGAGGCCTCTTGTGAGAATCAAGAGGTCCTAGCTCCACACCAGACCCATAGCCTAGGGTTCCAGAGCTTGGAAGAGAAGTCACCACGACTTCAGGCTGTAAAAATTAGTGGGGGTTGTGGCTGAGTGACATGGAGGCTACTGGAGACCCAGGCAGTTCCTCTTAAGAGGCCAGTGCATGAACCTATATGGTCCCACTCCCTCTGAGCTCCAGCACTGAGTGGTGGCACTGGGGAAACCATAAACATAAATGGAGGAACTGGATTGTCTGCCATGGGGGCAGTAACTTGGGGGTGGCTTTCTCTCAGACAGAGATGCATGTAAGGGTCATTGTTCCTGTGCTGGGACCTCCCCTGTTTCAGAGCTAACTGGCAGCCATATCTGAGTTTCCATCAGCATGGCTCACACTGTACGCTCCACTCTGGTGATTCTCTGAGACCATTTGCCATCCAACTTGCAATCCCACCCAAGCTGTTTGCAGCAGCTTTTCCATATAAATGACCTGTCCCGGCTCAGACTTCAGACTTTCCTAAAATCTCTCAAACAAGCTGCAGCTGGTGTCAGTGTGCTCTGTACCTATCAATAAGAGGTCCAAGACCCAGCGCTAGCACTAGTCTGCCTTGCTTCAATAATGGGCCTCACCTGGGTACTTCTAAACCCAATCCAAGTAGCAGCCATGTGCAGATCACTTGGTAGCACCTGCTGTGTGGCCCCTTGCAATGTCTGACTCTGCACCTTCCGGTAGGCCCCAGAACTTGTGCACTTTGTGGACAGTTTCAGATTATAACAGATTATA